>CM030367.1:123198083-123608175 GCA_017893485.1 Hemerocallis citrina
TTTTAAATTACCACTTATTAAATTATTATTGCAACTATTATTCTCTGTATTTATTATTTCTATTATATTTTTAAAAAATATTTATTTTGTTTATATGTACATTCATTTTATATATGCTAAGATTTTATGATGTTATCATTTTTCCACTATTTTATATTGTCTTAATTATTTCAGCATATTTTAACAAGATTGTAATATTTTACTTCCTACTATTTTTTTTTTTATAGCCTATACTCGATACTATTGTTATTACATATTATTTGCTAGTTGTTTGTTATATTTACTTTTCACTATTAATAGCTACTTATTAACTTTGTCGCTTTATACTTCTCTAAACGTACTATGTTCTCACTATTTATATTTTTACATTATTGGATACTACGTATATTTTCCACTGTTTTATATATATATATATATATATATATATATATATATATATATATATATATATATATATATATATATATATGTATGTATATATATATCATGCATTTCAACATACTAACTATACATATCATTTTACACTTATCAAATTACTACATTACTAAATATATAGTTTTAATATAATTATTTATGTTCATTATCCTAATTTACTACACTACATAATTATTGTTCTCATTTGTATTTTCAACTCATGCATATACTTTATACTATTTTTTTCTTAGTGTTATAAATCATTTTCATTACTACTAATTTTATATATTCAATATTTAAAATCCATATTTCTATTTTAATATTTTATCGTTGTAATTTTCTACTTCATTTCCTTCTTCTACTATCCCACACTTTTACTCCCATTTTTATATCACCAATTTCAAAACATAGCATAATACTTAAAATTAAATATCCAATATCCAAGTACATATGGAAGATTACATCATTCCGTTCACCGTTTTGGTGCAACCTAATGTCGAGAGGGCAAATCTGCAACTAGACATCAACGGAAGCATACTGCAACTGGATGTCGGGGAGGCAAATTCTGCAACCGAATTTCCAAATGGCAAACTGTAACCGGGTGTCGTGGAAGCAAATCTGCAACTTGATGACAAGGAGGTAAGCCTACAGTTGGACCTCAATGAGGCAAACCCAGGACAAAAGAGAATTTTCTACTTTAATAACCCCCACTTTTATTTCTATATATAATTACCTACCACTATACCATTTTTGTACCAGTTTATACCATTTTACAATGTTTCAAAACTTAGCCTATACTACTTTGATGTTATCACAGGCTGAGTACATTAAAAGAGTACTCTCCAGGTTCAACATGCAGAATGCCAAGCCAGTGAGCACACCTTTGGGTGTTCATTTCAGACTCTCCAAGGAATAGTCACCGAAGACGGAAGAAGTGCGTGCACACATGGAGAAGGTTCTGTATGCCTTAGCAATTGGAAGATAGTTGCTCTCTCTACAACTGAAGCGAAATATGTCACTGTTACAGAAGCCACCAAGAAAATGGTTTGGCTACAAAGTTTCCTGGAACAACTGGGCCAAAAACAATAAGACAATGTCTTGTATTGCGACAGTCATAGTACTATCCATCTGGCAAAAAAATTGTCTTTTCATTCCAAATCAAAGCACATACTTGTACAATATCATTTCATCAAGTCTCTTCTGAAGATGAGATTTTGAAGTTAAAAAAGATCAACGGAAGTCAAAATCCAGCAGACATGCTAACAAAAACGGTAAATATTGACAAATTGAAGCTATGCTCAGCTTCAGCTGGCCTGCACGAATGGTGAAACCGAAAAGAGCAGCTGCATTGATCAAGGTGTGGAGACATGATTAATTAAGTCTCCATGTGAGAGAATGTTAGGCAAAAGTGATCGGAATAGTGTGCATGGGGCCCAGATCCCACACACTTTGACAACACAAAGAAAACAATGGAAGAGATTTTGAAGGGGTGGGTAACTGCCCACACCAATTGACAAAGAAGAAGAAAAATAGGTGTGGCGGTGCCTAACTCCTGCCGTAACCCACCTAACTCCATATTAGCCCTATTATAAATAGCCTCCCTTACCGCCGTTTCTATTATCTCATTCTCAACTCACCAGTCCAGTCTGAGAAGAAACGAAAGAGAGAATTGGAGAGAAATTTGGGTTTGGATTTTTTTTTTAATGTGTAAACACTTTGTAGAGTGAGAATTTTTTTTGGGTTGTGAGATTTTTTTGAGTGTTTTTGTGAGGAAAAACATTGTGTAGAATTTTCTCCCTTAAATTGGAAATCTGTAGCAGCTCCGAAGACGTTGGCACGAATTTGTACCGAACTCCTTATCAATTTTTGTGTATGCTAGATCTGCTTATATTTTACATTCTCACTAATCTGGTTAAAGGAAAAATTCGGAGAGAGATATTTTTTCCCAACACTACCTCCGGTATGACATCATCAACCTTGACAAGCCCTCCAACCCTTCGTCACCTAGATCAAGCGCATCCTTTGTTCCTAGAAAACTGGCCATTCCAGTACCCTCGACCCAAAGGTCACTAGTAATTTAATTATCTGCATCGATCGCGCTACCGGCCCTGGTCAAATCCCAGCAGGGCGTTGGGAAGGAGTATGTTTGTGTTGCTAGATTGCATGATAAGGTTGCTGATGT
Organism: Hemerocallis citrina; assembly: GCA_017893485.1. Taxonomy (NCBI): domain Eukaryota; kingdom Viridiplantae; phylum Streptophyta; class Magnoliopsida; order Asparagales; family Asphodelaceae; genus Hemerocallis; species Hemerocallis citrina. The sequence continues at coordinate 123,200,680 of CM030367.1, forward strand.
GGCCAAAGTTTCTCGTGTGCTTGAGACCTTGACGGGCGCCCACCTTTGATTTTTGTTGTCAAGAGGCTGCTGAGGATTCGAACGTAAGCATCTTGAATTTGATGTGGATAAGTATTTGGTTGTGTTTTGGATGTCTTGCGAGGCAGAGACTTATGTGAGGACTTTGTGTATGCATTTTGTATTGATCTTGGGGGTTGGCAGGCATATGCACGAGTTGAGGATGGTGGGGAGTGGTATTATGGGGGAGAAGGATAATATGGTCACAATGCAAGACATTTTGGATGCACAGTGGATGTTTGATAATTATAGGGATGAGAGTTATTTAAGGAGGGCGGTGATGTCGTTGGAGGTTTTCTTGACGAGTTAGAAGAGGTTGGTGGTGATGGATTCTGTGGTGAATGTGATTTGTTACAGGGCGAAGTTAATTTTTTTATCGTTAACGATAGGTTCAAAGTTCTACGCGTTCCATTAATAAGATTTTAACGAAACATACGAACAAAATAAGGGGTATGATATTCATGTCTTCCAACAGGTTGGCCATGAGATTCATTCCCCACGAAAAAAGAACTCAGTCCATACAAGATTTTTTTTCTATCCCAACAGTCTATATACAGTAAGAAAAAGCATCAAATCAACCAAAAAACCCTCAAACCCGAGTAAGAGGTCAACAAACCTCCACCTACCGATCACTCGTCATCCAACGTCTCCACCCTGTCTTCGAAATCTAGTTCATAAGTGGAAATGGTAACATCCGCATACATCTCCTTGATATTCATTATCACGTCTGCACCTGCCGTTTGAGACCAAAGTATGATACTAGCATTAGTTATGTATGTCATCTGTTGATGCATGATGTGTTTGTGTGTTGGTCTAAAAATTATATTGTTTTTTTTTCTAACCATACCCCCCAACAGATTGATGCTACCCCATTTCCCTAAATGTCAATGTTGCATTTGCAAACATTGACATCCCACAAAGCCCCCCAAATGGCTTGAGATGAATCCGGTAAGTGTTATGGGGTGAAGTTGATGGTGCCAGGATTGTTGAGGTTCTACAGTGGGGAGGTGGTCTTATTGATGACGACGAAAGGGGAGGCAATTTCATTGGGTATTGCGGAGATGATGACTGCGATGATGGTGATCTATGATCACGGGGTGGAGGTGAGGATTAAGAGGGTAATGATGCCAGATTACTTACCTGAGGAAGGGGGGTTAGGTCTTAGGGCAGCAATGAAGAAGAAGATGATTGCTGAGGGATTGCTTGATAAACGTGGGATGCCAGATGAGAAGACTCCGGCTGAGTGGTTGAAGAATGTGGTGTTGCCAACATGTGGAGATGCAGAGATTACCAAGATAGTAGCAGAGGCATGGGTGGTGGCAAGGAAAGAGAAGGAAGTTGATGAGGAGCGGAAGCATAAATTGGAGGAAGTTGGTGATAGCAAACTTGCTAAGAAAGTTGAGGTGGAGGAAACAATAGTTAAGGAGGATGTGGAGGTAGCAGAAGTGGAGGAGAAGAGCAAGAAGAAGAAAAGGAAGGACAAGGAGAAAGGTGAGTCAGTTGATGAACATGTGAGAGGTGTAGAGAAGGAGAAAAAGAAGAAAGATAAAGTTAGTAAGATTGAGAGTGAAGATGATGCATCATGTGATGAGGAGAAGCCCGAGAAGAAGAAGAAGACGAAGACGAAGAAGAAGAAGAAGGATAAAAGTAGTAAGGCTAAGAATCAAGTTGCATCATCTGATGAGAAGCATCAAAATAAGAAGAAGAAAAAGGACAATGATGGTGAGGATGGGGAGGCTCCTTAATGAAGATGGAAACATAAGCGAGAAGAAGGTGAAGAAGAAGATGAATCACCGAGATTTTGAGCATAGAGGAGTATATGTCATTTACCAGTCAACAGTGATTTCATGGTACATCTTATGTAGAACTTTTTCATGTTTCAGCGCTACATAGAGGTTTTCTAATGTTTTTCTATCATGAGTAGTTCTATTATGCATCCTTCACTAATTGCTATTTGTGTATTATTGAACTCAGTTGTTAGACCATCTCCAACCACAGTAGTTATCCCACTTTTTTAGCTAAAATAGCAAGCTTTTGGAGAAAAAATTTGATGAGGACATCGGTTCGAGACATTTTGGCCGCTTCTATCTGCGCATACATCGTCTAGGATGGCTATTTTATTAGCCTAGTTATTTTCATTTCAGCACTTTTAGTTTTTTTGGCATATATAGTAGTTTTGCTATTTGCACCATTATTTTCTGCACATTGGATATATTTCAGAGATTTGTTTTGAGCCTATATATAGGCCTTTAGATTAATGAGAACATATGCCTTTGATTGATTAAAAATTTTGTGTGATTGAGTTTTGCTCTTCACTTCTCTCTTTTGTATGAGACATTGAGAAAAAACTAGGTTTGCGCCTCCCCCTTGTTTCTCTTTCTCCTTCTTCCCAAAGCCCCAAAACCCCCCTCTCATCAAACCCACTCTGATCGTTGCCGCTCTCACCCTTGCTTCACCCCAACCACCACCGGCGACCACCACCCAGCCGCTCCCCACCAACTGCCAATCTATTCCTTCTCGACAACCACCATGCCACCATCACCCTGAAGCTTCATCCTCCATTGCTACTCCATTGTCCCCGCAACCCCTGCACCTCCTGCCTTCGCCTTCCTCCTGAGCGCACAGCAACAACAGACCTGATTAGACCTGATCTAATTTTCGATTAGATAGTTTCTGGTGTTTCATATTTGGGTGTAAAGAGGGGATCATCACAGTGTTTCAATTCAAACCCGACACACTTTCATCGAATCCTGATAAGATCTTTCCATTCCTCCATTACTTGTAGTATTGTTTATCATCTCTAAAATATTATCTGAATTATCTATCATCCACTAATATTGAGTGTATGTGCTTCTAATTGACAAATAGTGTACGAATCATTATTGAATATCTTACATGCTAAAAACACTAAGTATAATTGTTAAATTTTATTCTTGAATCTTTAATTGGGAATGTTAACTCACCGACGTTCGCCTCTACTATCAGCAAGTAAGTTCCGCAAATCCTCATCATCCATTTAATTTCTTGAAAATCCATCAAACCAATCACTAATTTTACTTTCTAACTTAATCGGCACTACTTGTTGGAAAACTTAATCTTGTAGTATTCTTGAAAAGTTCTCTATATAGGGTTAAGTTTACAACATTTTTGTATCAGAGCGAAGTTTCAAAAACCAAGTTCTTGCATCATTTATCCATAATTTCTACATTCAGTTAGGATCATTTTACAGTCATTTTTAGATCATTTCAGATTTGAAAATACAGCATTTTAGGTGCATTTAGATCACATTTCTCCTAATTTCAGCAAGCACACATCTCCACGACCTCTAGTTTTCCGTCTTTGGTGAAAACATCTTTGCAGCACTATCACGAATCCTGACGAGCCTTTCTTTTCCTTCCCAAACTACCCAATCAGGAATCCTAGAAATTAGCAAGCCCATGTTCGAACTGAAATGGAAAACACTGACATTTCTACTACACTCGTTACCATTCAAGCAACTCTCGCTAATCTCAATCAAAGGAATGAGCAAGTGTAATTGAATCAAAAAGTTTCCCTTGAGCTTCATCGTCAGATCCCTCAAGGGAATGGTCGTGACGACCGACATCAAAATCGTGATCTTGACAAACATTACAAGAAGAATGTAAAGGCTGATATTCCCTACTTTGAAGGCCATATGAAATCCCAAGCATATATTGATTGGATCTATGTCATGGACCACTACTTCGTATAGTTTGACATAAGCAAAGCCCTGAATATCAAATTTTCCACGATAAAATTAACTGATAAAGCTCAACAACACTGGACCAATATTGAACATGCCCGCAGAGGCCGAATCCTGGCACCTATAGCCACTTTGGAGGCCATGAAATAGAATCTGACTAAGAGATATGTGTCCTTATCGTTCCACACCAGATTGCTAAAATTTGTGGAACCAACTCTATCATGGAAGCAAACCCACCCAAGAGTATGTGGATAAGTTTGATGACTTCCTCGTTCGGTGCAATGCTTTAAGTAAATAGAGCGAAGAAAAAACTCTCTCTAGGTTCAGAGCTGGACTACGAGCCGATCTAAGGAACGAGCTAATCCATAGAAATATGGAATCCTTGGCAGCGATATATGCCCTTGTCCTTGATATGGTTTCCCTTAAAATAAGCTCATTCTACAAGTCCAGCGATTCGAGAGATCATTCCTCTAGAATAACCTCCACTGATCCCTTTAGACCTAAGCCCTCCTCTTCTCAATACCCCCAACAAGTCTTACCCAAGAAAGCCTATTTCAAATTCCAACTTGCCTAGAAATGACAACAAGGGATAAGAACACTGAAAGAGACTACTCTAAGATTGATCATCTCACTAAATGCAAAGGATATGGCCATGTCCCTTGCAACTGTCCCATCTCCAATAGGATCAATATTGTAGAAGGTACCGCTGTCATTGTTGATTATTCGGATAATGAGTTTTCCTATGAACCTAATGAAAGTGATGGCTTCGGTGAGAAGATGATGACCAGTATATCAACTTTATTTGGTTGAACCAATGACCTCCTTTGAATATAGTCAAAAGTTTTTTGTCCCAACGAAAAGAAGAAGATGATTGGAAGCGCACTGCTATATTTCACACATTCACGATAATAGGTAGCAAAAATTGTAAGGTAATTATTGATAGTGTAAGCGACATCAATGTTGTCTTTTCAGTAGTCCTGGCCAAGATCGGGCTTAAAGTTGAACCTCATCCACAGCCATACAAAGTATCTTGGATTGATACGATGGCTCACCAAGTAACACAGCACTCTTTGGTCTCTATAGATATCAAAGCTTACAAGGAACAAATTTGGTGTGATGTGCTCAAAATATATGAGGGTCAAGTAATTTTAGAGAGACCTTGGCTATATGAACACGATGTGACAATATATGGTCGATCTAACCAATGTGTGTTCCAGCACGATGGATTATAAATAAAGCTCATACCCGTGAAACCACAAACAAGTCCATCTGTGACAATACCAACTCCCTCGAAAAGGGCAAGGAAGTAGCGTATATGGGTGAAAAGAAACTCGTAGAAGAAATTGACAAAGGGACGACATGTAGCGCCCCGAATTCCCATTACCAGGAACTTGAGACACAAACCAGAATCTTTCCTTCAAACGAGACCAAACAAAGAAAAATCACAGGAAATTTAAAACTTTTATTTCCATAATTGATATTACACGTACAAATGGTTCATTATAGAATTACATCATGAATTACATCCTGAATTCACAAAAATTACATCAAATAAATTTACAAGATGTAATTCATGATGTAATTCTATGATGAACCATTTGTACATGTAATAAAAATTATGGCAATTAAAGTTTTTAATTTCCTATGATTTTTCAATGTTTAGACTCGTTTGAAGGAAAGATTCTGCCTTGTGTCTCGATGGCTAGGTTTTGAAAGCAATCATAAATCAAATACATAGCAGAAAAATTACAAACAATATCGAAATCTAGCCATGGATCCATGCAAAAAATCATAAATCATGTTTAGAAGTTATACCTTAAAGATGGATCTGCTGTCTCCACGGTATGCCGATCACAACACTATAATATTACGGTGCCTCTACGGTATCCACACAAACGGATCAAATCAAGCTTTCCCTCACGCCGCAGTGCTAGTTACGGGAAGGGGATGTTCCTCACGATCTCTCTTTCTCACAATTTCTGTGACGGCTAGGGTTTTCTCATGTGTAACTTTTCCACGGATACGTATCATGTATATAGGTGCAGAAAATCAACCATAAAAGAGTAATAAGGCTGTTGTGCTCACAATCTGACATGGGTCAAGTTCGTGTGTGGGTTTTTGAACTTTAGTTGGCCTATTTAATCTAATTAATTACCCAACCATGTTAGGAGTCCAAGTCTTACTAGGATTCCCAATCATTTTAGCACTACCCAACCATGTCAGGAGTCCAAGTCTTACTAGGATTCCCAATCATTTCAGCACTCCCCCGTGTTCTCATGAATTTAAATCCAATTTCGATCCATTCTAAGTGTGTGACCCTGTAGGTTCCCATTACGTTGACAGTAATGCTAAAATCATAGTCTAGTGTTATAAATAGTAAGCGGTATCCAGCAATACATCACTGCTACTCAAGTAACGGAAATGTCAGTGATCTGACATAACCTATCAGTGACCAATGTTACCATGTGGTCTAGTCCTTTTGTCTAGATATCTAATTAACCACAAGTCATAAGAGCGTGTCACCGTTATATAGTTCAATCTTTGCTTTCTCGATCTCTGAGTAGACTTACTAAAACAAATGAGCTCAATATCTCATATTGACTCATTTGGGCACGGCCATGCATTTTGTAGTCTCACTCAATCAAGGGGCTTATAGATATCGCTCCTGTTATGTAAAAGGGACAAATCCTATCTAAGTCACTTACATCCCTCCGCATGATTTGTAGTATATACAATAGTTGAATTTATAATCACCTTATCACATGCAATGTTTGACGGCTTTAAAACATGTAACTTCTCATGTAGGGAACCATCGTGACTTCAAGTCAAAGGACTACGTATACCATGGTCACCGTGAGAACCACTTATGTAGTGCCCCGAATTTCCAATATGATATCTCAGAAATATGTGGCACAATTCCTAGCATCAACTTCAATTGCAATAGTAAACATAGCCAAAAACACAGATAGTTTTTATTATATCACTTGTTTACAAAACATAGCGGAATACAAAATACCTTGAATTACAATCTTTTCTTTTACAACACTTCTTTACAATTTACATAAGCTCTATTATCATTCAAGCACATGCATCCAAATCCCAAGCTATAAACACCTACCTGTAAAACATGAGGCTAGAGATAACCCTAACCCCCAAAACTATAGGGGTCAGCCATAATGGTGTGAGTGACATAAAAACAAAAGCAACATGAATAAACATGAAGAATAAAATCATAAACAATATGTATCAATAGTGACAATGAATGAAGTATGAAATAGCATTAAATAAAACACGAAAACATCAAGGAATATAAGATAGTAATAAGTAACACATGAAAACATTAAGTGAATCTAGACTAAGTGTCAAGTGTAAGAAAACAGAAATCATTATGCATAAAACCAAGTCAAGAAACATCAATGCTATATGCTGACTCTCTAATGCATACTTGTCGGATTCTATGCATTCCATACTACATAGATCCGGTGCAAGCCCTTAACGTTCTCCATCTTATAGGTTTAGATCCCTCGTTATGCAACTAATCCTACTACGGTGATGGAAACAAGATCTAGTATACTCTGCGAATAGGAACCACAGCCCTCGTCGCGCAAGCATCATGTAAGAATAGATAAAAAATCGGAGAATCACCTCCCTGCCGTGTACCCCACGAATAGGCTTGCGAGGCCCTCGACGTGCAGATACACCAGATACATTCCGTGAATAGGCCCACCGACCCTCGACACGCGAATGCACCCTGCATGCTCCGTGAATAGGCCTGCAGACCCTCGACACGCGAACATACAAATGTCCTCTCGAGACAGAACAACAAACAGTCCTGAAACACATCCGTTGGACTAACAAAACCAAGAGAATATACTTACGTTTTTCAAGTTCCATCACATCTCCACTAGTGCCTGTCCTTAAGTTGGTTATTATTAAAAGAACACAAAAATTCTCCTCTCTAGAGTTAGTGTATCCTGCCATACTTAATTCCACAAAATAGACCCAAGACCCCTCTGGTCTATATCCATAAAATCTCATCTGCCGGTTCACAGGACTCCTACTCAACTCCTAGAGATTCACAACTCAACCATCAACAGAAATTAAATCTTTCTTTATAATCTCTTCATTTCTTTGTTAATTAACTCACAAGAAATTCATTCATTCATAATATATATATATATATATATATATATATATATATATATAAAAGATCCTTTTTAAATAAAGTATGCACAAAGTGTATAAAATCCATTTACTAAAATGCAGTTCTTGATTATATGCATATATAAAAATATCCCTTTCACTGAAAACATAGGTGTTTACATATGACATATAGAAAACCCCTCTTTACTAATATAGAGTATAAATGCAGATATAGAAGGTAAACTTTCTTGAATTGAAAGTATATGCAGGATAATAGAAATCGAACTATATGCAGGAGATAGGAGATGAACTATATTGAATTGAAAACATATGCAGGATGTGTATATAACTGATATCGAAGAAACTCCTTTTTGTTAAAAATTAAGCATATGTATACATAACTGACATAGAAGAAATCCTTTGTACTGATATGACGTAATTGTGTACATATATATGAGATATATAGAAATCCCTCTTTACTTATTTGAAAGGTTCATATGGAGATTATACCTATAACTGATACATAAAGAAGAAACCTTACACTGATGGAGTATGTGCGTGTATATATATTTATATATGATGTATGTAGAAGTCTTCTTTACTGATTTGAGACTTCGGTGCTCTATCTAATTGCATAGGGTTCTAGCATTTGTGCTATGTGATCTTGACTTGTATTATGTATTTAGCACTTTATTATTTTCAAGCTCATGGCACTACGGCAGTACAAAAACTGATTTAAGGTAGAGTAGTCATCCAGTGTTCAAATTGTATGAAGGACTGACTATAGCAGGGTGCTAGCTAATTCCCTGCTACTAAACTGAGAAGAGTGATAAAGAGTGACTGAGTCTGCTTGCTAATTGACTAAAAAAGGTAGACTGTATAAATCCTAAATAGGGAGTTAAGGTCCATCGTATGTACTAGAAGAAGACTTCACTGCATACCCAAAAAAACTACCAAATACATATTTAAGGCCATAATTACTTAGACAAGATGCAGGTGGGGGGGTAAATGTGGATTTGTTCATGTGTGCACCTGCACAATGGGGCAGCAGCAACTTGCAGCTTTAGAAGTGGGTCATTCATTGGATGTATATATATATAGATATAGAATTTCCCTTTGCTGATATGAGGTTTGTGAATATATGTGATATATCAAAAATCCCTTTTTACTGATGCTAAGTTATGTAAAGGATGGACCATATGCAGGTTATAGAAAGAAAGAAGCTCTTTGGTTGAAATCACACATAACTCACTTAATTGAGATCATAAGAATAAATAAATAAACAATGTGAATGTGTGTATGCATGTAATTATGCAGCAATAGCCATTCAAGAATTTATTGTATATAGATGAAGTATATGTATGTATATATCTAAGATATATATGTAGAAAAAGTCTTTTTACTGAGTTGAGATATATGCAGGATGTAGTAGATTAGTTATATACATGTTATAGTAGAAGGTAGATTCTTTAGTGAATAGAAGTATATATATGTTTATATGTATAATATATCTATAGAAATCCTCTTTACTGATGTTAAGTGAAAAGAAATATGCAGGTTATGAAGATAATCTCATCTAATTGAGCATATGCAGCCTTAGAAGAAAATCTTTAAGTGAATTGAAGTATGTATGTCTGATATATCAAAAACACTCCCTTCACTGAAGCTAACCATACATAGAGACTACCATACCCAATACACACAACTGCTACTCAAGCAGACACAGGTTGTGTAGGTGAGATGGAGTTTTTGTGCATGTTTTCATATGATACTCGATTTAACTTTGTAAAATCAAAATTTAATTTCCTGAGATGATTAACCATCTCTAGTATAACATGTAGGGGTTATTTAAAATACCTTATAACCTATCAGGATCTCAATTTGAGGTTTTTCACAAAAGTCCTTCAAAAGTCAGCAAGTAATAAATGTGATTATGCCTAGGTTAATTTAGCATCAGTATTAGCTCTTAGCATGGCAATTCTATAAGTAAATATATGTTTTAGATCAAGATTTCAATGGATAGTTCACCCCCAGTTCTTAAAATTGCCTACAATCACCCAAAACATGCACACACAGATTCAAAAAGGAAAGACTCTTCCTTTACTTCAGCTTGTTTCTTTTAAATCCAATAACTTGTTGTATGCATACCCCTAATCATCTATATCAGTTCATCAATGATTATAAACAATTATAATGAACCAATTTTAGGTATCAATAGTGTGTGTAAGCATATATCAACAGTAACAGGTCCCCTTTGTTCAACTTGTTTGTTTTTCATGAAATAACATCACACAAACCATTGTATACATTCAAAATAGCAACGAATAATTGAAAACATCCTACTCATGATCTTTATTAGGTTTCTTAACAATCTCAAGTCATTAAAATTAGGGTTTTAATCCTCAAGCATAGGTTTCATGAAAGAATCAATTTTTAAGTCATCTACATATCAAAATTCATCATATCAACATACAATCCCCTAACATACTTTCAAATCAACAAATCATCACATACAACATGCTTAGAACATAAGAAAATAAAATATGTCACTCACCTTGTTGAAGAAATCAAACGAAGTTAATAAAGGACAAGAACAATCCCTCCTTCACGAGAAATCCAAGATCTTCTCTTTAAAACTCAAAGAAATAATAATAATAAAATCCTTTGTGTTGTGCAGTAAAAGACGGCTGCACTCCTCCTTTTAAATAGGCCAGAATATAGGTTTTTAGGGTTTGTAAACAAATTTGTAAAATACCTCTTTTAAATATATCTTTACATATATAAATCCTTATACTTGGAAACTAAATAAAACCAACTTAATTGAGTTTAAAATAAAAAATAACCATCCTATAACCAGCCGGCACTGTTTGAGAAACCCAGAAAATAATTTTGCATTTTTGTCATTCTAAATGAAAATTTTGCAGAAAGATCATCTTTTATCAAAACTTGCAAAATAAACCAAATTCATCTAAACAAAACGTAAACTTTTTAACTGTAACACCCCGAATTTCAAATACAATTGAATTCGAGTTCCACATGATCTTTTCACTTCTCTTCGTACAATTTTACAAGAAAATAAAACTTTACTTTACATCAGAGTTACATTTACATTAACATTTATACAGCGGAAGCAAATTTTACATCCATAAAATGAAATACAATAACAGTTGAATAATCTTTAAGCATCATGTCTTCTTTAGTCTTTTCATGTATTTTTACCCTGCATAGAAACTGTGGGCACGTCAGTTCATTCAACTGACGAAATATTATACACGGCCATCATCTCTATGCCGAAAACAGTATAACGATTCTCAATACTTAACAAACCACAAACTTATTCACAAACAAAGCTAAATGGACTATTTTATTGATGTCGTGTTGTGAATGTGCACTTAGTCCTTAATGCAAATGTTTTTTTTATATGACACTAATGCGCACTTGTTCAGAGTCTATGCAGCCCATACTACATAGGTCCGAGGGCAAGCCCTTAACCGTTCTTCATCTTGTAGGGTTCAATCCCTCGCCATGACTTAATCTACTACTGTAACTACGGTAAGTATCCTAGATGTTCTATGCCCTACGAACTCATGTCTATGTGCCCTAGAGGGCATCCCAACGCACTGACACATGACTCATCATGCAGGCACCCTGTGGTAATTCAGCTCTTACCATAGACATGACACCATCCGTAGTCACCAAACACCCCACGAGCGTCGCCACCGGGACGGTACTCTAGAGTAGTATCCACGTCCTACTCATGACGCATCATAGGACATCTTGTGAATATTCTCACGCCACCAATCCAATGGCCCTCATACTCAATGTTTCTCTCTTACTTTTATCACATCTTCACTATGTATCTAATTCTTAGTTTAATTGAATCATGAACAAAATCAATCCCTTAGGGTTAGCACTCCCACTATACCGGTCTTATTCATTCATTTCACCTGACCCAAACCTTGGTTTTTTCATTTCAAATATCATTTCAACTTTTTTTTTATTGCCGGTATAAGGTTTAGTTGTACCCTAGTTCATAATTTCAACTCATAATTACAACATTGAGTTTTTCATACTCATAAGTTCTTTTTTTTTCATGATTAACAAAATGTCATTTCATGTTCATAACATTCATGTATAATCATATCTTTTCATAATTCACCAAGTTATTCAATTTCGATTTCATACACAATCTCATGCATAAATAATAAGTTCAACTTGTCAATAGTTCATTCTTTCAACAAATCTCTTATTCTTATTTCAATCCGTACTAATTTTTACAATATGTACTTTCAATTAATTTCACAATTTACACTTGCAAACTTCCTATTACTGATCCTTATTTTAAAACTCCTTAAAACAACCCAATTTTTTTTTTCTTTATCCAAAAGACAAATTAAAACAAGTCCCCCCCTTTTTTTGGCAAATAGCCTCAAATTCTTAATTATACTACTCCAAAAGTCATAAAAATTATCTCATGAAGTCTAAATAATTTCAGAAAATTTTCCCATATTTTTCCTCAATTTAAATTTCTTGTAAAACTCAAAATAATATTAATTTTTCCAAAAAAACCAAATTTTACACTAAAGCCCCCACCCGGATTCGAACCCACAAACAGCGGCCACGTGGGCATCCCCAAAGACCACTGCACCAAAGCACAGAAGCGATATGGAAGGGTTTATTACCGATATGTATTAACTCTCGGGTGTTCGGGATTTTTTTTTAAATAAAAAAGTAAAAGATCCCACCCTGTATCGAACCTGAGACCAGAGCCAACCCCCTCCCGCGCTACAGTAGCACCCAAACACCCTTCGACCAAATGGTCTAAGAGACCAAATTGTCTCCCAACTAATTCGGGTTGGGTTTGATCAAATTTTCAGTTCATTTCTAAAAAAAATCATAATTTCCAAAATGATTTTGTTTCTTTTTTTCTCTTTTGAAAGCAAAATTTTCCACATTACAACATACATAAAATTACAACAACTCAGTATTTTATAATCATTATTTACTTTATAAACTATGTATTTTGGCCCTAATTTGTATTCTATGTCCATAATTTCGACATTGAACACAAACATCATATTTCCTTAAAACTTAGAGTTCAAATTTCAACCACCATTACAGTTTCATTGTCCTATTATTCATCAATCACCTACAATAATTTAGATACAATTTCTCATCTTTCTACAACAAGGAAACTTATTTTAAGCAATCAATTACACAAAAGCATTTAATTCATCTAGTTGTCTCATAAGCACAAATTTTACCATAACATTCATGTAGCACAACATATGGTAATTTCTAGCACTTTAATTCACAATTTATTCATTAGCAATCATTCCATCAAACATTCTCTAAGTTACCACTCCACTATTAATTAAACAAGCATGGTTCCAATTTCAACTAATTGCTTCCTAATAATTTCATTAAATCATCCCTAGCATGGTATCTAGTTCTAGAAGTATGAGAAACACCCACCTCTTTGGAGAAAACGAAATGAAAAGCTGATGTGTCTATTTTTTATACAAATATTTGTACTCTTTTACCCATTAAAATTTCTTGTTTTCGTTTATATTTTTGATAATTCATCTTATTTCTATAAGATTTCAATTAATTAATTATTTTTTAAGAATAAGATTTTTTATGCAAAAAGTGAAGATTTTTGGAAAAAAAAAAACAACAAACAAAGCAAAACTATTGATTTATTAATTTTTATTGTTTTGTTGAATCTTAATTTGCTAATTGAGCTAAAAGTGCGATAAATAATTTCAAAAGAGGTTTAAATAAGCTAATATGATTTTTAGTTAGTTTAACTAATTTTAAAATATTTTATTTTATTTTATTTTAAACCCTAATTTCTGGTCTTATTTTGCGTATGCAGCACGTGTTTGCAAGAAAAGGAAAGAGAAGAAAAAAGAGAAAGAAATACAGATCAGATTAAAGAAGGAATGAAATAAATGAAGAAGAAGGGATTTTTCTGCAAAGAGTAAACCCTAATTCTTCTTTTCGTTTGCTTATAAATAAACAGCAAGACGGATTCCAAGAGCAAGAGGTGAGGCTACAAACAAATAAAAAAAAGAGAAAAAAATAAGATAACCAAAACAGAGGAGAGAGAAAGCTCTCTCTCTCTCTCTTGCATGCGGATCGAAAGAAACAGAGGAGGAGAGAGAGGCTTAGCACGTGGGCAGAAGGGAGCTGGTCTTCAGCACGCGGTTCGAGGCGAGCAGGACTGACAACGACTGCGACATCGTGTCTGGGCTCGCTTTCCGAGATGCCAACTCAGCGAAGCAGCAGCAATATTCGGGTGGACAGCACTGCATCACTGCTGTGTTTTTCTTCAGCACGTGTTTCAAGACGCCACCAAGGGAGGCTGATGTGGCGGGGTCTGATCGAGACGAGGTGATAGCAAGCAATAGTGCGCGCATTTCGAGATGCTAACTCAGCGGTGCGACTTTTTGAGACAGAGACAAAAGAGAGAGAACGGCTTGGGCTCAGTTCTAGGAGTTCGGTTTGCAATATTTTTATATCTTTTTGTATCTCTTCTTCTCTAATTTTTTACGATGCAATTCCAAACAATTTTTGTTCGTTGCAAATTGATTATGAACTAATTTTACTTTTCTAGGGCTAAGATGTCGCCTAGTTTTTTAGAACACAATTTTAATTCCTAATTATTGTTCTATTTTTCCATGGTTGTGTGTTGATTTTTATTCTTACTGCGTAGAATTGGTGGATAGACATTTGTATGATCTTTTAATTCATGAAGAGACCGAACTGGTAATTTGTGGTTAGTAAAAATAAACATCGTTATAGGAGAACATGACCGTTAAGAAATCCATAGATCTTAATGAATTTTCAATTGATAATTTGTGAATGAACTAAGGCAAATAATTAGTTGAGAATAATTTTGATACTGTTTGAGAGAGAGTATTGAATAATTTTGGGATTTTGGTCTACAACTTGCAAAAATAGTATTTTTATTCATAAGGAGTTATAAAGTGTGTGTGATAAACTAGGTGAAGTCAAAAGCCCTAGAATTAATTTTGCCATTTACAAATTACAAAAATTTCCCAGCCCGCTTCCTCTTCACTAATTTAGTTAGCTTTAATTAGATTAATTTAATTTAGATGTTTTATCATTTATTAATTTCGATTATCCAAATAGTGATTCATCTAGTAAATTTGGTATTCAATAAAATAATTAGTCCCTATCTGTTCGACACTCTATTCACTTCACTATACTACTTGTTGCGATTTTGTACACTTGCAAATATTCACATCAAGTTTTTTGCGCCGCTGCCGGGGACTAGTTATTCTTTTATTAATATTGAAAATTGCTAGATTATTACTAGTTTGGATTTTTTTGTATTTATTTTTTGTTTTATTATTATTTTACCCTCTTTATTTTCTTTTGACTTACTTTTACTTTTATTTATTTTTCTTATTTTATTTTTTTTAGTTTTTCTATTTTTTTTAAACTTACATTTCAGGAATTACAATCACATTATCATGGCGAATGATGAAAACAGGTCTTTGAGAAACTATGTTGTGCCCTCAATTCATGGAACAATATCAAGCATAAAGAGGCTGGTTATTGAAGCTAACGATTTTGAGATTAAACCGGCAATTATTCTATTGATTCAACAGATTGTTCAATTTTGGGGACTACCGCACGAGGATCCTTATGTTCATATTGCAAACTTTCTTGAAATTTGTGACACTTTCAAACACAACGGAGTATCAGATGATGCAATCAGATTAGGACTCTTTCCTTTTTCACTACGAGATAAGGTGAAAGCTTGGCTACATTATCTACCACCCGGTAGTATTACTACTTAGGGAGGGACTTGCACAAAAATTTCTAGCGAAAGTATTTTTCACCAGCAAAGACAGCAAAGCTAAGAAATGATATTTCCACATTTACTCAATTTGAGACCGAGTCTTTGTATGATGCATGGGAGAGTGTAATCCCTGTTTTCCCGAAAATATATTTTTGTGTATTTTCTATATTTTAATTTTTTTTCTAAATTAGTTTTTTTTTCCCGGTTTTCAAATTTCTTTTGTCAAAATGTATTTTTATATCTCTTATATTTTTTGGATCCGTATATTGGATTATTTTCAATATATATTCTTTTTCTTTCAGTTTTGACCTCCATGTGCTGATTGTTCATCGTTTTGTCCATTTTCGCCATTTTGAGTTCTTTTTCTCATTTTCTTGGCTTCATTCATCATTATTATTTAGTTTGGTTTTGAGATGGATTTTTGGGGGGTGTTTTACCCAAATTGTGATTTTTGGCCCTTAAGGAGATTTTTAGGAGTCATAGAATTCATTATATATTGTATCCCCATTTGAATTTGACCCAATATCTATTACCCATTTGTATACCTATTAATTCATATTCATACCCACTACCCATTAACCTACAATTAACCCATATATATAACCCCTAATCTCCCCTTAACCCTAACCCTAATTGTATTTTCTCTCTCCCTCCCCAAAAACACATCCCGGTCCCCCCTTTTTTGAGATTGTACATCCCGGCTTGCATCTCCCCTTCCCAAAATCGAGCATCCCTCTCCTCCTCTCAACCTCCCGGCCACCCTAGTTCACCATACAAACCTCCATACATCAAAAACCCTACCTACTTGTGGCCGGCATCACCAAATCAGCACCCCCACCATCCAAATCAGTACAAACCCCTCTTCTTGTGGTGTTTTTGAAGTGGGTATCATCCACTTTGGATCGTGCATTAAGGAGTTCGATCATAGGAGCTTTTCGCGTTCGTGGGTTCGCTTGGATTCGCGCGTGAAAGGTTCTAGCTCGTGGGTTTTCTTCCTAAGGCTTATTCGCGTCGTATTCACTCCATTAGAGGTAAGTAACTTGTACATAATTTTATTAGGTTGATACAAGTCAAAAAGTTCACATATAGTGTAGTTGAGACTAGAGACGGCCAAAAATTGTTTTTTTATTTGTGGGTTTTGTTTCTATTGTATAAATCAGGCTATAGATGACTTATGACATGAGAATTTATAGGTTTATGCCCTAGGTTTCACCCAAACTCGATTTTGATCGTGTATGAGACATAATGCATGCTATGTGTTTGATTGATTGCCCATGTGAGAATTATTAGGTTTTGACATGTTAGAAACCATTAATTATGATATTTAGATGATTGGTAGGCTTTGTTTCAAATTTTGTTGAGTTTGGATCAAAATTGTGGAAGTTATGACGTTTTTAAGATGAAGTGTGAAATCTGGAATTTGCGGGCTGTGCTATGTGGTTTGCTGTTTTCACCTATGCTAGGGTCCGAATCTCAACTTGGACATTTCAAAGTAAATTGTAGATAATTATATCTATTTTCAAACCCCACTAGTTTTACTGCATTTGGAGTTCGTATGACTGATATATGATAATGTTGGTACCGACGTGTCGGTAGTTTTCAGGTTCAGTTTTGTGTCAGTTTTGTGAACTATTTATTTTCAAGATCTAGGTTATACATAATATCTTGCCATAATATTTTGTTCAGTGTTTTCTAATAATGTTAGGGACCTCCCAGATTTTTTTTGTATTTTAAAGATAAGTTTTGAGCGATGTTTCATATCCTTTTCTAAAATCTACTTTTGCTGTAAATTGTGTGCTGTTCTATGTTGAACCTAGTTTTCACCATATTTCCTGATGTTTTATGAAAACTATTTGTGAGATATGAAAGTTGGAAAATTTTATCTATTTTCACACCATTTTAGAGGAATTGGATTTCGATTCGCTGATTGTGAGATATTCTTGTTTTCGTACAGCAGTGTTGAGAAATTTTAGATTCGTCAAACCACGATTTTGTGTTACTTCTTATTTTTGATGACTTAGTTATACTTCCTTAAATATAATGAAACATATTATTTTGAGTCTATATCTATAGGGGATTACCCCAGATTTTTCGTGGAATTATTTGCTATGTTTTCATGCTTTTTTTAAGCGTTTGAAGTCGTTCCCCTATTTTCTGGCTGAACATAAAATCTGTCTTCAATTCAGTTTTGAGTTGAGATGTTGTGAAAACTAGTATATGACTTTATTATACTCGTTGGATGCATGTGGATGTCTAGTTTCCAGATCCATCGACGGATCGTGATTTGCATGTCTGTAGCTCTCAGAATATCTGTTTTACTACTTATTGGTCTTGCTGACCTGATTATAAACATAGGCTATTTTGCTCGTTTGTGTGACTCTATATTACCTATACTTGCCGATGTGATTCCCTGAAACTAAACCTGATTATATGATGTTAGTTTGATACCTTTTCGCACACATACATGTCTGTTTGATAACCATAATAAAAGTAACCAAGCCGGGATTTATGGGAAGGATCTAGTAGTGGAAAAGCATAGAAATGTGTACTTAGAAGGGGGCCCGTGTTTCCCATCTGTTGAGATCACTTTACGTGATCGTCTGTTTGAGATCATTTTACATGATCTTCTGTTTGAGATCATTTTACATGATCTTCTGTTTGAGATCACTTACGTAATCGTCTGTTTGAGATCATTTTATATGATCGTCTGTTTGAGATCACTTACGTGATCGTCTGTTTGAGATCATTTTACATGATCGTATGTTATCTGTCTGAACCCTGAGTACACGGCCCTATATGATCCCCTACAAAATCTACAAACGAAACTGTTTTGATTGTAGCAATCATGTGATAAAAGTATGGCGCATGTCGTACTACCTAGATAGTAATCACACAAGACTTACATAAATCTGAAATCTGAATCTGAGTCTGAATATGTTATTTGGAAATCTGAATCTATTACCTGAATATCTGCTTACCTGACATATCTGTTACCTGATTACCTGACATATCTGTTATTTGACACTTGACACTTGACACTTGACATATGCCAGGATACCATATTAGTTGATTATGCTATACCATATTAGGTCTGTTTCTGATATTAGTTAGATCTGTTTAGTTTCCCCATGTGCTTGTATCCTACTCTATTTGTGATCCGCAACTTGCAATTGACAGGTACTTGTGTTTTCTCTTCTTCTCTTTCCTGCATTCGTTGAATTGCAGATTTTGGAGAACAGGTTCAAGACGGGATTGGTGACATGATGTACTAGATGCTGGGACTTGGCTATTATTATTCTTGTTGCTTATTTTGAACAATAATGTATTCATGTACATGTATTTATTCCTGTATTTGGGCGATGTGACGTAGGATTATTTGTGTATTTCAGATCATAACTATTTGAGATTAATATATTTTATTTCAAGTATTCTTGTTGGTATTTGGTTCATATGTGCATGTGATTTACTTTACTGGCTTCCGACTCTGATTTTATTGTGATATGTTGTAAAGAATTCCTGAACAGCTTATGGATGATGAAAATCATTCGCTGGGCTTTTGTTACGTACTCGTATTCCGTATTTTTGGGAAGCGGGGCATGACAGAAAGTTACAAAAAGTTATTAAGAAAGTGTCCTAATCATGAACTACCGAAATTGCTGCAAATTCAAATATTCTATAATGGTGTGGGAGTTACACATCGATCTATGGTTGACACAGCAGCTGATGGTGCACTTGTGAGCAAAACTGACACAGCAGCTGATGGTGCACTTGTGAGCAAAACTTGTGAACAAAGCAGCCTATGATCTTTTAGAGGAGATTGCATCAAATAATTACCAGTGGTCTTCAGAGAGAAAAATGCCAAGAAAAGTGGCTGGAGTTTTTGAACTTGATCCTTTTTCTACTTTCAATGCAAACAATGATACGTTATCTAAACAAGTAGGAAATATGAATTTTAATGCTATTCAATCTAATATGATTTGTGATATTTGTGTAGGAAATCATTCAAGTACACATTACCAAGTGGGGAACCCTTTTTCTCAATCAAATTTCAATCAAGCAAATTACGTGTCTAATTTTCAACATCAAAATAATCCTTATTCGAACATGTATTATCAAGAATGGAGAAACATCCCCAATTGTCCATGGAACAACAATCAAGGAGCAGTTATACCACCTCAAAATTTTCCACAGGAAGAAAAGAAGCCAACACTTGAAGATATGTTTATGCACTACATGCAAAAGACAGAATAATACATACAAAAGACCGATTTGGCAATCCAAAATGTTGCAAATTCAACTTCGGCTTCCATTCACAATCTTGAGGTACAAATTAGTCAAATTTCAAATATTCTTAACGAAAGAACTGCAGGAACATTACCAAGCAACATAGTTGTCAATCCCAAAGAGCATGTCAAAGCAATAACACTAAGCAGCGGGAGGACAATTAAGCAACCACAAGAAGAAAGTGGAGAACAAAATGTGGTTGAAAAGGAAGACGAGTACGAACAAATCGTGGAGGAACAAATTCAGCATAAGCAAGTAACGTATGGTGTTGTTAATTGCATGAAGTTTTCCTCTTGAAGAATAGTCTTCTTTTCAAGTAAGTCAAATTGATTTAATTGTGGGCAAGAAACATAGTGTTGAAATTGAAAAGTTGCCAATCGAAGTATGTCCAACAAAGTCAGCAACTTTTGAAACTGAAAAGAATATATTTTTGAACATGTTATGTATTTGGATGCTGCACCCTCTATTTATTCATGTTTTCAACAAAAGTTTAAAGAGGTGAGGGAATCAAAGACGTCATCATCAAGAAGGAAACGCCTCAAACTAGTGCTTGAACCTGATCCACACCTGAAGCGAAGAATTAGAAAGAATGTTTTAATGTTGTTGGATCTTGGCGTTACA
This sequence comes from Hemerocallis citrina, assembly GCA_017893485.1. NCBI lineage: Eukaryota > Viridiplantae > Streptophyta > Magnoliopsida > Asparagales > Asphodelaceae > Hemerocallis > Hemerocallis citrina. Next base: position 123,221,340 of record CM030367.1, read on the forward strand.
TAACCATCTCACCACCATGTCTGGCTGAAGACTTAAAACTTAGCGCTTCTTGGGAGGCAACCCATGTTTTCTTTTACTGCATTTAGATTTGATTTTTTTTAGTTTATAAATCTAATTTTTGATTTTATTTTGTAGGATTGCATGAGTTTTGAAAGTCGCCGGGCGGAGCTGTTTTATACACCTACATTGATGGCTGTTTTTTAGCAGTATGGAGTCAGAATCTGGAAAACTGATTCAAAGAGGAATTGTAGACAATTTTCTTTGCTTTCCAGCAAAAGAATTCAGCCCATTTGGAGATCTACAGCTCTAGATATCGTAAAAATACTGACCGCCGTGCGTGCAGAATTTTTAAGACAAATTAGGGAAGAAATTCTGAACATTTTGCATTCTTTTTGCTTTTCTTTTTCCTTTCCCATTGAGGACAATGTGATATTCAAGTTTGGGGGGAAGGTTTAAAAATTTATTATTTATTTTTGAAAAGAGAAACAAAACAAAAATGGATTGCAATTGAACTCACCTTTACACTTTTGAGATCTTTATTGTGATAAGCATTGAAATAAATTTTTTTTAGGATAGAAAATTTCTTATAAAGCAAGATTTAGCATACTTATTTACTTTAGGATTGTTAAATTTCAAAATTCCTTACAAAATTGTGTGGGTCATGCTATTATACATAAAAGACAAATATGATGCTTTTTCTTGTGATTATCCCCTTTGATCTAATCCTAAACAGAGTTTAAGTAAATAGAGTAATAACGGAAAAAAAATTGAATAAAGTCAATCTACTCCAATGTTTTGAGTTGCTTAGTAACTAGATCATCACAAATGTTTACTTTTACGTCAAACGACAACTTAAAATATGAGTATGCAAAGCACTTTAAGTTTGTGACTTGTTGAGTAACTGGGTGAATTCATCACAAATGTTTTGCATTTGCGTCAAAAGGCAAGCGACAACTTAGAGAAGAGACTAAAAAAAAACTCTAGTTTGCTACTGGGTTTGTAGTAGTGAGAAGGGATAATCACAGATTGAGTTTTTACATACTGTAATTACATTAATTGCATGACAAATATGATTGGGTTTGGAATTATGAATAAATAATTGCACTGGAGAAAGTGGGTATGCTTGATTTTACTTTATTTGTTATTGTTTATATTTTTAATTGAAATTTTGATGCTTACATGATAAGACCTTTTAGTGTGATGGGTGGAGTCTATTATTCCCTTATTCATGATTTTACTTTTTGCTTGAGGACAAGCAAAATCTTAAGTTTAGGGGTATTTGATGTGTCTATTTTTTATACAAATATTTGTACTCATTTACCCATTAAAATTGCTTGTTTTCGTTTATATTGTTGATAATTCATCTTATTTCTATAAGATTTCAATTAATTAATTATTTTTGAAGAAATGAGATTTTTGATGCAAAAAGCGAGAATTTTTGGAAAAAAGTCAACAAACAAAGCAAAAGTATTGATTTATTAATTTTTATTGTTTTGTTGAATCTTAATTTGCTAATTGAGCTAAAAGTGCGATAAATAATTTCAAAAGAGGTTTAAATGAGCTAATATGATTTTTAGTTAGTTTAATTAACTTTAAACTAATTTAATTTATTTTATTTTTAAACCCTAATTTCTGGTCTTATTTTGTGTATGCAGCACGTGTTTGCAAGAAAAGGAAAGAGAAGAAAGGAGAAAGAAATAAAGATCAGATTAAAGAAGGAAGGAAATAAATGAAGAAGAAGGGATTTTTTCTGCAAAGAGTAAACCCTAATTCTTCTTTTCGTTTGCTTATAAATAAACACCAAGACGGATTCCAAGATCAAGAGGTGACGGCTACAAAAAAATTAAAAAAAAAGAAAAAAAAAAAGATAACTAAAAACAGAGGAGAGAGAAAGCTCTCTCTCTCTCTCTCTCTTGCGTGCGGATCGAAACAAACAGAGGAGGAGAGAGAGGCTTAGCACGTGGGCATAAGGGAGCTAGTCTACAGCACGCAGTTTGAGGCGAGCAAGACGGACAGCGACTGCGACATCGTGTCTGGGCTCGCTTTCGGAGATGCCAACTCAGCAAAGCAGCAGCTGTATTCGAGTGGACAGCACCGCGTCACTGCTGTATTTTTCTTTGACACGTGTTTCGAGATGCCACCAAGGCAGGCTGATGTGGCGGGGTCTGATCGAGACGAGGTGACAGCAGGCAACAGTGCGCGAATTTCGAGACAGTGACTCAGCGGTGCGACTTTTTGAGACAGAGACTGAAGAGAGAGAACGGCTTGGGCTCAATTCTAGGACTTCGGTTTGCAATATTTTTATATCTTTTTGTATCTCTTCTTCTCTAATTTTTTATGATGCAATTCCAAACAATTTTTGTTCATTGCAAATTGATTATGAACTAATTTTACTTTTCTAGGGTTAAGATGTTGCCTAGTTTTTTAGAACACAATTTTAATTCCTTATTATTGTTCTATTTTTCCATGGTTGTGTGTTGATTTTTATTCTTAATGCATAGAATTGGTGGATAGACATTTGTATGATCTTTTAAATCATGAAGAGACCGAACTGGTAATTTGTGGTTAGTAAAAATAAACATCGTTATAGGAGAACGTGACCGTTAAGAAATCCATAGATCTTAATGAATTTTCAACTGATAATTTGTGAATGAACTAAGGCAAATAATTAGTTGAGAATAATTTTGATACTGTTTGAGAGAGAGTATTGAATAATTTTGGGACTTTGGTCTACAACTTGGAAAAATAGTATTTTTATTCATAAGGAGTTATAAAGTGCGTGTGATAAACTAGGTGAAGTCAAAAGCCCTATAATTAATTTTGCCATTAACAAATTACAAAATTTTTTAATTAGATTAATTTAATTTAGTTGTTTTATCATTTATTAATTTCGATTATCCAAATAGTGATTCATCTAGTAAATTCGGTATTCAATAAAATAATTAGTCCATGGGGGTTCGACACTCTATTCACTTAACTATACTACTTGTTGCGATTTTGTACACTTGCAAATATTCACATCAAAAGCTTCTAGAGTCTCCTAGAATGCAAGAAAGTAGTCTTCTCCTCCTAGATTGTGTTGCAAAATTCTCCTCTTCCTTGCTCCTTGGTGCAACCCGAGCCCACCTATTTCTTCTTGGATGCTAGCCGGTCTTCACTTGAGGGCACACACACAAGCACACTCTCTAATCTTTTACTCACTAACACTTCTCAATCTTTTCTCACTTAGTCTTTTCTCTCTTAATAATTTGTAGTGTACAAATGAGAAGAAACTAGGGGTATTTATACACTTTTAGGATGAGAATAGATGGATAGGATTAATCTAGGAGTTAGAGATCAAGGACTAAGATGAGTTGGGAAGTTGTAGCAACTTCCATGATCTCATATGTAATATCCCGGACGGATATTAACTCATATAAATTATTATTATTTTATTATTATTTTATTATTATTTTATTTTAACTCCAAAATTGGACTATTTTGGCGATTTTTGCCAGGTTGCCCACAAACAGTGCCTACGCACGTCTATCGGTCGATGCGCATCCAAAGCGCATCAAATTGGTAGCACGACTCTCCGAAGTAATAATAAAAATTATTTCACTATTATTTTCTAAATTAAATTATTTTTGGGAACTTTGTGAGGATTTTATAAAAAGATTTTGTATACACATACATGTACACATACACATAATTGTATGATACTTAGTATATTATACCTAGTATATAGTATGTACTTTAGGACAATATACTTATGCTTGTCATGGCTACTTAATTAGAGAATTAAGGTTTGATTAGGAAGTTTTATTTAGGGGTTGTATGCATAAGAGATTAGGAGAAAGTCTTCTAGAAACACCCTCCCTCACATAACACCTCCCTCCACCTCACCACTCTAAACCTCACCCCCTACTCCCCTATACTTGGCCGGCCACCTCTTCTTGGGGTTTATTTTGTGCCATTTTGGTGCACTCACCACCTTCCATCTCCTTCTATAAATCCCCCCTCATTCACCTCCTTCTCTCATTTTAGAAAAAACAAAAGAAAGAAAGAAGGAAAGGAAAAGAAAGAGAGAACAATTAACATTGAGAGTTTTGTTTTGTAGGGTCTTAGAAGAGTTCAAAAAGAAAGCTAGGGGAAGGAGAAGGAATAGCTAGCTAGTTCTTCCAACAAGTTAGGGAAGGTGGGGGTTTCTTCATTTGATCCTTTGCTTGTTTGTTTGTTTGTTTGTTGTTTGTTGTTTGACTTCTTCTTCTTCTCACCTTCTTGTTTTGTTTCTTTTTTTGGGTGTGTTGTTGTGTTGTTATGTTGGATGAAAAGGAAAGAAAGATAGTAGTAGTAACTACTAACTCATAAAGATCATACCTTTAGTATTGTAGTTTGTTGTTTGTATGATATTGGACCAAAGGACTCACATATTGCATATTGTTGAAATATACAACCATTGTTGGTTGTAGGACTTAGTGTAATGAATAAAAAGATCTTCTTTTGTTTTAATCACTAGTTGTAAATAATAAATAAAAAGATCTTCTTTTTATTTCTAATCACTAGTTGTAACTAATAAATAAAAAGATCTTCTTTTTATTTCTAATCACTAGTTGTAGCTAATAAATAAAAAGATCTTCTTTTTATTTCTAATCACTAGTTGTAACTAATAAATAAAAAGATCTTCTTTTTATTTCTAATCACTAGTTATAGCTAATAAATAAAAAGATCTTCTTTTTATTTCTAATCACTAGTTGTAGCTAATAAATAAAAAGATCTTCTTTTTATTTCTAATCACTAGTTGTAGCTAATAAATAAAAAGATCTTCTTTTTATTTCTAATCACTAGTTGTAGCTAATAAATAAAAAGATCTTCTTTTTATTTCTAATCACTAGTTGTAGCTAATAAATAAAAAGATCTTCTTTTTATTTCTAATCACTAGTTGTAGCTAATAAATAAAAAGATCTTCTTTTTATTTCTAATCACTAGTTGTAACTAATAAATAAAAAGATCTTCTTTTATTTCTAGTCACTAGTTGTAGCTAATAAGTAAAAAGATTTTCTTTTTATTTTAATCACTAGTTGTAATTAATTAAAAAGACCTTTCTTTTATTTTAATCACTAGTTGTAATTAATTAAAAAGACCTTTCTTTAATTTTAAATCACTAGTTGTAATTAATTAAAAAGATCTTTCTTTTTAAATCACTAGTTGTAATTAATTAAAAAGATCTTTCTTTTATTTTAAATCACTAGTTGTAATTAATTAAAAAGAGCTTTCTTTTATTTTAAGTCACTAGTTGTAATTAATCAAATCTTTTCTTTAGTAAAGTAAAGTAAAATAAAATAATCTTCTCTTTATCACTAGTAATAAATAAGGTTAGTAAGCAACTAAGTAGTAGTATGCTAAATAATAAGTAGTAGTATGTAATAAATGAAGTAGTAGTAGCATGTATGTAATTAATAAAGTAGTAGTATGTTTATGTCCATAAAGTAGTAGTAGTAATGGATAGTTGTATGTGATGATTTTGTTGTGAATGAAGTAGTAGTAGTAGTAGATAATGGTGTGTTATGTTTTGATTAAAGTAGGGGTAGTAGTAGTAGTAGAATGTTGTAGGATTGCTTCTAAAAATAATTGGAAGCAATATTCATGCTACTAAGGTTGTAGGATTCCTTCTAAAAATAGTTAGAAGCCATTTTCATGCTACTAAGGTTGTAGGATTTCTTCTAAAAATAATTAGAAGCCATAATTATGCTTCAAGTGTTGTAGGATTTCTCCTAAAAATAATTAGAAGCCATATCTATACTTAATTAGTTGTAGGATTGCATTTAAAAATATCCTACCATGCTTACCATGCTTAGTTAGTGGTAGCTTTGCTTCTAAAAATAATTAGAAGCCATATCCATGCTTAGTTAGTTGTAAGATTGCTTTAAAAATATCCTACCATGTCTACCATGCTTAGTTAGTGGTAGCTTTGCTTCTAAAAATACTTAGAAGCCATAATCCATGCTTAGTTAGTTGTAGGATTACTTATAAAAATATCCTACCATGATTCTATGCTTAATTAGTTGTAGGATGTTTATAAAATTATCCCATCATGCTTTATGTTTAGGATGTTGTAGGATTTTCTCTAAAAATATCCTACCATGCTTAACGTTTAGAATGTTGTAGGATTCTTTTCCTATCATGCTTGGTAATGTTGTAGGATTCTTTTCCTATCATGTTTAGTAACTCACTTATGCTAGAATGTGTAGGATTCAATTCAAGAGTTTCCTACCATATTTGGATAAATTTTATTGTGCCTAGAGTGTTGTAGGATCCATGATAAAATCATATATCATGCTAGCTTAATTGTAAGTATTTTGCATATCACGCTAGTTTAAATTGTATGCAAATTGTATACTATGCTAGACAAATGGTAGAGAAGTGTACGCTATGTTAGTAAATGACCATGATTCATGCTAAGTAAGTAGGGATCATGCAAATTATTGATCATATTAAGTTAAGGATACCCATACTAGGACGTTCATGCTTAGGGTAAAGAAACTACCCATGGCTAGTTGTAGTGATTTATGTTGGATTCTATGCCATGCTAGAGTAATACATGATTAGAACATTGTAGGAGTAATGTTAGAATACCTACTATACCTTGGAATGATTGTATGTTATATTAGTTATCTATCCGTGCTTGTGTTATGGTGATTAGCCAAGATAAGTAGTAAGCTTTCATGCTCGCTTGACTATATTAGACTCTATGTCTAGGTCGTAGTGATTTTATGCTTAAGCTCGATGAAAGCACAAGCATGAATAATATTCATACTTAGGAGTGTGATGGTGAGTAGTTCTATTTTGTAATTGGATTGCCTTAGGAAGATGCCTACGAGTGTATGTCGTACTTAAGGCATTATAGGTCGAAGTAGTGAGAGTGGGAAGACCACTAGTAATAACTAGTTGATAAAGGCCGTTGTCGCCTTCGGATTCTTCCTTAGTAGAATACCGATCATAGACTACTAGTAGATCCCTTTGTTGCTTCTAATAGTAGAAGATTAAGTTTGTTAGTAAGCACATGTGGTTGCTTCTAAGATTGATTACCTGTATGGTTGTTTGCACACGGTCGTGCTCGTACGTGGCTCGACTGGCCCGTACGTAGCTGTGGGTCTCATACGTAGCTCAGTTGGCTCGTATGTAGGTTGTTGTCTCGTACGCGGCCCGACCGGCCCGTGCGTAGCTGTTGGTCTCATACGCAGCTTATTTGGCTGGTATGTATGTGGTTATCTCCTACGAGGCCCGCCTGGCTCGTAGGTAGTTATTGTTTCATACGTAGCTTAGTGGCTCGTATGTGGTTATTACTCGTGTATAGCTTGTTAGCTAGTACACAGTTAGTTGTGCTCGTCTGGGGTGATGTTACCACCCTAAGGGCTATCGACCATCAAGACATATGTTTCTACCCTAAGGAACTGTGGAGGAGTCGCTCCTTGTGTACCGTCGAATCTTAACCAGGGTAGGTTGATCGAGGACCGGAGTATAGACAGAATCCAAGTCTAGGGTAGCGGCGTGCGTGTATATTCGCAACGGCCAAAGTCTTGGATCGATGAGCCACGAACCGGGTCCTGAAGGATTCTGGTAAATCTAGGTTGAGCGGCCTAGTAGAGTTGTTTTGCGAAGCCTAATTTAAGGCCTAGCATGTTGTGTTATAATATCGTCATCCCTAGGATTGTTCGAGTCAGGGACATCACTAGGATAGTGACTTATAAGGATCAGTTTACTTAAACCCTTTTGCCGGGAGAGAGGGGTCAGTTGTAGGGGGCCCCGACACTAACTCGTCTCTTGAGGCAGATCATAGGTGGTGTACCGGGTTGTACCTTCCCGTCAAAGGGATACGTACGGTGCCGTCTCACAAGTTGAGGACACGGGTTGCGTATCTCGCGCTGTTAATTCCTGGAGTACCGTGGCTAGGAGTGCCACAGGATGCATTGTGCAGTCTTGCGCTTGCGATACCCCAGAGGGTGCCACAGGGTAGGCTTTGCGCTACCCTGCGCTTGCGAAACCCTATAGTGTGATTTTTGGAATGACGCCCGATACGTTGGGATCGTCTAATTTGAGTGAGGTCCGGTTAGCCGGGTCGCGGTGGCGAACATAGACACCACGGGCGAAATGCAACAGTGGCACATGACCACATCTGCAGCCTCGCGAGTCACGTGTAGGTGTCAGGAACAGGTTGTGTACAATTAGAATTCATAACGCGGGTTCAATCCCTATATATGGAGAAACGGCTTGAGATGGAGTCGCATGTATTTATGGGCTGCATGTTACTTTCGGAGACTTGCTGACATTAGAATAGGAAGCATCCTAGTTCTACCTTCCCGTCAAAGGGATACGTACGGTGCCGTCTCACAAGTTGAGGACACGGGTTGCGTATCTCGCGCTGTTAATTCCTGAACTGCCGTGGGTGGGTGTCAGGAACGGGTTGTGTACAATTAGAATTCATAGCGCGGGTTCAAATCCCGGATATTAGAATAGGAGTGTCCTAGTTCTACTTAAGTATCGCATTAGAGTCTAGTCATAGCACTCACGTACACTTAAACTACACCGACACCATTACTATGTTTGTATATTTTGTATATTGTTTGGAAGATTCGCTGCTATATGATCAGCCTTTAAGCGTCAGTGAATACTGACGTCCCCACTTCCATAGGTACTGGATCGCTGAAGTACAAAGGCGATATTCAGAAGGACTCAAGGCCAGGAAAGCAAAGAGTCAGTGTTATGTTTAGTTCCGCTGCAGAATATGTGTTGATTATGTATTAATTGAGAAGTACTCTGGTGTAAGATGTGAAGGTTGTAATACTTAGAAATGTAAAGGCAATATTGTAACTCCATTGTAAAATATTACAATTGTACAGTATTCAGATTTGTAACACTTGCGTATTGAATAAAAAGTTTTAAATTCTCTTGTTTTTCTGTGTATTGTGACTAATTGAAGCAAAGATCTTGGCTCGTGTCACGGTTTCCCGGTATTCGAAAATCGGGGCGCTACATCATAACCACCCCTCAACTCAACTCCACTCCCCCACTCTTCTCTAGCCACAATCCGGCCTCCCTAAGGTGTGCAAAGCACACACAAGTGCATGCACGTGCCCCTTCTAGTACCCCACTATTTAAAGTTTGTACAAATTTAGTTAATCAATTGTCTACTAATTGTGTCTACATGACAAGTTGTGACAATTTAAGAGATTAGCTAAGTTTGTGGGCCTCAAAATAGTGGGCTTTAGGTTCATGGGCTATTTAATAAAAATATTTAATTAGAGTGGGCTTAAAATAAGAAAACAAGTTTAGGCTTTATAAAATAGGCTTTTTCGAAAGATAAAGAAGAAGAAAGAAATAATTGTCCACGTTATAAAAGAAAATTTTATAAGAAAAAATGCATACAAAATTTTGCACGTGCACAACACATGAAAATCAACATTTCTCATTAAAACGAAAATTTAGGGTATTACAACACTCCCTCCTTAGAATAGTTCCATCCCCGGAACTACAATTAAAGAGTGAGAAAACAAAACACAAGAAGAAGGAAAGAAAATACAAATCAAACAAAGAGCTCAGGATGATCCTTCATCATCCTCTCTTCAGATTCCCAAGTAGCCTCTTCAACCAACTGGTTTCTCCAGACTACCTTGATCATCGGTATCGTCTTATTCCTTAAGACTTTCTCCCGACGATCAACAATCTCAATCGGAAGCTCGATGTAACTCAGATCCAATTGCAAACCCTCTAGCATTTCGGGCAAATGATGACTTGGATCTGGAATGTAACATCTCAGCATAGACACGTGAAAGACATTGTGCACCTGAGACAACACTTCCAGTAATTCAAGCTGGTAAGCAGTTTTCCCGATCCTTCTCAATATCTTATACGAGCCTATGAACCTCAGGGCTAACTTTCCACCCTTGCCAAATCGGATCACGCCTTTACTAGGTGAAACCTTCAGAAAGACAAAGTCACCGACCTCAAACTCAAGGTCGCTCCTCCGGTTGTCTGCATAGCTCTTCTGCCTACTCTGAGCATCCACCAACCTCTTCCTGATCAGATCAATCTTTTCTGAGGTTTACTGCACAATCTCAGGCCCAAACATCTGATGCTCCCCAACTTCGAACCAACAGACAGGTGTCCTGCACTTCCTGCCATACAAAGCTTCGTACGGTGCCATCCCAATGCTAGTCTGAAAACTGTTGTTGTAGGAAAACTACACCAAAGCTAAATGCCTTTCCCAACTGCCTCCAAAGTCTAGTACACAACACTGAAGCATGTCCTCGAGAATACGGTTGACTCTATCGGTCTGTGGATGAAAAGCAGTGCTGAAATCTGTCTTGGTACCCAAAGCCGTCTGAAGACTCCTCCAGAAATGCGAAGTAAACAGCGTATCTCGATCAGACACAATGGTCAACGGAACACCATGAAGCCTGACGATCTCACCAACATACATCTCAGCCAACTTGTCCATTGAAGCAGTGAGTTTAATTACCAAAAAGTGAGCGGACTTGGTTAGTCGATCGACTATGACCCAAATCGCATCATTGCCTTTTGAACTCTTAGGCAAACCCGTGATGAAATCCATACTGATGTTATCCGACTTCCATTCCGCAATAGACCTCCGGGTTTCTGATTCTCGGCTTTGACTTGCTGACAAATCTTACACCTCGACACAAATTCAGCCACACTCCGCTTCAAACCTGACCAACAGAAATGCTGTTTAATGTCCTTGTACATCTTGGTACTCCCGGGATGTACTGACAAAAGAGTAGCAAGTGCCTTCTGAAGAATACTTTCTTTCAAGTCCGACTGATTTGGAACACACAGCCTCTCGCCAAACCACAGCACTTCATCCCTGATCTGAAATCTGGGCAACTTGCTAGCACCAACTTGCTCCTTCATCTTCTGAATCTCTGCATCTTCCTTCTGACTTGTAATAATAATTTCATTCAGCGTTGGTTGAAGCCTCAACTGAGCTAAAGATGATCCCAAGCCTTGCAGAACAACTTCAATACCAGACCGATCCAACTCCTCTGCCAGATGCCTCTGAGTTGTAATCAAACCCGCCAGACTGCTCTTGCGGCTAAGTGCATTAGCAACAACATTAGCCTTCCCAGGATGATACTTAATCTCCGTACAAATGTCCTCAAGTACCTCCAGCCATCTCCTTTGCCTCAGGTTCAGATCCTTCTACTGATAGATGTACTTCAAGCTATTATGGTCAGTGTACATGTTCAGCTTCTCACTATACACGTAATGCCTCCATTGCTTCAAGGCGAAGATAATTGCAGCCAACTCCAGATCATGAGTTGGATAATTCTTTTCATGCGGTCTTAGTTGCCTAGACCCATAAGCAATTACTTTTCCTTCTTGCAATAAGACACAACCACGCCCACGATGTGAAGCATCGCTGTAGACATCATACTCAACACCTGCTCTAGGCAAAGCCAAAATGGGAGAAGTAGTCAACCTCTCTTTCAATTCCTGAAAGCTTGCCTCGCACTGTTTGGTCCACTTGACGTTCACATTCTTCTTGGTTAAACTAGTGAGCGGTACGGCTAACTGAGCATAACCCTGAATGAATCTCCTATAGTATCCCGATAGCCCAAGGAAACTCTTGATTTCCTTCACTGTAGTAGGCCTTGCCCAATCCTTCACCGCCTCTATCTTCTACAGATCATTCGCCACTCCCTCCTTAGAAAGGATGCGACCTAGGAATGCCACTTCAGATTTCCAGAAATCACACTTGGATAACTTGGCATACAACTCCTGCTCTTCAAGTTTTCCCAAAACTGTTGTCAGATGCTCCGTGTGCTCCTCCTCCGACTTGGAGTACACAAGAATATCATCGATAAACACCACGACGAAAGAATCAATGAACGGCCTCAAAACTCTGTTCAACATGTCCATGAAAATTGCAGGTGCATTTGTCACTCCGAACGGCATAATTAAGAATTCATAATGCCTGTGTCGAGTTCTGAATGCAGTCTTATGCATATCTTCAGCTTTCACTCGAACATGATGATATCTTGATCGAAGATCTATTTTGGAGAAAATAGCTGCTCCTTGTAGATTTTTGAACAAGTCATCAATTCGTGGAATCGGATATTTGTTCTGAACAGTGACCTTATTCAGCTCTCTGTAATCGATGCACATCCTCATCGAACCATCCTTCTTCTTTACTAAAAGTGATGGCACTGCGATGATTCCCAGGACCACGGATTGGTGTGCGTATCGATCATAAAAGCTTAACAGATTTAATACGTGATCTAACCCTTTATAGCAGAATCTAGGGTTCACGAATTATACCTGTGATGAGAAGAAGACGATAGTTTCTAGCAACCTCGAGCCGTCAGCGACCCCAAGATCTTCTGCACGTATTTCTTCCTCGGGTTGGACGTTGTGTGGACGACGGTCTACCAACCTTTCTTCTCCTTGGCTGACCTCTCTTTCTCTCCTTACGTGAATCACGAATTTAGAGAAAACTTCTTATCTTTGATAATGATATGACGGCCAGAGAATAGAGGATATATATATAAGGCTACGGCAGGGACCATGAGGAGAAATTAGGGTTAGGTCTCCTAACGAATCTGGGTATCCCGTGTTCAGCCCGAACACACAACCCAGGCCCATTAACAATAGCTCGGTCCACTAAAGAGCTATTGTTGCACTACCTTCCTAATCCCAAATTATATTTATGGGCTCCTTTTATTATATAATCGTTCAGCTCCCCATGTTAAGATATCGAATGTCCGTCGATCAAATTAAGTTACTGACAACTATATTGATCAACATCTTTTATCCTTAAGTAGTACCACTCAACTTTATTTGTCATGTCGGATGTAATCCACCTGCAGGGTTTACATGACAATCCTTATGAGCTCCTTAAGGGGACATCATCAACCCGACGTATCGGAACATGGATTCCTTTTACAATCAACACCCCATCATACATACAATGCTATTACCCAATTCATAGAGGTTGTTGATCCATAATGAATCTCACTCTTTTATGAGTCAAAGTAATGCACACTGCATATACATGTCTGTTATTATATCTGGATTAAGAGCATAAGCATCCATAATAACAGAGGTTTTTGTTCTCTTTTGTAGTCAGTACAAAGAGAACAACCTCAAGTGGTCCTGTTCAATATACACAAAGTGTACTAGTGTAAACCTATAGTCAAGATAGACTAATACCAGATTACACTACAACATTTCCAATGGATTGTCCAAGTCCGTCTAGGTTGTGAACTATTTATATATTCCATAGGGAACTGATAATATGATCTTCTGTGTGTCTCCTCACACCATATTATCAACCTTATAGAATATCAGATACTTGCATTAATATTATAATAAACACAATATGCAAACATATGCCCATATGATTCTCATTCAAAAAAATAAGAAAATAAAGTTAATACAAAAGTGATGCTTTCAGTATATAACCCTAACAAAAAGCACCGGCGCTCCCCAAGGCGATGCACTCGGTTGAATAAAGCCTTTCTCCAACAATTCCTCAATCTGCCATTTGGTCTCATCCTGCTCTACAGGCGCCATCCTATACGGTGCCTTGGAAATAGGTGCACTCCCTGGCTGGATAGTGATGCTGAACTCCACATCACGATGCGGGGGTAACCCAGATAAATCTTCCAAGAATACAGTCAGATAATTCCGAACCACAGGAATTTGCTGCACCTCTACAGGAACATCCCTTTTGCAGATAGCTGCCACCAGACCAGAACATCTCCTCTTCCCTTGGAAAGTGACTCAGGTCCACCTGGAGCCTTCACTGTTACTGTCTTGGTCTTGCACTCGATTCTCGCACTGTATACCGACATCCAATCAAAGCCAATGATAACATTGACTCCCAAGGCATTCAGCTCGATCAGATCAATCCCGAAAATTCTATTCCCGATCACGATCTCACAGTTAGCATAGTACCGATCAGTGGTTAGAGTCTCCCCTGATGGAGTAACTACTGCTAAAACCTTGTCTGGAAATATTTTCGGTTCGACTCCCAGAACTTTAGCAAACTTAGGTGATACAAAAGTGTGAGAGGACCCAGTATCGAACAAAAAAACAACTTTCTTTCCATTCAAATAAAGTTCTCCTGTTACATAACACACACTCATTACATAACAGTGTACTAATTAAGCGGGAAAAGAGACAACAGTAAAAGAAAAGAACATTCCTATACTCCCCCACTCGTACTAGTGATGACGTGATCCACCTCATCAGCGTCAGCTTCAGTCAAGGCAAATACTCGTCCCTGTTGGTACGACTTCTTCCTGGCCTGCTGAGTTGGTCCATTACGGACGACATCCTGCAACTTGGGGCAATGAGACTTGTAATGGCCTGTCTCTCCACAGTTGAAACAAGTCACTGGAGGTCTCACCCAAGTATTTCCAGGTCTTCCTGCCACTTGAACAGCGTTCGCACATGTAGGCTTGAACCTTTGAGTCGGTGGCTGTCCCCTAACATTGCCAGCAACCACGGGCCTCTTACCCGCATTCCAGTTGTTCCTCCAATTCTGAACAGCATGGAACTGCTCTATGTCCACCTCCGAGGCTGCCGCTCGTTTGACCAGCTTGTCAAACCTCCTGATACCGAGGGGTATCATCTTGGATCTAAGACTTGGCCTCAAACCATGCTCGAATTTTTGAGCCTTCTTTGCCTCGTCCATCGAGTTCGGGTGCATATCTTGAGAGCTGAGTGAATCTTGTCTCATACTCCCTAACTGACATGCCGCCCTGCTGCAGCGCCAGAAACTCCATAGCCTTCTTCTCCTAGACGTCTGAGGGAACATAATGACTGCGGAATTCCTCCAAGAATTCCTCCCAGCCAAGAACAACATCTCCCATCGTCCACTTCATCGAATGCCACCACACAGCCGCATCCTTCTCGAACTGCAGCGCCGCCAGCTTCACTTTGCTGCCATCCGGAGTCTCCAAGACTTCGAAGATAGTCTCTACCGGTCGGATCCAATTGTCAGCCGTGTCAGGGTATGACATCCCCTCAAACACCGCTGGTTTCATCTGCTTGAATGATTCTACGAGTTTGATTGCTTCGGGTACTGGATTCGCAGGCACCCTTCCCTGATTCTGATTCATGGCAACGACATTGAGTGTCTGATAGACCCTCACTAGCTCCGTTTTCAAGTCCAGACCTTCTCCATTTCGAGCTCCTCTTCTAGCCATGTTCTGATGCAAAATATCCATTAAATTCGAAGTGTAAAACATGAACTTTTAAGTCAACTTTTCATTTCATTAAATTTCAAACTTTATACATTCGAATTTAAAACATTTCTGACATCAAATGAAAGTAGTAGAAGATACAACAGTCTAACTCCTACGGTTGCTCTTGGCTTCTCGAAGCTCTCCCCGTAGTTCCTCCACTTCCCCCTTCAGTACATCGTATATGTTTTTCCTCTTCTCGAGTTCCCAAACACGAAGACTAAGAACTGCAATATCGTCCTTGTGCTTCACCAATTGAGCCTCCAGTAGCCCGAATTCTCCCGTTGAGTCTCTACCTGCCTCTGAAGAGACACAATGAGACTACTCGGAAGTGGTTCTTCCTTGTCAGAAGAATCATCAGATGAATCCAGAGGTGGAGTGATCTCTCAGGACTCAGGCAATTCCTCTTCCACTTCTTCAGGATCTTCCTCGTCTGAATAAGCTTGCCCAGGGTAGTAATCTTCCTCAACGATGTGCCAGTTGTCATATCCAGCTGGGTTGAAGTGGTCCGCCATCTTAAAGAAAGAGGAGAAGAAGCATAGATCATAGAGCAACACAAATGTAAGTGACTTACATTTAAATCTCGAGACTCAACATACGCTATAATGTCCACTTCTAGGGTGTCGTTCCTTATAAATTTGTACTACTTGGAAGCGTGGCTCTGATACCACCCTGTAACACCCCGAATTTCAAATACAACTGAATTTGAATTCCACAGGATCTTTTCACTTCTCTTCGTATAATTTTACAAGGAAATAAAACTTTACTTTACATCAGAGTTACATTTACATTAACATTTATACAACGGAAGCAAATTTTACATCCAAAAAATGAAATACAACAACAGTTGAATAAACTTTAAGCATCAGGTCTTTTTTAGTCTTTTTCATGTACTTTTACCCTGCATAGAAACTGTGGACACGTCAGTTTATTCAACTGACAAAATATTATACATGGTCATCCTCTCTATGCCGAAAACAGTATAACGATTCTCAATACCTAACAAACCACAAACTTATTCACAAACAAAGCTAAAGAAACTATCCTATTGATGTCGTGTTGTGAATGTGCACTTAGTCCTTAATGCAAATATTTCTATTATATGACACTAATGCGCACTTGTTCAGAGTCTATGCAGCCCATACTACATAGGTCCGAGGGCAAGCCCTTAAACGTTCTTCATCTTGTAGGGTTCCATCCCTTGCCATGACTTAATCTACTATTGTAACTACGGTAAGTATCCTCGATATTCTATGACCTACGAACTCATGTCTGGGTGCCCTAGAGGGAATCCCAATGCACTGACACATGACTCATCATGCAGGCATCTTGTGGTAATTCAGCTCCTACCATAGACATGACACCACCTGCAGTCACCCAACACCCCACGAGCGTCGTCACCGGGACGGTACTCTAGAGTAGTATCCACGTCCTACTCATGACGCATCATGAGACATCCTGTGAATACTCTCACGACGCTAATCCAATGGCCCTCATACTCAATGTTTTTCTCTTACTTTCATCACATCTTCACTATGTATCTAATCCTTAGTTTAATTGAATCATGAAGAAAATCAATCCCTTAGGGTTAGCACTCCCACTATACCGGTCTTAATCATTCATTTCACCTGATCCAAACCTTGGTCTTTTCATTTCAAATATCATTTCAACTTTTCTTTTATTGCCGCTATAAAGCTTAGCTGTAACCTAGTTCATAATTTCAACTCA
This sequence comes from Hemerocallis citrina, assembly GCA_017893485.1. NCBI lineage: Eukaryota > Viridiplantae > Streptophyta > Magnoliopsida > Asparagales > Asphodelaceae > Hemerocallis > Hemerocallis citrina. Next base: position 123,238,313 of record CM030367.1, read on the forward strand.
TAATTACAACATTGAGTTTTTCATACTCATAAGTTCTTTTTCTTTTTTTTCATGATTAACAAAATTTTATTTCATGTTTATAGCATTCATGTATAATCATATCTTTTCATAATTCACCAAGTCATTCAATTTCAATTACATATACAATCTCATGCATAAATAATAAGTTCCACTTGTCAATAGTTCATTCTTTCCACAAATCTCTTATTCTTATTTCAATCCGTACTAATTTTTACAATTTTTACTTTCAATTAATTTCACTATTTACACTTGCAAATTTCCTATTACTGATAGTCATTTTAAAACTCCTTCAAACAACCCAATTACTTTCTTTTTCTTTATCCAAAAGACAAATTAAAACAAGTCCCCCCTTTTTTTGCAAATAGCCTCAAATTCTCAATTATACTACTCCAAAAGTCATAAAAATTATCTCATGAAGTCAAAATAATTTTAGAAATTTTTCCCATATTTTTCCTCAATTTTAATTTATTGTAAAACTCAAAATAATATTATTTTTTCCAAAAAAACCAACTTTTAGACTAAAGCCCCCAACCGGATTCGAACCCACAAACAGCGGCCACGTGGGCATCCCCATATACCATTGCGCCAAAGCACAGAAGCGATACGGAAGGGTTTATTACCGATATGTATTAACTCTCGGGTGTTCGGGATTTTTTTTATAAATAAAAAAGTAAAGATCCCACCCAGTATCGAACCCGAGACCAGAGCCAACCCCTTCCCGCGCTACAGTAGCGCCCAAACGCCCTTCTACCAAATGGCCTAAGTGACCAGATTGTCTCATAACTAATTCGGGTTAGGTTTGATCAAATTTTCAGTTCATTTCTAAAAAAAATCATAATTCCCAATATGATTTTGTTTCTTTTTCTTCTCTTTTGAAAGCAAAATTTTCCAGATTACAACATAAATAAAATTACAGGAACTCAGTATTTTTATAATCATTATTTACTTTATAAACTATGTATTTTGACCCTAATTTGTGTTCTATGTCCATAATTTCGACATTGAAAACAAACATCATATTTCCTTATAACCTAGAGTTTAAATTTCCACCACAATTACAGTTTCATTTTCCTTTTATTCATCTATCACCTACAATAATTTAGACACAATTTCTCATCTTTCTACAACAAGGAAACTTATTTTAAACAATCATATGGTGATTTCTAGCACTTTAATTGACAATTTATTCATTAGCAATCAATCTATCAAACATTCTCTAAGTTACCAGTCCACTTTTAATTAAACAAGCATGGTTCCAATTTCAACTAATTGCTTCCTAATAATTTCATTAAATCATCCCTAGCATGGTATCTAGTTCTAGAAGTATGAGAAACACCCCCCCCTTTGGAGAAAACGAAATGAAAAGCTGATGTGTCTATTTTTTATACAAATATTTGTACTCATTTACCCATTAAAATTTCTTGTTTTCGTTTATATTTTTGATAATTCATCTTATTTCTATAATATTTCAATTAATTAATTATTTTTGAAGAAATAAGATTTTTTATACAAAAAGTGAAGATTTTTGGAAAAAAAACAACAAACAAAGCAAAACTATTGATTTATTAATTTTTATTGTTTTGTTGAATCTTAATTTGCTAATTGAGCTAAAAGTGCGATAAATAATTTCAAAAGAGGTTTAAATAAGCTAATATGATTTTTAGTTAGTTTAATTAATTTTAAACTAGTTTATTTTATTTTATTTTTAAACCCTAATTTCTGGTCTTATTTTGTGTATGCAGCACGTGTTTGCAAGAAAAGGAAAGAGAAGAAAAAGGAGAAAGAAATAAAGATCAGATTAAAGAAGGAATGAAATAAATGAAGAAGAAGGGATTTTTCTGCAAAGAGTAAACCCTAATTCTTCTTTTCGTTTGCTTATAAATAAACACCAAGACGGATTCCAAGAGCAAGAGGTGAGGCTACAAACAAATAAAAAAAAAGCAAAAAAAATAAGATAACCAAAACAGAGGAGAGAGAAAGCTCTCTCTCTCTCTCTCTTGCATGCGGATCGAAACAAATAGAGGAGGAGAGAGAGGCTTAGCACGAGGGCAGAAGGGAGTTGGTCTACAGCACGCGGTTCGAGGCGAGCAGGACTGACAGCGACTGCAACATTGTGTCTGGGCTCGCTTTCCGAGATGCCAACTTAGCGAAGCAGCAGCAGTATTCGGGTGGACAGCACCGCGTCACTGCTGTGTTTTTCTTCAGCGCGTGTTTCGAGATGCCACCAAGGGAGGCTGATGTGGCGGGGTCTGATCGAGACGAGGTGACAGCAAGCAATAGTGCACGCATTTCGAGATGCTGACTCAGCGGTGCGAATTTTTGAAATAGAGACAGAAAAGAGAGAACGGCTTGGGCTTGGTTCTGGGAGTTCGGTTTGCAATATTTTTATATCTTTTTGTATCTCTTCTTCTCTAATTTTTTACGATGCAATTCCAAACAATTTTTGTTCGTTGCAAATTGATTATGAACTAATTTTACTTTTCTAGGGCTAAGATGTAGCCTAGTTTTTTAGAACACAATTTTAATTCCTTATTATTGTTCTATTTTTCCATGGTTGTGTGTTGATTTTTATTCTTACTGCGTAGAATTGGTGGATAGACATTTGTATGATCTTTTAAAGCATGAAGAGACCGAACTGGTAATTTGTGGTTAGTAAAAATAAACACCGTTATAGGAGAACATGACCGTTAAGAAATCCATAGATCTTAATGAATTTTCAATTGATAATTTGTGAATGAACTAAGGCAAATAATTAGTTGATAATAATTTTGATACTGTTTGAGAGAGAGTATTGAATAATTTTGGGATTTTGGTCTACAACTTGCAAAAATAGTATTTTTATTCATAAGGAGTTATAAAGTGTGTGTGATAAACTAGGTGAAGTCAAAAGCCCTAGAATTAATTTTGCCATTTACAAATTACAAAAATTTCACAGCCCGCTTCCTCTTCACTGATTTAGTTAGGTTTAATTAGATTAATTTAATTTAGATGTTTTATCATTTATTAATTTCGATTATCCAAATAGTGATTCATCTAGTAAATTTGGTATTCAATAAAATAATTAGTCCCTGTCGGTTCGACACTCTATTCACTTAACTATACTACCTTGTTGCGATTTTGTACACTTGCAAATATTCACATAAAATTTTTGGCGCCGCTGCCGGGGACTAGTTATTCTTTTATTAATATTGAAAATTGTTAGATTATTACTAGTTTGAATTTTTTGTATTTATTTTTTGTTTTATTATTATTTTACCTCTTTATTTTCTTTTGACTTACTTTTACTTTTATTTATTTTTCTTATTTTATTTTTTTTAGTTTTTCTATTTTTTTTATACTTACATTTTAGGACTTATAAGCACATTATCATGGCGAATGATGAAAACAGGTCTTTGGGAAACTATGTTGGGCCCTCAATTCATGGAACAATATCAAGCATAAAGAGGCCGGTTATTGAAGCTAACGATTTTGAGATTAAACCGGCAATTATTCTATTGATTCAACAGATTGTTCAATTTTGGGGACTACCGCACGAGGATCCTTATGCTCATATTGCAAACTTTCTTGAAATTTGTAACACTTTCAAGCACAACGGAGTATCAGATGATGCAATCAGATTGAGAATCTTTCCTTTTTCACTACGAGATAATGGGCTTTAGGTTCATGGGCTATTTAATAAAAATATTTAATTAAAGTGGGCATAAAATAAGAAAACAAGTTTTGGCTTTATAAAATAGGCTTTTTAGAAAGATAAAGAGAAAGAAAGAAATAATTCTCCACGTTATAATAGAAAATTTTATAAGAAAATATGCATACAAAATTTTGCACGTGCACAACACGTGAAAATCAACATTTCTCATTAAAACGAAAGTTTAGGGTATTACATTAACCCTGATTTGACTAGGCAGCAAGCCCAGCCCAAAAATCTGAAAATCTGGAGTTTTTACTCCAAGTGGTAATTGCACAAAAGTCCTTCTTTTTGTAATATTTGCAAATAGGTCCAATAAATGTCAGAAAATTCCAGAAAATTCACAAATAATATCGAATAATATTTAATGAGTTTCCTCAAAATAATTTTTGATTTTGAACTTTCCAAGAAAACATTTGCACGTGTAAAAAGATAAATTTTTAGAAATTTTTTATTAAATCCCCAAAAATCATTTTAATTCATTTTTAAATCTTAAAAACATTATTAAAAAAATCTGGGGTACTACAACTTATGACACTCACGTAACGATCCATGCAGCGTTCTCCTGGTGGGTCAGTCCAGTACATTATTACTCTAATATGTACCCATGTGAAGACTTGATAACTCATATTCATGGCCCGTGTGATATGGTCATAAGTCTACGTACATACTAGTCTCTATGTATTGTTTTTCTAATTAACAATAATACTTGACTGGGAGCATTTAAGAATTGTGTTCTGATTACAACCAATAGGTTCTCACAATCAAGTCATGCACTTGATATCCCATGGTATTGAACCTACTATTCTAAGGACTTTATTATGTTCATTTAACCACAATAAACAACACAATAAATGAAATGCCTCATAAATAAAGTAAATATCATGATACAATGTAAACTAGTAATGTCAATACACAACTGGGCTCTAGGGCATACACCAACAATCTCCCACTTGCACTAGAGCCAATCAGACATACATCTAATACCTATAGATCAAGTGCGACCCTCATGATTTCGTTGTGCAAGAGGCTTTGTCAGTGGATCAGAGATGTTATCATCTATCGGTACTGTGCATATATTCACATCTCCTCTATCGACGATCTCTCGAATGAGATGGAACCGCCTAAGTATATGTTTAGATCGCTGGTGAGATCTAGGCTCCTTAGCTTGTGCAATAGCCCCATTGTTATCACAATAGAGGTCCACCGAGTCCACAATACTAGGAACCACGACAAGTTTACTGATAAACTTTCTGATCCAAACAGCCTCATTTGTTGCATTGGAGGCAGCAATATACTCAGCCTCTGTGGTAGAATGGGCTACTGTCTCTTGCTTCGAACTCTTCCAGCTCACAGCTCCACCATTTAGGCAAAACACAAAACTCGATTCCAATTTCGAGTCGTCTTTATCGACTAGAAGCTAGCATGAGTGTAACCCTTTACAACAAGCTCTTCTTTGACTCCATATACCAAGAACGAATCCTTAGTTCTTCTTAAGTACTTAAGGATGTTCTTGACAACAGTCAAGTGACTCTCACCGGGATCTAACTGGTACCTGCTCGTTATGCTCAAAGCATATGATACTTCTGAACGAGTACATCACTTGGCATACATGATAAATCCAATTGTAGATGCATATGGAATCTAAGTCATGTGGTCTCTTTCATCTTGAGTGGAAGGACATTGAGCCTTAGACAGGCTTACACCATGCGACATAGGAAGGAACCCTTTCTTGGAGTCTTTCATATTGAAGCATTACAATACTTTGTCTATGTATGTAATCTGACTCAGGCCAAGTAGTCTCCTTGATCTATCTCTTTAGATCTTGATGCCTAATACATAGGTAGCTTCACCCAAGTCCAGCATGAAAAAATACTTCCCTAGCAAAGTCTTTATAAACTATAAGGTAGGGATGCCATTCCCAATTATTAGTATCTCATCTACATACAATACCAAAAATACAACAGTGCTCCCACTAAGCTTCTTGTATATACAAGGTTCATCTTCGTTCTTAATGAAACCAAACTCTTTGATTGCATCATCAAAATGAAGATTCCAACTTCTACAAGCTTGCTTTAATCCATAAATGGATCGTTGCGGCGTACACACCTTTCTAGCAACCTTTGGAGTGACAAAACCCTCAGGTTGTTTCATGTACACATCCTCGAGAAGATGTTCATTTAGGAAAGCAGTTTTGACATCCATCTGCCATATTTCATAATCGTGATATGTTGCAATAGCTAACAAGATCTGAATGGATTTAAGAATGGCAACTGGGGGGAAAGTCGCATCTCAGTCTACACCATGAACTTGCTTGAAACTTTTAGACACCAACCGCCCCTTAAAGGTATGCATGTTACCATTCATGTCAGTTTTCTTTTTGAAAATTCGTTGGCACCCAGTAGGTTTTACCCCTTCAGGTGGGTCTACCAAGGTCCATACTTGGTTTTCATGCATTGATTCCATCTCAGATCTCATGGCCTTAATCCATTTCTCAGAATCTGGGCCTTTTATAGCTTCGACATAAGTCGTAGGCTCATGTTGATCCATGAGCAATACATCACCATGTTGAGTCATGGGAAATCCATATCTCTCGGGTTGATGAGGTATCCTACTAGACTTATGTATGACATGTGCTAATTGAGTAGGTTGTTGTTCCACAACAATTTGTGGAGCCTGCTCCATTTTCACCGTTGGTTCACTGCTACTTTGCGAAGTTTGAATTTCATAAAGTTCTATTGTTCTCCCACTGGATCTCTTGAAGACGAATTCTCTCTCTAGGAACACAACAGTCCGTGCAACAAACACTTTGCCTTCAGTGGAATTATAGAAATTGTAACGCCCGGAATACCAAAATACGGCAATTCATAGCTCAATAGGATCTACACTTCACTTCGTGCAATTTTACAAGGAATTTTGAAACTTTTATTACAACATTGTTCTTTTACATCAATAACGCAGTAGAAAAAAATTAAAGTACAACATGATCAATATACAATTTTAACAACTTGAGCATGTAAGTAATCCTCAGCATCAAATTCATCTTTATATCTCCTTGTAAGTCCCAAGTCCTGCATATGAATCTGTGGGCATGTCAGTCGCTTACAACCGACGCAATGTTACAAATACAAATAGCGATCCTCTCTATGCTGTATTATAAAGAAATCTCTTACTTTAATAAACACAAACTTGAATGCATATAAAAGTGTAAAGAGTGAGTATCCTAAATATGTTAGTGTATGATACGACTTATTACCTAATGCAAGTGTTATACTACAATGACACTAATGCATACTTGTTCGGATTCTATGCATCTCATACTACATAGGTCCGATGGCAAGCACCTACCTACTCCACATTGTAGGGTTAGATCCCTCACCATGTAGCCTACTACGATGACTACTACATGATTTAGACACCTTGCAAGTATTGGCTCTCGCCCTTGGAATACTGGAGACCAATCCCTCTTCGTGGATCATTCTGTGGCCCTTATGTCCATCGTCTCGGAATACTGGGGATCGTCTCACTCCGCAGGTCACTCTGCAGCCCTCATTGCACAAGCATCCCATGAGCATCGCTTTTGTCCCGAAATACTAGAGATCGTTCCCACTCCGTGGATCATTATGTGGCCCTTACGTCCATTGTCTCGGAATACTGGGGACCGTCTCTCTCCAAGGATCATTCTGGAGTCCATAACTCACTTTTGCACTCGTTTCGTCATATCTCTAACTAGTGCCTATCCTTAAGTTTAAGTTATGATTATTAAGAACTAGAGTCTAGCTTACCCACCGGTCTTAATCCAAACACGGAGACAGTCAATCCAACTGGTTACTTCTCACAATTCAATTATTCATTTTCATTTCTTTGCCGGTACCTGGGTCTCATAAAGTGTCACACATCGCTTTCCAAAATACGGGAATACGAGCACGTGACTGAGGCCCAGCGAATGATGTGAATACACCATTCATAAGCTGTATAGGTAACTCAACAACAAAACAATAACAACCACGCAAGCATGTATAATCACGGATAGGATAATAATAAACTAAGAAGCAGTTCATAACCAGCAACTTGAAAGAAACATAGACAGGTCAAACACACCCGGAATACAACAAAGAGTAGCATGAATAAAACATGAACTAAAGTAACTTGATAATTAACAAGACTAAAACATTTGACCAGCAACACCTTCGGTATCTCTCCATCCGGGCCTACAAGTACATTATCACAAAAGAAGAACAAGAAGATTCCTGTTAATGCAAGTCACGGGCCACAAGTAGTACAAGCTAAGGGGGCAATTACAAAATAAAACAAGAAGCAGGAAAAAGAGCAAGGAATCAAGAATCATGTAATAGGAGAAATACAATATGTAAACATGATCATGAACAAGAAATCATGAAACAAGTGGCATGTAAACAAGTAAGTAAACAAGTCAACAGGAACATGTACATGTAATTGGATCATGCAAGTGCACATGTTAATCTCATGTCTTTTATTAACCTAACTAGTGCAACAATCATGCGTCCCATACCACATGTTTGATACACGCAATCAAGTGAACGTTTAGATTTAGTGGTGGATTCTATAGGTCACGTACTCGGGAAAACATGTAAATTATATCTTGTATCGAGATACGTGCAATGTGGAACATGTATTTGTGAACTTGTAATGTGAACATGTAAACCTGTAACTTGCAAACTTGCAACTTGCATCGGGAAACCACGAGCTCCCGTCCGAGTACGCTCTTCAATATTGCTCACTACTAAACCTTTTCCCTTATAAACCGGCTTGTTACTTTTATTACAATCAAACATGATCATGATGCAACAAGAACTATGTCAAGATATGGTTAGGGAATATCAAGGAATTATGCATGGAACACGTTCTAACTCATGAGATGCAAAAACATGCATTTTTAATGTCATTTACTGGGTCAGGAGCATTTCGGGGTTTATATATCATTCGATTGTGATCAAAAGCATATGCGAAACTTAATCAAGAATAACAAGATATCATAACAGCATTCTAACTACTATCATGAGTAAAACAATTATGCACATAATCATGTATAATCCTAAGAGTACATATGTGTGTATCAATTGTGTTCATATAATGCATATGGCAACAAAGTATTCGTGATTATGTACGAATACGGGATCAACAAATTATGTATAGCAATAGTTTTCAATTCGACCGATGAATACGAATTAGAATTTGTAGCAGATAGTCAATAAATATACTTGCGGTATTTTTCAAAGGAAGCTTGTACGAGAACAAACGAATTGTACGAGAGTATACTTTCCATATTAGACGATTCCGATGTGAACGAGAGAATAACGGGATCAGAATCCCGGATAATGAAGCACGAACACGGGAACACGCAAGAACGTGTGAGCCACGTGCAAAACCAAAAAAGCAAGGTAGCAACTCCAAAATCAAGTCTACATAGCAACTCCACAGCAGATCACTCCACACAACACCAAACACCAATATAATACAATCCCCTCTCCAAGACACCAAAAGCCAAAAAAATACCTAATCTCGTTCTTCTTCCCCAAATGCGACAGAGAGAGAGAGAGAGGGGGCGGGAGAGAAACGATGGCAACTGCGGGCGACGGGGACTGCCGACGCTGGCATCGAGGCGAGGGCGGTTAATCGCTGGCGGTCGGGAGCAACTGTGGAGGCGATGCTCTATTTCGGAAGAAAACAGAGGAGATGGGTTGACGGTGAGGCGATGGGTTCGATTGCGGTGCTTCAACGAGGTTATGATGGTGGAGAGTTGGGTTTCGGCAGCGAACGGGGAAGAGGACGGAGGACGAGAGCGGGACGACGGAGGCGTGTAGAGGTTCAAGGCGAGGAGAGGGATCGGAGGTGGTCGACTAAGGAGACGATCGAGGATGGCAGAGCTTCGATGGGTTCGACGGAGGCTTCGAGTTCAGCAATGGCTAGCGGTGGACCGGGAATGGAGAAGGGTCGACTTCGATGATGGCGATGGCAATTGGGGGTTTGACGTCGACTGGGGGTGAAGGTGCTGGCATCGAGCAGATGGCGGTGGCTGGGTTGAGCGGAAGGCTCGAGATGTTCGATGGTGGTGTGATTTGACGCGGTGGATGGTGGAAGTTGGCAATGGCAGGCGGAGAGCAGCATGCTGGTGTGTCGACGGTGGTGGGACTCTGAAGGAGCAGGCGATGGCTCGAGCAGGAGGTGCTCGGAGGCAGGGGCGAGAGTGAAGGTCGACTGGCAGTGAGGGGATGACGACTGGGAGCGAGGTCGATGACGGGAGTGGCGCAATGTGGTGGTCGGTGGAGACGAGGAGAAGGGTTTGAGCTCGCCGAGGAAGACAAAGGGGTGCGGAGGTTGTTATTGGAGGCTTGGATGAAGTTGGAGGTTGAAGACGAGGCGGGGGTGAGAGGAGATGAAGGGGGAAAAGTCTGTTTTTGATTATGGGAAAACAAAGAAAGAGAGAGTACGGGAGAGACAGTGAGGGAGATGGGGAGAAAGAGTGGGGTAGATGGGTTTATAAAAAGAATAATAATAAATATAATATAATTATAATATTGGGTAGTTGAGGTAGTGGGGGGTTGAAGTACGGGAATGTGCAAAGTGGAGAAACATGAAGGAATTTGTATACGGGTAAGTATACAAGATTGATCCTGAACAAATACATGGGTAATGGGTTTTGGATTTGGGCTTGGTTCATGGGCTCAAAGCAATTTAACAAATCAATTATGGGATTAGGCTTATAATAAACAATTGGGCTTGGGCTTCAAATTAAATATTAAATCAATTGAATAATTGTATATTGGGCTTCATAAAATAGATTGAATAATAATATTAATATTAGACTAGGCCTAGGCTTCAAGCAATAAATAAATGAAAATGATATATATAATTATAGAATGTAACAAATGATCGAATAAATAAATTGGTTTAAATAATTAACCAAAAATAAAAGATTCAATATTTGGGTATCATATCAAAATCATAGAATGAAATATAATTTAGATTGAAAATTGATAATCATTTGAGAAGAATTTGTTATAAGATACTAAGAATTTGAAACACGGAAAAAATACATGAAAAATACGTATTAACGAGAACAGGGGTTACACTAAGCCTCTAAAATCAACATCTTTTTATGTTCAACAACTTGGGGTACTAATACCCTTATAATTCATATTCTCAATTTTCATGTATTCATATTTTATTCAAATTGTTTCATTCATTCATCAATAAGTACAATCTCAACCTATTTATTTTCACAATACACTTTTAATATTCATCAAAACTTTCTCAATACAAGTTAATTAAGATTAAGACATAATCTCAAAATTCATCTTTGAAAATTTATCTCATCGTCTTCTTTTGATTTATTTTGAACTAATCTTAACATCTTTAATCCTATACTGTTGGATCTTGTTTGCAAGGCAAAGAACACTAGAGAGGGGGGGGGGGGGGGGGGGGAGAATAGTGTTGTATAAAAATTAAACAATAAATTGAATTTTTGTGCAACTGTTAAGTCTACTGTATCGGAGAAATCAGTCGACTGTCAGTGCAAATATAAGAGTAAATGAACCGAATAGCAACCAGTCTGTTAAGTCGACTTAAACCGGAAACCAGTCGACTGCACAGACTCGATTTTCAATATAACTCAACGAAAATGAAATTTCAAGATGGAGAAATCAAACCACAGAGAGTCAACACAGCAAACACCATGATATATCCTGGTTCAGTCCTCCTGGCTTACATCCAGTCCCCAAGCAACCCACTTGAGATTTTCCACCATTCTTGAAAATATTACAAGAATACTCTACGACCTTTGACAACAACTATGTCAAATCCGTAGATCTCTCTCACCACTAGAAAGAGCAAAACCCACTCTACAACCTAGAGTGAAAACGACTCTACACCAAGAGTCCTACTCTCCAACCGAGAGGACCACTCTCACAACCCGAGAGTGAAACAACAATAAAAGTGAAGATTATAATGACCTAAAGCCTTGTTTTGATTGTGCTTTTTTGTTTAGTGGCTAAAGGTCAATTTCTGACTTCAGTCTAGAACGAATTCTTTGATATACAAGACTGAAATCAAATAACCAAATCTTAAAAAAAGTAAGTGCTTTGTAAACTTGTTCTTTTTCTCTCAAAAGCAAAATGACTTGATAAAAAGTTAAGGAAACTTTCCCAAATGAATTATATACTCTATTTATAGAGTTAGATTCTCTTGGACGTTGAGAACCAGTTCCCCAAATGCCATACAACGGCAGTAAGAATTTAAATTTGAAAAAAAATAATTAAATATCAGAAAATTGTCAAATGTAACAGTCCCTCCATATATATCTTGTATGGAAGAAAGTAAATTTGCATGGCTAGTCATGTGTTTAGAGCATCCGCTGTCAAGTATCCATCGTTCCCTTTTAGGTACCTATAAAATATTAATTGTGAATATGGTACCCTTTTCATTTGGTCCGAAAGAGACTAGTGTTTGGGAAACCAAACCCAAAGTGAGTTAGATTTACCACCATATGCATGCATATAATTTACAGAATTACAAACATTATGAACAAAAGATTATATATATATAAATAATCCTATCATTAAGACTCAGGTTGACTGGAACCCAAATATTTTTGCTCTGTCCAGTCGACTTTGTTGTACCCATCAGTCGGCTATGCTGTGAAGGCAGTCGACTGAGAGGTGAAACTAGTCTACTTATATGAGGTTGTCGTCTCTTTGAATAAGACTCCATACCTCTGGACAGACGACCTATTTTATGGGTCAGTCGACTGGTCTGATCTGAAGAATTACTATTTTCATGATTAAAAGTAATTTTTGGTTTTTCAAAAAAATCATATAACTTGTTCTTCACACTAGAAACAGAATCAATCTTATTACTGCTAGTGTTATTACAAGAATGATGTTTTTCAAGAGTTTTTTGAAAACCAAGTCCAAATCTTTTATTAGATTGAACTTCATTTAAATTCTCTTCTCCTTTATTGAACTTAGATATATTCTTAGATATCTCTTCATAATTTTTCTTTAGAGATATAAGATCTATATCCATGTTTGAAAGACGAGAATTTAAAGACTTTACTTCAATATTTAAGTCAAGATTTTCTTGAGAAAGCGTTTGATTAACTTTCTCTAGATTTTTAACTCATATCTTCATCTTTTTAAGTTCTTGAAAAACTTCAATAAACGCTTCTAATAAATCATTAGAGTCAATATTGTCACTTCAATCATTTTGAGTAGCCATGAAGCACACGTTTGCAACTTCATTTGATTCTTCATTCTCTTCTTCCGATGATGAGTCGCTATGATCCCAAGTTGCTTGATATGTCGTTGTTGCGTTTGACACACAATTGAAATCTTCTTTGGTAAGTGCACAAAAGAGAGCATTCTTTGCCTTTGCATTGTTCATGGTGTTGCTCTTCATGTCATCATTCCATTGTGCATAAGGAAGAGTAGGCATGGTGTACTCCGTCTCGGTCATGTTCCAAATCTCATAGTTGATGGATTGTAAGTAGATCTTCATTCTCACATCCAGTAGTTGTAGTTTGTTCCATCAAAGAGATGTGGCCTTTGTGTGGATTGGCCTTCATGGTATTAACTTGCATTTGAAGTAGATGTTATTGCACTCAACCAGGCTCTTATACCAAGTGTTGGATCCTGTATGCAAGGCAAACAACATTAGAGGAGGGGGGTGAATAGTGTTGTATAATAATTAAATAATAAATTGAATTTTTCGCAACTGTTAAGTCGACTGTATCGGAGAAATCAGTCGACTGTCAGCGCAAATATAAGAGTAAATGAACAGAAAAGCAACCAGTCTGTTAAGTCGACTTAAAGCGGAAACCAATGGACTGCACAGACTCGATTTTCAGTATAACTCAGCAAAAATGAAATTTCAAGATGGAGAAATCAAACCGCAAAGAGTCAACACAGCAAACACCACGATATATCCTAGTTCAGTCTTCCCAACCTACATCCAGTCCCCAAGCAACCCACTTGAGATTTTCCACTATTCTTGAAAAAATTACAAGAATACTCTACGGCCTTTGACAACAACTATGTCAAATCCGTATACCTCTCTTACCACTAGAGAGAGAGAAAACCCACTCTACAACCTAGAGTAAAACCGACTCTACACCCAGAGTCCTACTCTCCAACCGAGAGGACCACTCTCACAACCTGAGAGTGAAACAACAATAAAAGTGAAGATTATAATGACCTAAAGCCTTGTTTTGATTGTGCTTTTTGTTTAGTGGCTAAAGGTCAACTTCTGACTTCAGTCTGGAACGAATTCTTTGTTATACAAGACTGAAATCAGAGAACCAAGTCTTAAAAAAAGTAATTGCTTTGTAAACTTGTTCTTTTTCTCTCAAAATCAAAATGACTTGATAAAAAGTTAAGGAAACTTTCCCAAATGAATTATATACTCTATTTATAGAGTTAGATTCTCTTGGACGTTGAGAACCAGTTCCCCAAATGCCATACAACGGCAGTAAGAATTTAAATTTGAAAAAAAAATAATTAAATATCAGAAAACTGTAAAAAACTGCTTGAACACTCGACTGGGTTGGCATATGAGTCGACTAGTCAGAGCTTGAGTGAGTTCAGTCAGTTCTGTACTAGAACAGTCGACTATTCTCAAGAGTAAGTCGACTGGTACTCAACAGCTGAACTTATACAAGCTTCATTTTTGTAACACCCCGAATTCCAAAATCAGCTGAATTCGAGAGTTCTACAGGATCTATTCGTCTCATTCGGTACAATTTTACAAGGAAATAAAACTTTTCACTTTACATTAGAGTTACATGAAAATTTACTATTTACATTTTACAGCGGAAGCACATACATCAATAAATTACAAATAATGACAGTAGAAACAATTACAACTTTATACAAAAGATGCAACAATAAATAATCTTTGAGCATTGATTCTCCTTTAACCTTTTATCGAGCCAATTATCCTACATATAAAACTGTGGGTACGTCAGTTTATTCAACCGACGATAATTATACATGGCCATCCTCTCTATGCCAGAAACAGTATAACGATTCTCATTTCTTAACATATCACAAACTTGTTCACATATCAAATTAAAGTAAAAGGGGAAGGTGTTGTGATTGCGCACTTAATCCTTAATGCAATTATTATATTAAATGACACTAATGCGCACTTGTTCGGATTCTATGCATCCCATTCTACATAGGTCCGAGGGTAAGCCTCTTAATCATTCTTCATCTTTGTAGAGTTCAATCCCTCGCCATGACTTACTCTACTACTGTAACTACGGTGAGTATCCTAGATGATCTATGAGTACAAGCACGTATGCAGGACCTTGGAGGGGAATCCCACGCCATGTCTTGACTCATCAAGCATGCATTCTGTGGCAATTCAGCCTCCTCCCTGGACACGATCCTCTTACAGTCACCAAACATCCCACAAGCGTTGCTAAATTCCGATCATTACTGAGTTGTGCCCACGCCATGTCTTGACTCATCAAGCATGCATTCTGTGGCTCACACACCCGCACCGTAAACTCTAGCTCTCATACTTATGTTTTCTCTCACTTTCATCACATCTCCACTATGTATTTATTTTATTAGAATCATGAACAAAATCAAAGCTCTAGAATTAGCCTCTCCACTAAACCGGACTTATTCACACATTCAACATGACCAACCTTGGTCTTTCATTTCAAATATCTTCTCATTTCTTTCCAATTGCCGGGGGAGACTTAGCTACTCTTTTGTTTCAATTTCGAATTCACAATTTCCAACATTGAGCATTTCTAACTCATGAGTTCAATTTCATAATCTCAATAGATTTTCTTTTTCATGTTCATAGTTCCACAATCATATAAACTTTCATACATTCACATAAATGGTTCACTTCATTTCAAGTATAGAATTCGAGTAAAATAATAAAATTTACTTAACTGCCACATCCAGCAATCATTTACCATAACTTTCACAAACTTTTGCATAAGCAATTTATAAGATTTCTGATATACCAAAAAGTATTCTGGACAGTCGACTTGGAGCTCATCCAGTCGACTTGTTCAGTCAAATAAGTTCTTCAATAACTACTCGGAAGAGTCGACTGCTGCACATGGCCAGTCGGCTGTTCCGCAGTTTTCCATATCTATAATGTCACTAACTGAGAAGTCGACTATTATTCGAATCAGTCGGCTGTCATGGGCAATTCAACTATACAACCTTTCATGCTCAGTACAGTCGAATGCTATATGCATTCGGTCGACTGAACAGGTTAGGAATTTTCAAGTTTAAGGAATCGTTTTCCTTAAGTTCTTCAATTCACACATATCGTTTTTGTCACATTACAATAGATTCATACTAACATAAACATGTAATTTCTTACCTGTTTATTAACATCACAACATAGTTTCGATTGAATGTAAATTTTACATAACTACTGTTTTCTTTCCTCAAAAGAAATGCTAAACATCCATTTTCATGTACTCATCATTTCCTTACGGAGATGAATACTAATCCCAATTTGACACACTAGCATATCACATTAAAAAAACATTGTTTCATGGAATTCTGAACTGTACATTTTCTATCTCAATACACCAGTCGACTGTTCACATTACCGGTCGACTGTACAGGTTGTTTCTAGTTCTCTACTAGTTCTTTTTCACCCATTCATATTTTCTACATTATATACAGCATGGAGGATGTCAATTCAGTAATCATTCTATCACTTCAGTTTGCACACACATACACAATTAAATCTTTGGTCTTAATAAGAATTCTAATTTAACAGCCATGAGGAAACATCCGCCTCGTAGCAGTCGACTTGTCCACTTGACGGTCGACTGTACTGGCCATTTTCAGTCTTTTTAAAATGTCATTACTTCATTATCATCCATTCACCTCTTCCATAATAAGCATATCACAGAGCATTTTGGTATAACTATCACTCTATCAATTTACTTTTCATAAGCATGATATCAATAATTATTGCCCTAGCATGATCACTATATTAGAAGTCCTGAGAAACACCCACCTTATTGACGAAATAAACGAATCCCGCGAAGTCTTTTAGTTTGATAATGTGACTTCTCCTCCTTGCTCCTTGCCACCGAGATCCTTCTGAAGCAAAGCCGGACTCCACAGAATAATTGCACTCAACTCTTTCTTAAAATGTATCTTTCTCTTTTCAATTAGATTTCTAATGAAGAAGACAATGGAGGGGGTATTTATACTAAAATCCTGGGTGAAATGGAGGGCTAGGATCTAGTAATTGGTTATAAGATGGAGGGCTAAGATGAAAGTAGGAGTTGCATTAACTACCCACAACTAAGTAACCACCCATGCATGATCTCCATTTGAAAATTTCCAATTCCCTCCAAAGATCAAAACCGGCCTACTTTTGTGTGCATTTGCACGTGTACGTGTAGTGCACGTGCATGCAACTTTGTTTCCATTAAAATATTTGTACATTAAATATTTCATAAAATAAGCTTTCTACATTACAAGTTGTATAAAAAATAAGATAGCTCATAAAGTTTTTGGGCCAAATAATAATTATAAAATAAAATAAATGAATTAAATTTTGGGCTTTAAAAAGAAAGCTTTTGTTTATTTGAAAAAGGGATTTATACAAAATAATTAAAAGCACATATTTAAATATCTATACTCATCATAAGATTTAATTCTACCAAAAATATTGCACGTGCACACTACGTGCAAAGAATAAAATAAATAATTTCATAAATGAAAAACGGGGCATTACAATTTTGACATTTTGATTTTGGAAAACTTTATTTTTATTTAGGGGATGTGTGAGTGTGTGTGACGAGGCTTTTACAAGAATTCTAAGACACAAATATTACAAACACAATTACAAGACACATGTTCATTTAATAAAACACTTTTGAAGCTCTTGAGAAGTCTTAGACTTGTGTCTTGATCTTGAGTCTTGATCTTGTCTTTGTGGCTTGATATGGAACTTTTAGAAGCCTTCATTGTATTGTTTCCTTGAACACTTTTGGTACACACTGCAAAAGATATGTAAGATAGAAAAATTGTGTATTGTGTTGTAGTCATCAAAATCAAGAATCTACATATACATATATATTTTTCTTAAGTTCACATCTCATCTAAGAATGAATATGATCTTTACTTTCCCAAAATATAACTTAAAACAGTGAGAATATATTTTCAATCAACTCGTTTAAGTATTATTTGTAAAACAATAACTTGAAAGTTAGAAAACTGCATTTCCTGCTATTTGTAAAAATCATAGAAAATTGTATACTTCACGAAACTTAGCGTTCTTTATATCAAACTGACGGTATACAAGTCTATTTTAATTTTGTAATCATAAGTTTCCTCAAAATAATGTATCTATAACCCTGAATTCTTCAAAATTTACAGTGGGGTCGAGCTACTGAAATACTGCCACTGTACAGTCTTGTAAAATTCATATAAAATCCAATTCTTTGTGAAAGTTTGATTTCTTAGACTTTCCACAAATTTTAATGAGTCTACTACAATTTCTTAGTTCTGACTTTTCTCAAATTATTTTATTTACAATGCTGAATTGATCCAAAATCGAAAGGTGTGCAGATTTTCAGCAACCAGCCAACTACTAACCAGATTTGAGTTTAGATATTATTAAAATAGTAAACGACCTCCAAATATTATGAAATTTTAAAGGGATGTTCCTGATACATACAAGATGCTTCCCAAAAAGTTTTAGTTCTAGATTCCAACTATTTTATTAGATACGATTTTATGATGTGCAAACAAAATTCAAAACAGCAACTTTTTCTTTGCATGAATTAGTAACTTTGTGTACAAATCTATATCCATATCATTTAATCTAATCATATTTTACTACCATGCAATCAACCAACATCAATCAACCTATTTTCATGACAATCTTTTAATTAGCATGCATTTTTATTCTAAATATCATCATTACAATTTAATCACTACTCATATGCATATCAATTTTATATATCAATTTACCTACACATGCATGATACTATAATTGAGAAAGTTCAAGAAGACACCCACCTCAACGAAGATTCTAATGTAGAAGAAGACTCCTAGAAGTTGCTCCTAATTCCAAGAATGAGACTCCCTTCTCTTCCGAGTAAGCTCTCCTTCCATGCAAGAACTCAACAACTCTCTCTGTTTCTTTTACTCTCTTTCTTATGTTTTGTTTCTTTTGATCTTTGGTGCAATATGAAAAAAAGGGGGTGGTATCTATAGGGCTTGAGAAGACTCTTCTACTACTCAAATTAAGCGTTTAATTTCATAACCTACATAACCCCCTTTACTAATTGCCCACTCCCCATAATTACACAAACTCCCAACCCTTCCTATTCTTATGCATGGCTAACTTTTCTTGTGACTTTTGGGTTGCACTACGTGCACGTGCAACCCACAAGCACATACTCTCATTTGTTAGGATTTTTCTTAGTGGGCCTCCTCTTGTAGCCTTGGTTCATTTTTTTAATTTAATTTATTTTAATGGGCTTAAAGTCTTCTATTAGGCCTATGGGTTCTAATAGGCAGCAAAAATAAATGAAAGGAAATCATGCATAACTTTAAATAAATTTTAGAATGAAAATAATGAGATGAAATTGCACGTGCGTTGCACGAGTAAAAAATGTATTTTTATCTAAAAATTTAATACGGGATGTTACAACAGTATTTCCTTAGAATACTTCCGTCCTCGGAACTACACTTAAAGAGTGAGAAAAAAAAAGTTGTACAAATTTTAATTGGAAAGCTCAGAGTGATCTTTCATCATTTTCTCCTCTGATTCCCAAGTGGCCTCCTCAACAAGTTGGTTCCTCCAGACGACCTTGACCATAGGTATAGTCTTATTCCTCAAGGCTTTCTCCCGTCGATCCACAATCTCGATTGGACGCTCAGTGTAGCTCAAATCTAACTGCAGACCTTCTGATACATCTGGAAAATGATGAATCGGATCCGGAATGTAGCCTCCCAACATAGACACATGGAAGACATTGTGTATTTGGACCAGCTCTTCCGATAGTTCTAACCGATAAGCCGTCTTCCCAATTCTCTTCAATATCTTATAAGGGTCTATGTATCTCGGGGCTAATTTCCCTCCCCTTCCAAACCGAATCACTCCGTTGGTTGGAGACACCTTTACAAAGAGAAAATCACCTTCCTCAAACTCCAGATCTCTCATCCGGTTGTCGACATAATTTTTCTGTCTGCTTTGGGCGTCGACCAACCTCTTCCTGATCAACTCAATCTTTTCTGAGGTTCGTTGCACAATATCTGGCCCATACAGTTGCCGTTCCCCCACTTCATACCAACACACCGGTGCTCTGCACTTCCTCCCATAGAGAGCCTCATATGGTGTCATCCCAACGCTTGCCTCGGAACTATTGTTATAGGCAAATTCCACTAGAGCTAAATGTCTCTCCTAACTGCCGCCAAAGTCCAACATACAACATCTTAGCATATCTTCTAGTACCTGTTTGACCCTCTCAGTATGCCCATCAGTTTGAGGATGGAAAGCAGTACTGAAATCAGTCTTTCTGTAACGCCTTGAATACCAAAATATGGCAATTCATAGCTCAACAGGATCTACACTTCACTTCGTACAATTTTACAAGGAATTTTGAAACTTTTATTACAACATTGTTCTTTTACATCAATAACGCAGCGAAAAATAAATGAAGTACAACATGATCAATATACAATTTTAACAACTTGAGCATGTAAGTAATCCTTAGCATCAAATTTATCTTTATATCTCCTTGTAAGTTCCAAGTCCTGAATATGAATCTGTGGGCACGTCAGTTGCTTACAACCGACGCAATGTTACAAACAGCGATCCTCTATATGTTGTATTATAACGAAATCTCTTACTTTAACAAACACAAACTTGAATACATATAAAAGTGTAAAAAGTGAGTATCCTAAATATGTCAGTGTATGGTATGACTTAATACCTAATGCAGATGTTGTACTACAATGACACTAATGCATACTTGTTCGGATTCTATGCATCTCTTACTATATAGGTCCGAGAGCAAGCACCTACGTAAACCCCTGGACATTAGATAGTTTTGATGAATATGAAAAGTGTATTATGAAAATGAATAGGTTGAGATTGTACTTATTAATGAATGAATATGAATGAATGAAAGAATTTGAGTAAAATATGAATACATGAAAATTGAGAATATGAATTATAAGGGGATGAGTACCCCAAGTTGTTGAACATGAAAAGATGTTAATTTTAGAGGCTTGGAGAGACCCATGTACCGGCAAAGAAATGAAAATGAATAAATAAATTGTGAGAAGTAACCAATTGGGTTGACTGTCTCGGTGTTTGGTTTAAGACCGGTGGGTAAGCTAGACTCTAGTTCTTAATAATCATAACTTAAACTTAAGGACAGGCACTAGTTGGACATATGAAGATGAAACACCCCGTAATTTCAAGAACTATACTATAGTAATATGTTTGTATATATATATTGTAACATCCTGAATTTTCAATTATAATTTAATATAAGTTTGTTTGATTTCACGTGTTTTGCACGTGCAAATTTATGTACATCTTCTCTTAAAAATTATTTATTTTTATACCATGAACAAGTATTTTTAATTCTTCTCTTTTTAATTTAAAAAACCTATTTTAAATCCTAGGCCTAATTGTTTAAATCTAGCCCACACTAATTAAACTAATTATTTTTAATTATTAAGCCCATGAATTCTAAAGCCCACTAAAATGAGCCAACTAGTTTATTCTCATTTAAATGAGACAACTTGTAGGGTATACTTGTTTTTGTAATAATTAATTAACAAATACATGTACAACTAGTAACTAGGAGTGCTTGGTGTGACATGTGCATTGCACTAGCACGTGTCTGAGTGTGCATGGGGGTGGCCGGATGGTTCAAGAGAGAGGTGGGAGAGTTGGAGTAGTGGAGAGGTAGTTGTGTGTTCATGGGTAGTTGTTCTAACTCCCTAATACATCCTAGCCCCTAATCTACATCCATCTAGATCAATCTTGGCCCTCCATTTTGCCTTGAAAAAAGTATAAATACCCCTTCATTCTCTTCATGAAAAGCACTATAAAAATTATAAGAGAAAAAGAAAGAAAAAGAAAACTAGTTGTGAGAAAAAGATTGAGAATGTAAGTAAAAAGATTGAGAGAGTTGTGCTTGTGTGCTCTTGCATTGGAGGCCGGCCTAGCATCATCAAGGGGGAGCTCGGGTTTCATCAAGTACAAGGAGGAGGAGCGCTTTGGTGTGCACAAGCAAGGAGGAGAAGGCTTACAACTAGGAGGGGATCGTGTGTTCAAGGAGTTTCCCTAGGAGTTCTTTTGTTTTTCTTCAATTAAGGTGGGTGATTTCTCTACTTCTAATGTAGATATCATGCTAGGAATTTAATTGATGAAATTGCTAAGAAAAACTAGTCAATTTGGCCATGTGTTTGTTTAAAAAGAGACTAGTTAGAAATGAAGTGAATGCATGATGAATTGATTGATAGTTGCTATAAATTGTGATTACTACATTAGAATCATCATGTTTCTATGAAAATGTGAATTTTGAACCATGCTGATGTAGAATATATGCTTGTAAATGGCTAGTTAGTAAATTAAAATATTTGATTTGTGCTATATTAATCATTTTGACACTAGTATGATAAACGGGATTATGTTCGAGAAATTGTTGTAGAAATAAAGGAAAGCAAGAAAACAAAATTATGTGATAATTGTGGTGCTAAAATTGGTGGAAATCATGGTCGTCTTTAAATGTCGAATTTGTAGACATAAAATACAAATTAGAGAGAAAAATTCATGTTTTGATGTCAAAATAATAATTTTAAAATACCGTTATGTTGCAAATCTATAAGATCAGTAATCTGGAAATTTTCATGAAATAAATCAAAGGAGAAAAGAGTTTAAGAGCTTTTGAAATATGAAATATTAATAACAAACAGAGAGTCGAGTTAAAAATAACTCAACCCATCTCATTTCAGTTGTTCACTGTGGCCTTACTGGTTTTCGGGTGCGCCCTTAGAGCGTTATTGTATCACGGGGGAGGGTCGGTGCATGGGTTCGAGTCTCGGCAGAGACTTTCTTTATTCCAAAATGTGATTTTTATTCAAAAACCTGAACCCAAAACTCAGGTACATTTTAACTCCTCTACTAGAAAATTAGTCACTTTGGTCATTCTGGTTATTGGGTGCAGTTTGGTGACGTTACTGTTCACCCGTGGGGCCTCTGTGCGTGGTTTGAAACCGGCCTCTGGACAAATTATTTTTGGAGTTTTGATTTTTATTATATTTGATTTTTTTAAAGGGGTTTAAATGTTTTAAAAATTGAGAAAAAAATATTATAAATATTCTAAAAATGTCTAGACTTTAGGAGAATTTTTCTATAGCTTTTTGACCTACTATAATGAAAATTAAATGCTATTTTGGAAAGAAACTTGATTCAAATTATTAGAATGAAATATTTGGTAAATAAAGAAGATTAATATTTTTCTTTTAAAGGAGATTTTGAATAGAGAGTTTAAATGAATTGTGACATGGAAAATTTAAATAAAGATAATTGTGATTTGGATTAATAAGTGAAAGAATGATGTTATGAAAATAAAAGAAATTCTGTGAAATTAAATTATGGATGTGGTAAGTTTGAAAAATGAATTCGTTGCATTATGTATGAAATTTGTACATGAAAACAAAATAAAGATCATGATGAATTATGAGAAAAATTTGTGAGTGTGAATACTCAATTTTTATGAACATGAAATGAGATTAAAGACTAGAGTGTAGCTAAGTCCCTATACCGGCATTGAATAAATTCCTTTGAGATAAAATATTGAAATAAAAGACCAAGTTTGAGTCATACTATTGATTGATGGTTAAGACCGGTGTAGAGGAAGTGCTAACTCTATGGTTAATTTTTATTCATGATTTAAATAACTAAGGACAATACAATAGTGAAGATGTGATGAAAGTAAGAAAAATCATAAGTATGAGGGCTTCGGGTCTACGGTGTCAGAGTGTTTCACAAGTTGTCTACATAATGCGTCATGTCATGATGTGAATACATCTCCGGAATTATCGGGATCGTGGCGACGCTTGTAGGATGTTTGGTGATTACAGGTGGTGCCATTGTCCCATGATGGAGGCTAAATTGTCCATAGGTTGTCTACATGATGCATCATGTCATGACGTGGAATTCTCCTCCAGGCTGTCTGGATATGGACTCGAAACTCATAGAACATCTAGGATACTTACCGTAGTTACTGTTGTAGTTTAAGTCATAACGAGGGATTGAACCCTATAAGATGAAGAACGATTAAGGGTTTGCCCTCGGACTTATGTAGTATGGGATGCATAGAATCCGAACAAGTACGCATTAGTTTCATATAAATAATAATAACTGCATTAAGGACTAAGTGCACATTCACACACGACATCAATAGGATAGTCCCCCTTAGCTTTGTTTGTGACAAGTGTGTGCTTTCTAAGTAAGAGAAATTGATGTTTTATATCTTAGGGTCAGTTGTATACAACTGAAGTACCCACAGTTTCTATGAAATGTAAAATGATTGACAAGACTAAAGAGTGATTGTTGCGTATAAAGAAATGTTCAAGTTGATGTTCAATTCATGTATTATGTTGTAATTTGCTTCTGTTGTGTAAATGTAAATCATTGTTGTAACAAAAGTTTTTAATTCCTTGTAAAATTATACGAAGTGAAGTGTAAAGATCCCGTGGAACTTTGAATTCAGTCTTATTTGGAATTCGAGGTGTTACATATATATATAATAAAAGATGATAGTTTGGTAAAAATAATATAAACTAATGGTATATGTGTAATTTAAATCGTAAATAAATGTGAATTGATGTGGGGGGGGCACGGAAAATGGAAATGCAGCAAAAAGACTTTGGATGCTCTTGTTCACGTGTGATGACGTGGAGGAGAGCGTGGGGCCCACCTTGGGCTTCGGCTGTACTTACTCACGGTAATCGGGAGAGAGAATGGAAGAGATGTATGGATTTAGTCCCACATCAGGAATGAAATAGAAATAAATAATATTAAAATAATAATGCCTATGATCAAGAGTCACCAGTTCGGTTAACCACCTTTTGAGAGGTAGCCTGTGGTGGGCAATTAAACTATACTATTAATAATTTGTCTAATAAATTGTATAAATTGTCCGAGTTCGGGGTAGGGGTGTTACAAATGGTATCAAAGCCGACTTTCGACACCGAGTGTGGGGCATGTCTATATAGTCGGGCGGTGGATTTTGGGACTGTGGTGAGCCCTCAATTAAATCCGGGACTGTGATTGATCGGGGGGGGGATTCCGGGATCATGATTAGTCGGGCGGATAAGAGGGCAGCTGAATTAAATCCGGGATTATGATTGATCGGACGGTGGATTTCGGGATCATGAATAATCGGGCGGATAGAAGAGCAGATGATCCACAATGGCTAGAAAGTAGATCCTCCACTAGATTGTGCATGCCCCGTGCTCAGCGAGGATGCTGATTTCTGAAGGGGGTGCGTGTGTAACCCCCGTAATTTCAAGAACTATACTATAGTAATATATATGTATATACATATATAATAAAAGATGATAGTTTGGTAAAAGTAATATAAACTGATGGTATATGTGTAATTTAAATGGTAAATAAATGTGAATTGATGTGGGGGGGCCCACGAAAAATGGAAATGCAGCAAAAAAACTTTGGCTGATCTTGTTCACGTGTGATGACGTGGAGGAAAGCATGGGGCCCACCTTGGGCCCCGGCTATACTTACGGTAATCAGGAGAGAGAATAGAAGAGATGTGTGGATTCAATCCCACATTGGGAATGTAATAGAAATAAATAATATTAAAATAATAATGCCTATGATCAAGAGTCACCAATCCGGTTAACCACCTTTTTGAGAAGCAGCCTGTGGTGGGCAGTTGTACTATACTATAAATAATTTGTCTAATAAATTGTATAAATTATTCGAGCTCGGTGCAGGGGTGTTACCGAAGAAATGAGTGCAAACGTGAGTTATGAACTCCAGAATGATCCTTGGAGAGAGACGGTCCCCAATATTCTGAGACGATGGACTTAAGGGCCACAGAATGATCCATGGAGTGGGAACGATCTCCAGTATTCCAGGACGAGAGCAACGCTCATGGGATGCTTGTGCAATGAGGGCTCCAGAATGACCTACGAAGTGAGACAATCCCTAGTATTTCGGGATGATGGGCGTAAGGGCCACAAAATGATCCACGTAGAGGGATTGGTCTCCAGTATTACAAGGGCAAGAGCCAATACTTGCAAGGTGTCTAAATCTTGTAGTAGTCATCGTAGTAGGCTGCATGGCGAGGGATCTAACCCTACAAGGTTGAGTACGTAGGTGCTTGCCCTCGGACCTATGTAGTATGGGATGCATAGAATCCGAACAAGTATGCATTAGTGTCATTGTAGTATAACATTTGCATTAGGTATTAAGTCATACCATACACTGACATATTTAGGATACCCACTCTTTATACTTTTATATGTATTCAAGTTTTCGTTTGTTAAAGTAAGAGATTTCGTTATAATACAGCATAGAGAGGATCGCTGTTTGTAACATTGCGTTAGTTGTAAGCAACTGACGTGCCCACAAATTCGTATGTAGGACTTGGAACTTATAAGGAGATATAAAGATGAATTTGATGCTGATGATTACTTACATGCTCAAGTTGTTAAAATTGTATATTGATCATGTTGTACTTCATTTATTTTTCGCTGCGTGATTGATGTAAAAGAACAATGTTGTAATAAAAGTTTCAAAATTCCTTGTAAATTTGTACGAAGTGAGGTGTAGAACTTGTTGAGCTACAAATTGTCGTATTTTGGTATTCGGGGCGTTACAGAAATAGCATCTCTTGGTTTCCTTGGAATATCCTACAAAGAATCACTTATCAGATTTCAGACCAAGTTTATAAGATACTTGGTGCCTTACATAGGCATCATAATCCCAAATCTTCATAAAAGACACACTAGGATGCTTCCCAGTTCATATCTCATATGGTGTCTCTTAAACCGTTTTAGATGGAGCACGGTTAAGTGTGAAAGCAGCTGTTAATAGAGCATGTCCCCGGAAGGAATTTGGAATATCTGCATGACTCATCATGGATCGGACCATGTCTAACAAGGTCTGGTTCCTTCTCTCAGAGACACCATTCTATTGTGGTGTTCCAGGAGGAGTGAGTTGAGATATTATCCCGCACTCTTTTAGATGGTCATCAAAATCTTGGCATAAGTACTCACCACCTCGATCTGATCGAAAGGCTTTAATACTTTTACCAAGTTGGTTTTGTACCTCATTCTTGAATTCTTTGAACTTTTCAAATGTCTCTGACCTGTGTTTCATCAGATACAAAAACTCATATCTATTGAAATCATCAGTAAATGTAATGAAGTACTGAAAATCTCCTCTAGCTAATGTATTAAAAGGTTCGCAGACATCACTATGTATGAGACCTAAAAGGTCACTAGCTCTTTCACCTTTTCCAGTGAATGAAGTTTTTATCATCTTGCCCAACAAATAAGGTTCACATAACTCATATGATTCAAAATCAAATGAGTCCAAGAATCCATCGTTATGGAGTTTGGATATGCGGTTCTCATTTATGTGCCCCCAAACGACAATACCAGCGATAAGTTGGGTTCGTATCATTTGATTTGAACCTCTTAGTATTCATATCATAGACGGATATTTCAAAGTCAAGAATATAAAGTCCATTACTTAATTGTGCACTACCATATCAGATATCATTCAAATAAATAAAACAACTTTTATCCTTTATTATAAATGAAAAACCCTTCTTGTCCAAACAAGAAATATAAATAATATTTCTACAAATAACAGGCACAAAATAACAGTTCTCTAACTCAATGATAAGCCCTGGACAATGATAAATGATAAGTCCCTACAGCTAAAGCAACAACTTTTGCTTCATTTCCAACTCGTAGGACAACTTCACCCTTAGCCAATGGTCTACTCCTTTTGAGATCCTGCACATTTACAAAAATATGAGACCAACATCCAATATCTAATACCCAAGATGCAGAAGTAGATAAATTGACATCTATAATAAAAATACATGTAATGGAAGTCTCACTTCCTTTATTCTTCTTAAACTACTCCAGGTACTTATGGAAGTTCCTCTTTCAATGTCTGGTCTTACCATAGTGGAAGCATGTGCCTTCCTTGGCCACCCCACCCTTAGGTTTCAAGGCAGAAATGCTGGGCTTGAGATTGTCCCTTTCCTTGGGTTTCTTAATTTGCTTTTTGTCATTGCCTTACCTTTGGCCTGTTGGACCATCATAATGGATTTTTCTTTACTAATGTTCTGTTCAGCAGTTCTCAACATGCTTAGCAGTTCTTGCAGAGGTTTGTCAACATTCATGTTGTAGTTCATGACGAATTGGCTATAACTTTCCGACAACGATTGCAGGACCAAGTCAGTGGCCAACTTTTGACCCAAAGGGGAACCAAGTATTTAAAAGTTTTCTATGTACCCAATCATCTAGAGCACATGAGTTCCAACAGGACTTTCTTCTGCCAGTTTGCACTGAAATAATGCCTTTGAGACTTCAAACCTCTCATGCATATCCTGCTCTTAATAAAGCCTCTGGAGATGTACGGTCATATCGTAGGCATCCATTTTCTCATATTGCTTCTGAAGCTCAGAGTTCATGGTGGCTAGCATGAGATAACCAACGTCCAAGGCTTCATCTTGATGCTTCTTAAGAGCATCCTTTTCGGTTTTGGGAATTCAGGGCGCTACAAATTGTATCATAACCGACTTTCAACTCGATCTTATGCAAGATGTACGCCTGAGATAGAGCAAGGATAGTACAAGTTTCGGGTAAGGGCTAGTACTGGTAGCAGAATCAGGGTACTCTTGTATTAGTTCTTTTTAATTCTGGTGCTGCTGTTTCTGTGGATCCTGCGAAGATTTCTGCGGTCAAGGATTGGCCTATTCCGAAGCCTGTTCCTGAGGTGAGAAGCTTTCTGGGTTTGGCTGGCTATTATCAGAAGTTCGTCCACGATTTTTCTAAGATTGCTGGACCTCTGACCAGTCTGACCAAGAAGGAGCAGAAGTTTGTCTGGGATGAAGCTTTCGCCGAGTTGAAGTGTCGGTTGACGTTAGCACCTGTGCTGACTATACCCGACAGTTCTGGTGGTTTTGTGGTCTTTTGTGATGCTTCGGGTCGAGGTCTTGGAGCAGTCCTAGTGCAGCGAGGCAGGGTTGTCTCTTATGCAGCGAGGCAGTTGAGACCTTACGAGAAGAACTATCCTACACATGATTTGGAGATGCAGCTGTGGTTTTTGCCTTGAAGTTGTTGAGGCATTATTTTCTTAGGGATAGAGTGGAGATATACACAAATCACGCGAGCCTCAAGTATGTGGTCATGCAGAAGGAGTTGAACATGAGGCAGAGGAGATGGCTGGAATTGTTGGTAGATTTTGACATCAATTTGCAGTATCACCCGGGCAGAGTAAATTCAGTGTCTGGTGCTTTGAGTCGGAGGCCTGCCGCTTTGTTCCTCACTCAGCAAAAGGAGATAGTGGAGGACATGAGGTGGCTGGAGTTGGATGTGTTTCTTCCCGGATTAGATTGGCGGCTCATGATGTTGCAGTTGCAGTCTTCTTTAATTCAGCAGATTAGGGAGCTCAAGGGAGTGACCTCCACTTGAAACAGTTTCAGAGTGAGGTAGAAGCTGGATTGAGATCCAATTTGGTCGTTCATGTTGATTCGTCTCTTCGTTTTGGCTCTAGGTTGTGTGTACCTAGAGGGAAGTCAGGCGGTTGCTACTAGAGGAAGCTCATCGGTCCTCGTATTCTATTCATCCTGGTGGTACCAAGATGTACAGGAACTTGAAGCAACATTTCTGGTGGCACGGCATGAAGCGGGATGTGGCTCGATTCGTCGCCCAGTGCCTGATCTGTCAGCAAGTGAAGGCAGAGCATCAGAGGATTGCGGAACTTTTGCAACCTCTTCCAAAATACAACTGAATTCGAGTTCCACATGATCTTTACACTTCTTTCGTACAATTTTACAAGGAAATAAAAACTTTTCTTTTATCAGAGTTACATTTACACTTGTACATTATCACAACGGAAGCAATATTATAACAAATTACATGAAACAACATTTAAATCAATCCTACGCAGCATGTATACTTCAATTGTCAAGCATCTTTACCCTGCATATAAAACTGTGGGCACGTCAGTTTATTTAACTAACGAAATATTATACACGGCCATCCTCTCTATGCCAAAAATAGTATAACGATTCTCATTTCTTAACAATCACAAACTTGTCATAAGCAAAACTAAAAGGGACTACCTTATTGATGTCGTGTTGTGAAATGTGCACTTAGTCCTTAATGCAATTATTTGTATTATATGACACTAATGCGCACTTGTTCAGAGTCTATGCAGCCCATACTACATAGGTCCGAGGGCAAGCCCTTAATCGTTCTTCTTCTTGTAGGGTTCAATCCCTCGCTATGACTTAATCTACTACTGTAACTACGATAAGTATCTTAAATGTTTTCTGACCTACGAACTCATGTCTAGGCGCCCTGGAGGAAATCCCAACGCACTGAAACATGACTCATTATGCAGGCATCCTGTGGTAATTCAACTCCTACCATAGACATGACACCACCAGCGGTCGTCAAACACCCCACGTGCGTCGCCACCGGAACGGTACTCTGGAGCAGTATCCACGCCCTATCATGACTCATCATGGGACATCCTGTTAATACTCTCACGCCGCCAATCTAATGGCCCTCATACTCAATGTTTTTCTCTTACTTTCATCACATCTTCACTATGAATCTAATCCTTAGTTTAATTGAATCATGATAAAATTAATCTCTTAGAATGTAGCACTTCACTATACCGGTCTTATTCATTCAATTTCACATGACCAACCATGGTCTTCTCATTTCAAAATATCATTCCACAATTCTTTCATTGCCGGTATAAGGCTTGGCTATACCCTAATTCTCAATTTCAACTCATAATTACAATGTCATGCTCATAAGATCTTTTCATGATTAGTCACAATTCATGTTTCAATGGCATAGTACTCATGTATTCACATCTTTCATAATTCATCACAATCAATAATTCAATGCATAGATAACTGAAAACTGAAATTCTTCTAACATGTCACTAGTTCATAAGCTCACATAATTCTATTTCAATCCATTCCAATTTCACAGTTCACAATTTCAATTGGTTTCACAAATTCACACTATTCGATTTTCTCATTACCAAAATCTCAAATTTAAGCTTCTTAAACAATCCATTCGATTTCCTTAAAGAAACAATTTAAGTTAACAAATAAAAAGAGTTCCTTTTGTAAAAACAGTCTCACTTATAAACTTCAGGTCATAGAGAATTTTCTCTCAAAAATACATATATATAATTGAAACTTCAGGGCAGTCGACTGATAACCCTGACCAGTCAGCTTTTCTGCGAGGTTCTAAAGCTCGAGAATGATCAGAGAAGTCGACTGTCTCATGTGGCCAGTCCGCTGTTCCGCCATGATTTTTAAACTCGTAATAAACACGTTCAGGGCAGCCGACTGTTACAATAGTCGGTCGAATGTTCCGAAAAAGATTTGAACTATATATATTTTTCATTTTCTCAGAACAGTCGACTGTTTCGACATGATCGGTCGACTGTGCCACTGATATTTCAATTTCTCAAAAAAATGTTTTCAGTTCTTTTTCTTCTCTTTTGTAAACAAAAAAAAATGTCCAGAATAAAAAAATACATTTAATTTAACAATCACCGATATTCTCAAAGCTATTTTTTTCGCTCTTTAAAACATGTATTTAGCCTTACTTTGCATTTTATAAATTCCACTTCGACATTTGAAAAACAATACACATTTGTTCATAACCAAAGATGGTTTCTCACACATAATTCACCACAATGATGTTTGCTTATACAGTGATGACTAAGACATTTTTAGGTACAAGATCAACTTTATAAGTGAGTAAAAACTTCTATTTTTATTAATTAATCTACACCTAGTGCATTCATTTATTTATACGCAAAAAGGGACACTCTTTATCATTATTCATATTTTCCACATGATAGATATCACAATAGGGAAATTCATTACATCTATTAACAAACCATTCAATCAATTCAATTAACACACTATTCTAATTTAGCATTTTCAATCCATAAGCATGGCTCAATTCCTTACTAGTGAATTTCTCATAATTGCAATTTAACCATAACTAACATGCATTCTTATGTTTATAACAATGAGAAACATACACTTTTACTCATAGGCAATAACTCTAGTAATCAATCCACACACATTTGCTATTTAACAGATTTTCTTTTAATTAGACAAGCATGTATTTCATTTCAACTAGTAGTTTATAATAATACTTCAATTATCATTCCCTAGCATGAATTTTACTCTAGAAGTCATGAGAAACACCCACCTTTTGAAGAAAATTCAATTAAGACAAATCCCCTAGAGACTCCTAGATTGTGAGCGAGTGCTTTCTCCTCCTAGATTGCAATGCACGAACTTCTCCTCCTTGCTCCCTGCCAAAAAACCGAGAGCTTCTTCTTGTAGGGATGGCCGGCCTCCAATAGGGAACACTCACACTAAACTCACACTAGTATGTATATGTATCTCCTTTAATATTTTGCTTAAGTGTAGAATACAAGTAGGAAAAGGGTGGGTATTTATACTAGTTTTGAAGTAGATTGGAGGGCTAGGATTGATTGGATAGTTGTAGAATGGATGGCTAGGATAGGAGTAGGAGTTATAGCAACTACCCACACACTAAGTAACCACCCATGCACACTCACCCACACTCCCATCACTCCCATGCACAAACCGGCCCAAAAATTGTGCATTGCACACTACGTGCATGCACGTGCCATCTAGTCCCCTATGTAGAAGTTTGTACAATTTTAATTAATCAAATTGTTCACATTTTGTCTCTACATGACAAGTGTGGCCATTTAATTGATTAATTAAATTGGTGGGCTTCATAACTAGTGGGCTTAGGCTTGTGGGCCAAGACAACAAATTAATAATTAATTAAAGTGGGCTAAAACAATCAATTAGTGTTTTAGGCTTTTAGAAAAATAAGGGAAAATAATTGTTCATACTAAAAAAAATAAGATTTTATATATAAAATAAATAAATAATATACACATGAAATTTGCACGTTCACAACACGTGAAAAAAAATAGTACTTTTACTAAAATGAAATTTGGGATATTACACTTATAATAACAGTTACCAAGCGAGTCTGAAGGCTGATCCATTTGAAGCTTTGTATGTGCGCAAGTGTAGATCGTCGGTCTGTTCGGATGATATCAGTGAGAGAAAGCTTTTAGGTCCTGAGTTGATCACAAAGACAGTTGATGTCGTGGCTCAGATCTGAAAGCATTTGCAGGCCACTCAGGATCGCCAGAAGAGGTGGGCTGACTGTCGTCGTAGACCGCTAGAGTTTGAGGCAGGCGAGCATGTGTTTCTCAAGGTATCGCCTTGGAAAGGTGTTATCCGTTTTGGTGGCGGGGGCAAGTTGAGTCCTCGGTTCATCGGTCCATTCGATATTGTGGAACGTGTGGGCAAGGTAGCTTACAGGCTTGCGCTACCGCCAGCTTTAGCTGGTGTCCATGATGTATTCCATGTTTCTCAGCTCAGGAAATACATCAGGGATAACAGTCATGTGGTTGACTACTCAGACTTGTCTGTGAGGCCAGATCTGTCCTATGAAATTCGACCAGTCTCTATCTTAGACCGTCGAGAGAAGGTATTGAAGAATAGAGTCATCAAGTTGGTCCGAGTTTCTTGGGATCCTCACTCGCCAGGTGAGTCGACTTGGGAGTTGGAGGAGGACATTCGGTAGAGGTTTCCTCATTTGTTTGAGTAGTGCTTTGTTTTGTTTTGCTTTGTTTTGTTTTGGGGTTCGCCCTATGTACCTCTTGTATAAATTTCGAGGACGAAATTCTTCTTGTAAGGTGGGTAGGATTTGTAACCCCTATTTTTGGATTTTATTGTATTTTGTTCTCTTTTGATTATTGTATCTGGATTCCTTTATTATATTATATTTTTGGCTTTTCTTGGGTTCTTTTATTTCCTCTTGATCGTTCTGTGCTCTTTTTGTTGTATTTTTGCTATCTTTGGTTCATTGCGAAATTTCGTTCTTCCTATTTTGAGTTTGATTTGTTCCCTTTTATGTTCATCACTTTGTTTTATGCTTGTTCGTCTCTTTTTGGAGACAAAATGTGTACCCAAAACCCACTAAACCACAACCCAAAACCCAAAATCTTGGTCTCTTATAAATACCCTATTTTATAACCCTAATTTATTCTATCTCTCTCTCTCTCTCCGCTGCTTTCTTTCTCCTCGACTTCACTCTCTCTCTGTTTTTCCCTACCGAAACCACCAAACCCATTTCCAACCCATCACCTTGCCACCTCCGACCACCACCGTCATCACCATCCCCTCGTCATCTTCCCCGTTCCCTCATCACCCTCCGATCGTCTTCCCCATCCTCGTCTTCATCATCCACCGCCCTAACCCATCACTGAACCCCACTGCATCCATCGCCGCACCCCCTATCCCTCGCCATTGCTGTCGTGGTCCCTTTCCATGCACTTCCCTCACCCTCCGGAGTCCCCTTGTAGCGTCCTCATCGCCGCTGAGGCCGTCGTCTTCGTCCCCTATTTTCGAGCTGGAAAACAGAGCTCGTGTCGCCGTCGGAGTCTCACCGTTACCGTCGCTTCCCGACCGCAACGTCATCACCGTCGTCTTCGTCGGCATTGCAGCCGTCGCCAGCCACCAAGCATCGCCGAAGTCCCGCTCTCTCCTTCTCTCTCTTTCTGTCGAAGGTTGGAGACGATAGGTGATTGGCCCGCCCTGGTGTTTACTATTTTGGCCCACGGGGTCAGGATTTCGTTGTGTGCTGTTTGCCCCGATCCAGTGTGACTACTCTTGCTGTTGGATCCACTGTGTGTGCGTGTATTGCTGTTTGCTGTTTTGGATTTCGCCATTTGGTGTTTTGCCACGTGTCTCGCTCGTGATCTTGTGGATCGTCACCCGGGATTCCGATCCCATTATTCTATATTATTTGAATATGCAATCTAACAGGCAAGTCTCTCCTTGAACTAATATTTTGCTTTGTTCATGTTTATTTGATCTCTGCAAGTAGATCCCGTCCTTTTTCCTATCATGTTGTATTTGACAATTTCGTTAAGTTTACCGAGGGTTTACACGAGCTAACCCGACATACTCTTAACATCATGTTATTCTCTTTAATCTAAAACCTAGACCCTATTGTTTCATACATATGCTGTCACGCCCCGCTTCCCAAAGGAATACGGAATACGAGTGTGTGACGAAGCCCAGCGAATGATTTTCATCATTCATAAGTTGTACGATCGACTCAGCATCATAACAAGAATATAACAAGAATATACTCAACCACGCATGCATGAATAATTTATTTATCAATAGAAAAGCATTTGAAACAAATATAAATATACCAATAATTTCAAGATCTGGATCAAAAGATAAAACTCGGGACCATAAGCTCGTTACAAAATTCAAGTAGTAAAAGAAATAAATAACTCAAAAAAAAAATATTTAAAGCAAATCTTTTCTTCGAGTGAAGCCTAGAACGTCTGCTCACCAATTCCAGCAGGCAATTCATCTCCAAAGTCTGTATATATATATAAAAAAAAGGATAAATAGAGAAAACAAGACAAACACCCTTAGTGCAAGTTAGGGCCGCAAGTAGTACAAGCAAGGGTATGAAAACAAGTGCAAGAAATATGGAACAAGATTTGGAATAAAAAATGTATAACATAATATAATAGGGCTGCAATAAGTAACGGGATTCAAGAAACTAGCTAGCAAAAAAGACAACTCAAGTGACAAGATTGGGTAACAAGTACTAGTAGTAGAACAAGTGGCAAGTGAACATGTAATGGTATCAAGCATCAAGTAACAAGTATCACGTACAAGTATCAAGTAACAAGTAAAAAGCCTTAAGTAACAAGTCTCAAGTAACGAGCATCAAGTAGGGTATCAAGTATGTACAAGTGACTAGTTAATCTTAAGTCTAATGTTTAATTCTATCTAAGTAGCACTTCAGGGATACATACTTTTACTACATGGTTGCTACATACAATCAGTTACGTTTAGGCCTAGTGGTGGATTTTATAGAGCATTGTACTCAGGGATCAAGTATCAATAAAGCCATGTTCATGAATCGAGTAATCATATAACTAGTTCATGTGTCAAGTTATAACAAGACAAGTCATGAATCAAATATATACTAGTTCATGAATCGAGTAATAACAAGTCCATGAATCGAATAATAATATACTAGTTCATGAATCAAATAATATACTAGTTCATGATTCGAATAATAATATAACTAGTTCATGAAGCATGTATCAAGTGGGAAACACGGGCCCCCTTCCGAGTACACTTACCTATATTGTCCACTACTATGGTCTTTCCCTTAAATCCCGATTTATTATTTATTATTATCATCAAACAAGCATGAAAGTGTGCGAAACAGGTCAAGTAAACATGATCAAGAACATGGAACAAGTTTAAGATAATTATAAAGTATATTCGAGGGTCAACACAAATTAAGATTATTAAGAACTACGAGAATTGCAATTCTGGACAGCATGACGTTGTTGCACCAAAACTGAGATTTCCGTTGCTACAAGATAGAAAAGGTGGATCCATTAGAAGGCCTAGAAACTAGACTCCTACCTGGTTCCAATGCATATAATTAAGGTACATAAAAGTTGTGGTAACATGTGTCAAAACAGCAAACTACACAGGATTTGTGTTCAGCCAGAATTTGTAAAGCTGTGAATATAAGTATGAAATAGGTCTGAAACTTCATTAATTAATTCTAAGAAAATTAGGGAATGTTCTCTAGGGTGTCCAATACCAGCATACAAAATTTCAAGTCATTATCTTACAAGTAGCATAGTTAAATTAATTGTAAAACAAAGTGATGCAGCAGTTTTTATGGATCTGCGATTACCGACACAGCAGCAGTAAAACTACGATATATCACTAACCGTAACTCGGAATTCAATTCCGTCAAAAGGTTAGCAAACTAGACATCTAGGGCTAAGTTTCATATTCAGGACTCAAGTCCAGATTCTGGTGTTATCGGAGTCGAAACAACAAGCCAAAACAGGACAGAAACCAAATAAGACACTTTTTGTATGAAATGTATCATAATTATACTAGTTGTGAACGAGTGTATCAACGAAAGGTTGTGACTCTTAGAACATGTAATTGATAAGGCGTAAAATGAGACCATCAACTGATAAGCCAACGGGGGGTCACAACTACAACCTACTTGCAGTATTTTCAAAGAAAAGCTTGTACTAGAATAATAAGTTGTACAAGAAGATACTTGCCTAATAAACAATGACGAATCTGAACACAAACAAATAACGGGATGAGAATCCCGAAAGGAGAGGCATGAACACGGACACACGCACGCACGTGCGAGAACCAAAGCAGCAAAACACCAGACAACTTCACACTGGATCTACCCGAATAGAAAAGAGCGAACCAGGATCTTCTACGCGCAAAACAGCAAACAGCGAAAACAGCCACTGTCTTTCCATCTCCTTCTTTACTTCGACAGAGAAAGAGAAAGAGAGTGCGGGAGACTTCGACGTGGCGACTGACAGCGACGACTGTGCGAGGGCGGTCGTCGACTGAGTGGGGGAGTCTCAGGTGACGGTCGATGGTGGTCGAGGATGGGGGAGATGGCGGCTTGCTCGGAGCTCTGTTTTTGGGGAGGGAACAGAGGAGCAATGAGTGCTGTGACGGCAGGAGTTCAGGGTTTCTGCAATGGGCGACGACGATGAAGGATGAGAAGGTAGGTGGTGACGACGAGGGGCACCAGGGTCGAGGGTAATGGGTTTCGGAGGATAACGAAGTAGATGGGTTTGGGAGTGAGGTGAGGTGAAGATGGAGGATTCGATTGAAGGGGACGATGGGTAATGCTGAGGTCAGGGGATACAGGTATGAAGACGACGGTGATGGGAAGACGAGGCGGCGATGCGCACAGGGATGGAGTTGGGTTTTCGGAGAAGAGGTGTGGGGAAGAGGAAGATGAACAGGAGGAAAAATAGGAGTTGGCGGCTGTAGGTTTAGGGGTAGAACAGTAGCTAGGTTAAGGGGTTAATTGGGGTTAGGGTTAATTAGGTTTATGTAGTATAGGGTTTTGGGTTTAGGGTTATAGGATAACGGGTTTGAATAGGATCCAAAAGGAGATTGAGTAAAAATTCACTATAATTAGGAAAAAATAAATTAGATGAGATGAAATAGTCAAATCCCCATGAAGAACAATAAATTAGAGCAGATAGGAAAGATGCAATTGAAATAAATATGGCACAAAATTGAGTCAAAACAAAAGAAATGATTTTTATTAGAACTGGAAACAAAATACAGAATCTTGGATTGATAAAAGAGTACAGTGAAATGAAAAACAGCAGAAAATACAAATACAGGGAACAAGGGTTACATATGCACTTACATGTAATTAACTAGATCCATGCTATAGACTTGTTGATGAATTGTATGCATGTTGGATTGAATTTGATTGATGAATATATACCATGTCTGTGAAATGGTATCTCACACATAGAAATATGCATGTTGACATCTAGGATCATTTTGATTACCAATTTACATGTAATAAATGATTGTATGATTTATTTATTGCCCTTTTATGCTAAAACAAATTCTGGACTGCTAGTTATTCCATTTTCAATCAAATTTTCAACCATTCTACTATCATAATTTGTAATAACTTTCTGAACAATTCAAATGAACGATTTGAACACCAATTGATTCTAACAACGGATTTTTCCTTTCTATAGAGACCAGGAGATTGGATCTAGCAAAAAGAAAAATGCCTCTACAAATAACTCACTTCTGAAATTTAGCGTCTGATGTCTAGTTTACTGCCTTTTTTGCGGATTTGAATTCCGATGTGTAATCTGTTAGATATCATCATTTTAGTACAGTTGTGTTAGAACTTTCAGATTCCCAAATGCATGTGTATCCTGCTGTTTCTTAATTTTATTAACCATGCTAACAATAAAAGAAAATTCTGAAATAAATCTGGCTGAACCTAGACACATGTAGGTATCACCCATAATTTTTATGGATTTATTTGATGAGTTCTCTGACCTGAAACAAATAGTTGCACACAATCTACTGCATGTTGCCTGAACATAGAACCAGAATAGAATAGAGTTTTCACCCTAGTTTCTATATCTTTTATATGCCTTAATTATATTCTCTAGAACCATGTGGAAGTCTACTTTCTAGTCCTTCTGATGGATTCAGATTTTCTATTTTATAGTGGCTGTAATCTATGTTTTAGTATAGCAAGGTCATGCTGTCCGGATTATGTAATCGTGTGTAAATGATGTGTTTGCTTCATGCTTTGCGTGTAACGCATAGAATTAGACACACTTAGTATCATACAACATTGACACCCTCTTGCATGCTCACATAGGATGAAAATAAACTAATAACAAGCCGGGGTATTATGGGTAGACTTGGTAGTGTACGATCGGAAAATGTACTCGGTAAGGCCTTATCGTTATATTGTCATGGAAGGAGGAGATTGTCATGGAAGAAGATTATCATGTTATCACGTTGTCATGTTATCACATTATCATGTTATCATGTTACACCGAGTACACGATTCGTGAATTCACCATCGGTCTAAAACGTTCAATGTGTGCTTGTGCCGAACATGTAGTGTGGGATGCAGTAGTACGTGCACTAGATAGGCTAATAAAATGATTAATAACCTGTATACTTGATACTGTATTGAACTTGACTTGACATCACTCATTACATGTGTGATTATTGTAAACCTTTGATATTATTGTTTGCTCTTTGCTTTGTTCTTTGACTTTGATCCTGTCCCTTTTTCTTTGATATACATGTTTTCCTTTATCCTCTATTTTCTATACTTGCTGCCAACGACTTGCTCTAAGGGCACTCTTTTTCTTCTTTTTAGATCAAGATTTTACAGGTACTGAAGGATCAATCCCTGAAGGTATTGGTGAGCAACGATTCCAGAGATGGAGTCCAAGTTTGTGCTGCTTAATTTATTTATTGCTAGCTTATTACTTTGAACATTGTTATGACTTTGTATTTTATTTTGGGCTTATATTTCTGGAGTTTGTTTTTCCCAGATGTTGGATCTCTTGTGTTGGATATTATTATTGTTGGATTATTTCATTATTTATTGAAGTTATCTTTATTCATGTGATTATTTCTTCCTGCGTGGTTGTATTTGTTGTTGCATATTGTTGAGTTAGTCTGGTACAGCTTATGGATGGTGTTTACATCATTTTTTGGGCCTATGTTACGTACTCGTATTCCATATTTTGGGAAGCGGGGCATGACAACAGGTGTTGAGTTGCCACGTCAACCTAGTCCGGTTCATGACGATGTTCGAAATAACACTTTATTTGAATTATTTCAAAATTCTACCATTAACAACAACCTACTAGACGATGATGAAGAAGAGGAAGAAACAAATGATGAAGTTGATGAGAGTGTAGAAAATGATGATGAGGACGAAGATAATGAATATGCAAATGTAAACACAAATAACAGGAGGTCTAATGAAGTGAGAGCTACTGATAGCTATGCCAATGTTAACACTCATGTTGCCGAGGAGATGACAAGGTGCTAGAGTACATCAAGTTCCATAAGAGTCGTCTAGTTCATCCAATATAGACGAATTGTACATTGGACATGAGTTTATAAGCAAAGAGTCAATTCAGTGGGCTGTGAAGCTGTATTCTGTCAAGAAACATCATGAATTCGTCACAATGAAATCTTTGCCGACATTGTACACCGTTAAATGTAAATTGACACCTAGAAAACGTACACTTGAGGAGATGGTGCAAAATCCCCAAGTAGTAAGTGAGGGTGACTACCCTTGGAGATTATGAGCAATCGTTCCAAATGGCAGGAAAAATTTCATAGTGAAGAATATAGTTGGGCCTCATACTTGTACGAATCCCACGTTGAATCAGGACCACTGTAAAGTT
Organism: Hemerocallis citrina; assembly: GCA_017893485.1. Classification (NCBI taxonomy): domain Eukaryota; kingdom Viridiplantae; phylum Streptophyta; class Magnoliopsida; order Asparagales; family Asphodelaceae; genus Hemerocallis; species Hemerocallis citrina. The sequence goes on from CM030367.1 coordinate 123,279,210, forward strand.
GATTCTAACCTTATTTGCAATTTGATTGTGAGTGTGGTGAAGTCTGAGATAGGTTTAACACCGCGGGACATAAATGAGATAGTGAAACTACAATATAATTATCAGATTTCATATAAGAATGCTTGGATTGCAAAACAAAAACAATTGAAAGGATGTTTGGTACCTTCGAAGAAGCATATACGAAGTTGCCTTTTCTTCTATTAGAAATTCAAGCTGCAAATCCAAGAACCAATGTCCACTGAGATAAATATCAGTCTATTCCTAGTGAGGAAACATTCAAGGGAGTATTTTGGGCATTTGGTTATTCGATTGAAGGTTTCAAGTCTTGCAATCCTATTATTAGTGTTGACGGAACTCACTTGTACGGTAAGTACAAGGGTTGTTTGTTAATTGCTGTTTCCCCATATGCAAATGATAGCTTATTTCTCTTTGCATTTGCATTAGTTGATGAAGAGAGTATAAATACTTCGACATGGTTCGTGTTGAATTCGATATTTTGTCACCGATCGAACTGAGTTGTGTGTTATCTCCGATCGTCATGCTTGTATTCTGTCTGTTATGGAATTGCAAAATGGAGCTTGGAACGGACCTAATGCATATCAACATTATTGTATGCGTCATTTCGCTACAAATTTCTTCAGTAAATCTGGTAGCAAGTCAATGAGAGAAAAAGCCAAAATTATAGCCAACCAAAACCAACCCAAAAGGTTCAGGACCAAACTCGCTGAACTTGAAACCATCAATGTCGAGGCGGCTAATTAGTTGAAAGAGAAACCGGTTAAGAAATGGGCACTTTATGCAGATGAAGGTCGACGATACGGCATAATGACTACGAACCTATCAGAAGTCTTCAATTCAGTCTTGAAAGGTGTCCGTAGTTTACCGGTAACTGCAATTGTGGAGATGATCATTTATCGTCTAAATTCTCACTTTATTACTTGTCAACAGGATGCCAATAACCTATTATTTGAAGGGAAGATTTTTGCTCGAACAGTACAGGAATTGATTAATAGTCGCCGTGAGAGAACAAACCGATATGAGGTTACAATGTTTCATCATGTACCTGGAGTTTTTGCTCAAAACGGGTCTACGAATGGTAGGTGGAGAAAGGAAGGGTGGAACTTGCACACTGTTAACTTGGGTACTAAAACATGCACATGTATGAAATTTCAACTATATCATATTCCATGTTCTCATGTTTTGGCAGCCTGTGCATATCGTGCAATCGATTACAAGCCTTTTGTTGATAAATTTTACTTAGTAACTTCGTTAGCACAGACATGGGCTCCCCTCTTTCATCCAACTCTAGATCCAGCATACTGGCCAACTTTTGATGGAACACGACTCGTAGCTGATGCAAGCCTGCGACGTTCACTGAAAGGTCGGCTAAGATCGACGAGAATTCGCAACGACATGGATGTGAGAGATAGGTCTAGCAGGGGTACGGGTATGAAATGTTCGAAATGTGGGTTGCATAGACACAATAAGCGGAGATGTAGTAATAGGGGATCTCAAAACATTTAATGTATGTAAAATTCGAATGTGTTTGTAATTGTACTATGTAATTTGGACTTTCTACAAAGTTGTATGAGTTTAATTCTGAAAAAGCGTTAATTCCCATTTGTTTCCAAGTCAGTATAAAGTTTAGAGCTTGTGATGGAATTTGTAAGCCGCATGAAGTTGGAGTACATATGAATGTACATGGCAAAATGAATATGTATGTTGAATTTTTTTCACTAAACTTGTTTTCTCAGAAAGCGAGTCTAGTTTAAACAGTCTCGCTTTTTGAGAAAGCGACTGTGGAGTAGTTATATTTTCAGAGATCAAGTTGTTCTCTTGAAAACTGTCTACTCATCAGTCGCTTTACGAGAAAGCGAGGAGGTTTCACCTAAACTCGCTTTCTACTTGATCTCTGGAAAACTATTTACTCAACACTCGCTTTCTCGGAAAGCGAGGTTGTTTAAATGAAACTCACTTTCTGAGAAAGCGAGTCTTGGGTCTGTGGTGTACAGGCTCAACACTCGCTTTCTCCAAACTTGTAGTAAGATCATTGGTTCATTCATCTGCATCGAACGAAGACTGCACAAACACAATCTCATGTACAGTCCGACTCTTCGCAAATCGGAAATCAATGGTAGTTACATCAAGAACACCGAATGACCAGTTGAATTCGGGAACTTCATGCCGCCAAATAATGTAAGGATGTACGCCCTACAATAACACTCAACCTCCGCCTCAGTGGAATCTTCATTCAATCTATTCTTGAAAGTCTCCTTCAACCACTTCAAGCGAATGAATTTTCCATTTCCTGCACTGGTTTCGAATTCGACACCAAGATATTGTTCCACAAGAAATACCAGCTCGAAGTCCATTGTACCGGTCACTACCTGCCCATCGACTGGAAGACCGGTTAGTATGGAGACGTCCTGTAGTGTTACGGTCATCTCCCCAATTGGTAGGTGAAAGGTATGTATTTTAGGCCGCCATCTCTCAAGAAGTGCGGTAAGAAGAGGCCGATCACATTTGATGGAGCTCATCAGTTCTATACCATATAACCCACATTTTTGTAGGATCTCGTGAATCCGTGGGTGCATAGGAAGTGGATGATCCCCCCCTAAATGTACATTCCTTAGATTCACCTTCCCACACATCCTTCAAACAGTGATGCGATTGGAGAGTAAGGAGTGTAGGGTCGAGGGGACCTGGACCTCTAGGAATAATATAAGATGATGAAGAAGGGGCTGATGAAGAAGGGCCCGCCTGATTTGGATTAGTTGAGACCTATACAACAATAACATTTAAATCAATAGACCGATATTACATTTTATTGTATGATAATCAAACTAATCGAATATAAACAATTATTCACTTATGTAACACCCCATAATTTCTAAACATATATATATATATATATATATATATATAGGGAGCCCTTCGGTTGAGAACTAATTTTGGTGAGAACTCTGTGAGAACACACGAATTAGACCCCCCATGAAAAATCCGAACCGACCATATCGTTCTACATGCCTTAGATAGCATAACATAAAGAATTCAAATAATTTGAAGTTCGTTTGGTCATCCATCAAATGGAGTAGAAATTTCAGCCATACAATTTTGCGATGATGTAAATCATGGAAAAATGAACTTCAAATTACGTGATTTCTTTATGTTATGCTATCTAAGGCGTGTAGAACGAGATGGCCGGTTCGGATGGGGTATACTCCTTGAGTTCTCACGGAGTTCTCACCAAATTAGTTCTCAACCGAAGGGCCACCTATATATATATGTGTGTGTGTGTGTGTGTGTGTGTGTGTGTGTGTGTGTGTGTGTGTGTGTGTGTGTGTGTATTAAATGGATTGATGAAATGATGGTGATTATACGTGAAAATGAATATTGAGTAATCATGGAGGGGGGGCCACGTTGTTGAAACAGCAAGCTATTGATGTTTGCAAAGGCTGATGACGTTAGCGAGGTGCTGGGGGTCCCACCCGGGGCTATAAGAAGGCAGCAGGTGCTGCTGTTCATGTTGACGTGGGCATGGGGCCCACCATTCGTGGCTCTATGCTCATGGGGAAGAAAGAGGAGAAAGGAGAATTGTCCCATATCGGGAGAGTACAAAAAAATAATTTAATATAAATATAACTGCCTATGATCAAGAGTCACCCAATTGGTAAACCACCTTTTGAGAGGCAGCCTGTGGTGGGCAGTTGTACTATACTATAAATAATTTGTCTTCTAAATTGTATAAATTGTCCGAGCTCGGGGCAGGGGCATTACACAAGTATCAGAGACGACTTTCGACACCGAGTGTAGGGCATGTCTATATAGTCGGGCGATGGATTCTGGGACTATGGTGAACCCTTAATTAAAAATCTGGGACTGTTATTGATCGGGCGGTGGATTCCGGGATCATGATTAGTCGGACGGATAAGAGGGCAGCTCAATTAAATTTGGGATTATGATTGATAGGACGGTGGATTCCGGGATCATGAATAATCAGGCAGATAGAAGAGCAGATGCTCCACACTGATTAGAAAGTAGATCCTGCACTAGATTGTTCATGCCCCGTGCTCAGCGAGAACGTTGATTTCTTAAGGGAGTGTGTGTAACACCCCGTAATTATATATATATATATATATATATATATATATATATATATATATATATATATATATCTGTGCGTGTGTGTGTATTAAATGGATTGATGGCATGATGGTAATTATATGTGAAAATGAATGGTGAGTAATCATGGAGGGCGAGCACGTTGTTGAAACAGCAAGCTATTGCTGTTTGCAAAGGCTGATGACGTTAGCGAGGTGCTGGGGGTCCCACCCGGGGCTATGAGAAGGCAGCAAGCGCTTCTGTTCATGCTGACGTGGGCATGGGGCCCACCATTCGTGGCTCTGTGCTCACAGGGAAGAGAGAAAGAAGTAGAGGAGAATTGTCCCATATCGAGTAAGTACAAAAAAATAATTTAATATAAATATAATTGCCTATGATCAAGAGTCACCTAATTGATTAACCACCTTTTGAGAGGCAGCTTGTGGTGAGCAGTTGTACTATAATGTAAATAATTTGTCTTCTAAATTGTATAAATTGTCTGAGCTCGGGGTAGGGGCGTTACAACTTACATTAGTACGCTCGGTATCACCACGACCACGACCACATCCACCGCGAGGAGGTTGGCCAAAATAAGTACATAGTTTGTCTCCACGAGGAGGTCTACTACTCAATCCTTCCTCCACATTATCCATCGTGCGTGCCATTTATAATAAACGAGAGTACACTACAATTTAAAACAATTGTTATTAACTATACCAAAAATATATAACCTACATATATCTACATATACATATATCAAATTTTTACACTATATACCTGCATATACTCAAATTGGAATATACTATATACCTATATAAATAAAAACTCAACTTAATGCTTCAAGTTTTTGCTACTTGTCTGTTTAAAGATCCAATGTTTACTTGGAAAATCAAGAAAAATTGGGTGATTTTGGGTCGAATTAACAAAGATACAATTTCAATGCTTCAAAATTAACACGACAATTAACAAACATACAATGTTAATGCTTCAAAATTAACACAAAATTAAAAATGCAAAAGTATGATAAATATACCGATAATGTAGGGTGATTGAATAGGTAGATAGTGAATAAGAGGTTGAAGAAGCTCCTTCAACCGCACTCTTTATCCCCAAATTCAAAAATCAACAAACTCTTGGATATTGGGGTTTAGGGTTTTTTAGGTTAATCGAGGATGAGATTTGTAGATGAGAGAGGTGGTAAATTGAAACGAGATGAGAGATGTGAGGATTTTTTTGGGTTAATCGACCAATTTTTGGGTAAATCGACCAAAACGAGATGAGATATATTAGGGATTCGGGGTTAGAAGGGGTAAAGAAGGTAAAGAGTTGAAAGAGAATAGGGACGAGAATCAGATCTGGGGGCTTAAATATCCCCAATCGACACTTGCTTTCTGAAAAACCGAGTGTGGGTTAAACCCCATCGCTTTTTCAGAAAGCGAGTCTAAGCTAGCGAAAACCAAAGCCTCACACTTGCTCTCTGAAAAAGTGATGGGGTTTTACCCAAACTCGCTTTTTCGGAAAGCGAGTAGGGCGTTTTGGAAATTTTTTAAAAAAGTATGGCAGTTTGGGAAAAACTTTCAAAAAGTGGGACAGTTTGGGGAAAAAATCCCTTATCTGTTTATTCTTTTGGTATATCCATCGGAACGGTAGTGCTAGATATGAAAAGATTTTATTGTATTTAGTGCTAAAGATATGTATACAACAACTTCTTGACCTTTCCTATTCTAAACTCTTGATCTCTCATTGATTCTTTCTTGAATACCTCTTGACCTTTCCTATTCCAAACTCTTGATCTCTTATTGATTCTAGACCTTTCATATTCTAAACTCTTGGCATTTCTTATTTTAAACTATTGAACTTGTATTGTATATATATTCAATTTGATTCAAAAGAATGATATGTCATAATTTTATCAAACTCTTTATGGTACCAGAGCAACCTTCCTAAACCTCTTTTCTTTTTCTTCACAAAAACTCTAAGCTTTCCTCATTCCTCCAACCATGGCCAATGACAACAATTAAGTTCTCACACCCAATTCCAATATGTGGACTGATCGTCCCCCTCCTCGGACATATCATGGAAAGTGTCATGGGTGTCATGCTTAAGGACACACGGTTCAACAGTGTACTCTATTTCACTTGACACCAACGAAGCCGCAGTCCAATCCACTGCCGCGAGTATCTCGTCCATGGCAACCACGTGCTAATGTTGCAATAAATGACAACTCCAAAGGCTCCAATTGGCTTATTGATAGTGGCGCATCGCACCATGTTACCACCAACCTGAGTAATTTTTCCATTCATGCTCCTTATGCAGGAGATGACAACATTATGATTGGCGATGACACGGGTCTCCCTATTTCGTATACTTGTTCTACATATCTACACACTCCCTCACATACTTTCTCACTTCATAACATGGTTTATGTTCGTACCATGCATAAAAACCTTATTTCTATTTCTCACTTTTGTAAATCTAACAATACATCCATCGAATTCTTACCCTGTTCTTTTCATGTGAAGGATCTTTGCATAGGGGAAACACTTTTACAATGTCATACTAAGAATGGTGTGTGTGAATGGCCAATTCGTTCTATCAAATCTTCTCCATTGGTAGCTTTTTTCAGTGTCAAGACCACTTTGTCCGAGTGGCATCATCGCTTAGGTCATCCATTGTTGTCACTTTTTCGGTATATTGTCTCTGCTTTTCAATTAGAAGTCACAAGTCTGTCTTTTCTGGATTTCAACTGCAATGCATGTCAATGCAATAAAAGTCACAAGTTACCTTTCTCCATTTCAACTCTTGTTTCAACTTCTCCACTTGAAATAATATTTTCTGATGTGTGGACCTCTCCCTTATATTCCATTAATGATTTTTAAAAATTATGTTTTTTTTGTTGATCATTTTACAAAATATATATGGCTTTATCCACTTAAAAGAAAATCTGATGTCTGTAACGTTTTTGTTCGCTATTGTTAGATATTATAGTCCCACATTGGATATTGGGCTAGTTTTGTATTTGGTTCACTCCTATATATAGGAGATATTGTACTCAGTTATTTGTAAATTCTATAATCAGTATTGTTTTCATCTCTCTGGTTTATCTTAACATGGTATCAGAGTCAATTATACAAATTTTCTTCTCTTGAATTTCCCCATAAAAAATCCTCAAATTCCAACATCTCTCAAAAAAAAAAAATGGAAATCCTCTGAAGTTGTCCCGTCTTCACCAGCAACATCTCTCCCTCACCGAAATCCTCGCCGAAATCCCCTCAACAAAACCCTAATATCCTAGCTGGCCTCCACTGTCGGTACCCTCAAAGAACCCATCACCGTCATCAACAAAACCTCAAAAAACCCATCACTGTCAACCAACCTCCACTATCGGCACCATCATCGACAAAACCCCTTGCCTCCGTCTCCTACTTCGAAACCCTAGCTGCCCCACTCCTAGCCCACCGCCAATCCCTCCGACTTCTAGCCGTTCCTCTCCTCTCCCACCTCTATTTCTAACCCTACTTCTTTATTTCTCTTCTAAACCCATTACCCAAAACCCATTACCTTAAACCCGACCCGACCTACTCCCATACCCACACCCTCTATTCCCAAAACCCTCCTTTTTCTTTTTCTGTTTTTAAAAAAAATCAAAAAAAAAATCCGAAAAAAATCAAAAAAAAATCAAAAAAAATCAAAAAAAAAAAAAGCAAAAAAAAATTAAAAATTAAAAATTGTAAGTACTACTACTTGATGGAATCTCAGTCTCTCGCACATGTTTCCGCCACCACCGACTTCCCCGCTGCAACCGTCTCTCGTTCCCTCTCCCTCTCATCTCGCTCCTCCTGAGATTCAAACAGTAGCAGCGCCACCTTCAGTTTGTCTCCGACCTCCTACCTTCGCCCAGCATCATTCCTCACCCTACCCCAACTATACTTTCGCCACAGGTAGCATCGTCCTGCTCCTACCCCGATCCAGACACCAACAGCATCTCCCTCCTCATTGTGCTCTCAATCACAGCAGCATTAGTCTTATTCCTCCTCGTAGTGCTTCTTCCTTTACATCCTCGGCCATGCCTTTCACTCCAGCCTTTCTGTCTCCTACTGATTGGGCTAATCTTCAACAACACCTCACTCAGCTGGAACTACAACTTATGGGTCAGTCTATTAATGCTGGCTCCTCTGCTCCTGCTATAACCCCTATTTTTTATTTTCTGTATTTTGGATGTATCTTTCTTTTGAGTAGTTATTCATATTGTATCTCTTTTTGAACCGTGTATTAGATCTTCATTTTCAATATATTCATCTATTTGATTTGTCGTCTTTTTATTCGATCTTTTTGATTCAATTGTCCGACCATTATTTCATCTCTGGTTGATCGGGCTTTTATTTTTTATTCTCATAAAATGTTCATACCCCATTTATTTTGTTCTGATACACACCCAACCCGATACCCTATATATATATATATATATACCCTATTATCATCTACCCTGTATACTCACCTAAACCCTAGCCACCCTATAACCCATCCCCTTCATCTCTCACTCCGTCCTCCTGCTATACCCGACTCCGGCCTAGCACCCTCATCCCAACCTCTCCTCAACCCCGTGCACCTGTCCCCAGTCGCCGACCGCTCCCCCTGTGCTCCCTGTCTCGATCTCGCAGCACCGTCCCAATCTCTCTCTCCTCCTCTCGACGACAGCCAGCAGTAGCCAGCGACAGCACCTGCTCTCGGCCTGCCCCTTTACGACACCGTGCACTCGGATTATTTTGTCGTGACTCGTGTGTGCGAGTGTTGTTTTTGTTTGCGTGTGATCTGCAGATTGTGATCGTAGTTCGTTCATTCGTTCGTTGAGTTCGAGCCCGAAAATCCGTTCCCGTTATTCTCGCTTCTTGCGTCGTTTCCGTTGTCTATTATAAGGCAAGTAACTTGTATAATTTCTATTTGCATATACAAGTACAAAATACCGCATGTAGTGTAGTTGTGTTCTAGAGACAATTCTTGTGCAAAATCCCTGTTATTTCTTGCCTCTTTGTTGATCCGCCAGTAGTTGTCTCATTACACACGACATAAAATAACTTGGAGATAATCAATTTTTGATGTATATATGCAAGTTGTTCGTATGATGTCGTATGCTTGATTATGTTAGTAATAGTATAACTTGTTGTAAACTGGTTAAATACTCTATACTGTAACACCCCGAAATCCAAATAAGACTGAATTCGAGTTCCACGGGATCTTTTCACTTCTCTCTGTACAATTTTACAAGAAAATTAAAACTTTACTTTACATCAGAGTTACATCTTTAAATTACATTTAAACAGCGGAAGCAATTTACAATAATTACATGAATAAACTGTACAACACTTGAAACATTGTTTAAGCAGCATGCATGCTTTATTCTTGTCAGTCTCTTTATCATGCATGGAAACTGTGGGCTCGTCAGTTCATTCAACTGACGTAAGGATATAAAACATCAATTTTCTCCTACTTAACAAGTACACACTTATCACAAGCAACCAACGGGGACTATCCTATAGATGTCGTGTTGTGTTGTGCACTTAATCCTTAATGCAGTTATTAATATTTATATGACACTAATGCGCACTTGTTCGGATTCTATACATCCCATACTACATAGGTCCGAGAAAAAGCCCTTAATCGCACTTCATCTTGTAGGGTTCGATCACTCACCATGACTTAATCTACTACGGTAACTACAGTAAGTATCCTAGAAGTTCAATGAGTTATGAGTCCATGTCCAGACAATCTGGAGGGAAATCCCACGCAATGACATAACGCATCATGCAGGCAGACTATGGACAATTCAACCTCCATCATAGAACGATGGAACCACCCGTAGTCACCAAACACCCCATAAGCGTCGCCACTGGGACGATAATTCCGGAGTAGTGCTCATGCCACGTCATGACGCACCAAGCAGGCAGTCTGTGAATCACTCTCACACCGCCAATCTGATGGCCCTTAAACTCGTGTTTTTCTCTTACTTTCATCACATCACCACTATGTATCTAGTCCTTAATTTATTTGAATCATGAATAAAATCAATTCCTAGAGTTAGCTCTTTCCTCTATACCGATTTTAAACATCAATCAACAACATGACCAAACTTGGTCTTTTCTATTCAATATCTCATCTCAAAAATATCTTTCAATGCCGGTATAAGGCTTTGCTACCCTCTAGCTTTCAATTCCATTTCACGTTCAAAGCATTGTGTATTCATGTTCACAAGACTTTCATAATTCATCATGATATTGACTTCACTTTCATGTACAATTTCATGCATAAGACAATTAAATTTATTTTCTAACTTGTCACATTCATTCTTCATTCTTTCCACTTAATTCTCTTAATCTCATTTTACCAATACTAAATCTAACATTCATAATTTCATTTTCCCATTTTCAAATCTCTTTTCAAACTCTTTTAAACAATAGATTTATTTTTATCCAAAGACAAATTTAAAACCTGAGAAATCAAAAATAGTCAAGACAGTCAACTGTTGAAGCATAGTCGGTCGACTGTTCAGCGAGGATTAAAAAGTCGAAAATTAAAATGTCAGGACAGTCGACTGTTAAGGCATATTCGGTCGACTGTTCAGCGAGGATTAAAAACTCGAAAATTAAATAGTCAGGACAGTCGACTGTTCAGCGACTAAAATCTGAAATTTGGAATTTATACAGTAACTTAAGATTTTTAAGGCCATTAAATTCTCATTTTTCATATAAAGTACTACTCTTTTATTTGTAAAAAGTGTACATGAAATCACATAATGTTCTATTAACAACTTCTTTTTCAAAGAGACATTTTTCTTGATTTCTTTCAATCATAATTTGGTTCCTCTTCATTAGACTAATGAGTTTTTCTTCTTTCCTTTGGAATAACACACAAATCGATCATTTCTTGAACTTGGCGTAATTTACAAAATATTCATTTTTTTCAACAACTAACATACAATTTTAGGATTATCTAGAATCAATCATACTAACCATGAACATGCATAATTTACTAATCAATCTTATTTTGATAACTTCTCAAAATTTGTATTTTTCACATAAGCACATTTCTTAAGTAGCACTTTTCCACATACATGAATATTTCAACATGGAGAATCATTCATTCTAATTTAGCATGCTAGAGCAATAACAAATTACCACAACAACAATTCTAATCATATCATTCATCACTAGTCATTTCATGCAATATCACATATATTTCTTATCTCCTTAATCATGGTACTAACATAGAGCAATATTTTCACTTATCTATTCTAGCATGATCAAAACACAACCTAGCATAGTACTATATAAAAGTTAAAGAAAATTGCCCACCTATTTGAAGAAAACAAAAGAAAGAAAGAACTAGAAATCTCCTTGAACAAAGAACGATTCTTCTCCTCCTAGATTGTGTCGTGAATTGCCTTCTCCTCCTTGTGTTTGATGGAACCTATGCACCCCTTGCTCCTTGTTGATTTGGCTGGCCTCCAAACCTGATGAACACACACACTAGCACACGAACTCAATCTTTCTATCACTTTCTCTCAATCTTTTCCTAACTCTTATATTTCTTTATCTCTTTTTCAAGTGCAAAAGTGAGTAAATGAGAGGAGGTATTTATACATATTTTTGAGTGAATTGAATGGCTAGGATTAGTCCAAATAGTTAAGGATCAAGGGCTAGGATGAGTTTGGGAGTTGTAGTAACTACCCAGGACTTGAGAAACCACCTCACCACTACTCCCATCTCCCCCTCTCTCTTGCACAATCCAGCCTACAATCCATAGTGCATTTGCACGTGCAAGTGCAATGCACATGAAAACTAGTACCCCCTACCAAAATTTGTTCATGAACATTTAATTGATTGTTTGTTAAGTTGGTCTACACTATAAGTTAGGTTAATTTAAAGAGAAATTAAATTAATTGGGCTCATTAATGGGCCAAAAAACCATCGGCTCAAGATAATTAATTAATAAATTAATTATAATGGGCTAGAGAGATAATTAGGCCTAGGATTTCATTTGGGCTTTAAAAATAGATCTTTTAGGAAATAAAGAGGATAATTAATGGCTTAAGCTATAAAGATATATTTGTCTCTAAAATTGCATAAGAAATTTTACATTGCCACTATGAGAAATTCTGGCTTATGTCACGATTTCCCAGTTACCAGAAACCGGGGCGTTACATTGCCACTATGAGAAACTGTCTTTGGCCCGTTGCCTTCGAAAATGGGCCTACCAGATCTATCCCCCACATAGCAAAGTGGGTGGGACTGGCCAGGGAGCGGAGGTTCGCTTGCAGAGCTCTTTTCACCGAGGAGAACCTTTGACAAGGACCACACTTCTTTACCAGGGCCAGGGCATCTTGTAGCATTGTAGGCCAGTAGTACCCGTGATTCAGAACATTTCGCGCAAGCGATCGGCTTCCCATATGGCACCCGCCAATTCCTTCATGGAGCTCTTTAAGAGAGTACTTTACCCCGTCGGGAGTTAAGCAGCGGAGGTAGAGCCTTCCGTCCATCGAGGTATACGACCATTTGAAGAGGGTCTCGCTAATCATGGCGAACCTCTCTGAACAGACCCTGACCCGCCTTGCCTCGGCTCGGTCTTTGGGGAGCTCTCCTTTGATTAGAAACTTTCTTATGGGAGTGGTCCAATCGTCCGTATGAGCTGCGTCCTCGATGCAGAGAATCTCGGGGAGGTCGGTACTCGGCTTCAGGAGTACTTCGATCAAGACGGTGCGATCGAGACCTTCGAAGGATGAGGAGGCTAACTTTGACAGGGAGTCGGCCTAGGCGTTCTGCTCTCTGGGGATCCTTAAGACTGCAGATTCGTCAAAGGACACCAAGAGCCGCTGGACCACGGCCAAGTACTTGACCATCTGATCGTCGCGGGCCTCGTACTCTCCGGTGATCTGATTGACCACGAGATGAGAGTCGCTAAAGGCCCTGACCTGTCTGGCGCCTGCCCGATGCGCCAGGGTGAGCACGGCAATCATGACCTCACACTCAGCCTCGTTGTTAAAGGCTGGAAAGTTGAGGCAGAGGCAATATTGAAGAAGGAAATTGTCAGGTCCTCGCAAAATGATACCTGCAACGTATGCTACCTTCTCCATTTTTAAGTATCTGGTCTCAGCGGCGAGTAGAACCTTGCTCACGTAGTATAGCGGTTTTTGGACTTCGTCTTCTTCTCGGACGAAAACAGCACTGAGCACATTTTCCGAGGCCGAGAGATAAAGCCAGAGGGGCTCGCCTGATTCGAGCTTGCTGAGGAGAGGAGGGTTGGCGAGGTACTCTTTCAATTGGGCGAACGCCTCTTGCTGCTGAGTACCCCACTCAAAGTCTCTGGTTCCGCACAAAGCCTTGAAGAATGGGAGGGACTTCTCTCCGGACATGGAGAGGAAACGGCCAATGGCCGCCAGTCTTCTAGTAAGCCTCTAGACTTCTTTGATGTTTCTAGGAGGGGTCATGTCTATTATGGCATGGATCTTCTCGAGGTTCGCCTCGATGCCGCGCTGGGTGACGACGAACCCGAGGAATTTCCCTGAGAAGACGCTGAACGCACACTTCACCGAATTGAGCTCATATTGTGGGTCCGAAGGACCCCAAAGGCTTCTTCCAGGTCGGCGACGTAGTCCTGTCCCCGCTGGCTCTTGACAAGCATGTCGTCGACGTACACCTCCATGTTGCGACCGATCTGATCCTTGAAGACTCGGTTGACGATCCTCTTATAAGTAGCACCGACATTCTTTAGTCCAAAGGGCATAACCCGGTAGCAATAAAAACCTTGGTCTGTGACGAATGACGTCTTGGTTATATCAGGGGGAACATTCGGATCTGGTTATAGCCTGAGATGGCGTCCATGAAAGAAAGGAGCTCGTGACCCGACATAGCGTCGATCAGAGCGTCAATGCTGGGAAGAGGGAACGGATCTTTGGGGCACGCCTTGTTGAGGTCAGTAAAGTCTATGCAGATCCTCCAGCTTCCGCTCGCCTTTCTGACCATCACGACGTTCGCCAGCCACTCAGGGTAGCTAACCTCCTGTATGAAACGAGCGGACAAGAGTTTATCCACCTCCGCTTTCACTGCTTGCTGCCTCTCCGGGGCGAACTTACGTCACTTCTGGACGATCGGCTTCGAGCCGTGGATTAAGCTGAGTTTGTGCATGATCAAGTCTTCAGAGATCCCGGGCATATCGGAGTGCTTCCAGACGAAGAGGTCGACATTGCGGCGAATGCAGTCGATCAGGTCGGGCTTGAGGTTGGGAGCGAGGTAGCAGCTCACGCGGAACAACTTCAACATGTCCCCTGTCTCGAACGAGACTTCCTCTAATTCGTCCGCCAGCTCAGGCTCGGTTTGGCTTCTTTCGGGCTGCAGCTCGATGGCGTCCAGGGGAAACACACCGCCCCCGACCGCAGTCTTATAGCACGACCGTGCTGCTTCTTAGTTTCCTCGGACGACTCTGACACCTGACTTGGTGGGGAATTTCAGCTTTTGGTGGTAGGTCGAGGGAACAGCCTGGAGGGAGCAGAGCCCTAGTCGGCCGAGGATGGCGTTGTAGGCTGCCTTGACGTTTACAACCATGATGCCCATCGACTCGGTCCGTCTGTGAGGGGTCATACTGACGGTGACGTCCTCTATTGGCACCGGGACGCTGGAGAACCCGTGCAGGGTGTATCCGGCTGGCTTCAGCTTATCCCGGGAGAGTTTGAGGTTCTCAAATGCTTCCAGGAAAAGGATGTTCACCGAGCTCCCGTTGTCCACGAGGATCCGACGGGCCTTGTAGTTCGCCATGCTGAGGCTGATGACGAGCGCATCGCAGTGCGGAAGCCGGACTCCCTCCAGGTCTTCCCCTGAGAATGAGACAGGGAGCTGCTCGACCTAGGGGAAGGGAGCCCCTGGACGGCGTTTACCTCTAGAACGAACTCCTTGCGGGAAGTGCTGGACTCTCCTCCCATGGGCCCCCCATGGACACAATGCAGGATGGCTTGACCCTCGATTTCTTCAAGCTCGGGGTTCCGCTCGAGACGTGGTTTGGGGGGCGCGAGGAGGATGGGAAGGCCTCCGGTTCCTCGTATCTCTTCGGTCCCGGGCGTCTTCCCGTCTGAATTCCCGGAGGTACCCTCGTTGGATGAAGACCTCGATTTAGTCTTTCAGGGCCCGACAGTAGAACCGCTGATCTCTCTTCTTGTTGTTGGTCGGCCGAGGCGGCAACTAGATGAGGTCCCTGTCCTCGATTGCTAAGAGGATAGCTGACACGTTCTGTGTCAGGGGCGTGTACCTCTCGAAGCGCGGAATTGCAGGGACCTTCTTCGTGATGGTTCTGTCTTTTGGGACCTTTTTTGCTGGCTCCACCTCGTCGGCCTTGCGCTTCCCCTTTCCCTGTGTCTCCTTGGTGTCCTCGGGATTTAGGGCCTCTTCGGCCCGGATGTATTTTTCGACCCGATTGAGCAGGTCAGGAAAATCGAGGGGAGGTTTCTTCGCCAGGAACGCCTTCAGCTGGCCGTACCGGAAGTTGTGTTGGAACGCTGCCGATGCGACCCCAGTGTCCAGGGAGGAGACCGATCTCGCCTCCGTAGTGAACCTCCGGACGAACTGCCGGGGTGACTCCCCTTCCTTCTGTCGGAGGTCCAGTAACGACGCGCTCGTCTTTTCGGCTTTTCTGCTGGTCACGAAGTGGGCTAGAAAATTGGCCTCCAGCTGGTCGAACGAGTAGATCGAGCCGAGGACGAGCTTGGAGAACCATTCCCGAGCCGGACCCCGGAGGGTGGCCGGGAAGGCACGGCACAGGAGGGGATCCGAAGCGCTGTGAATCATCATGAAAGTCTTGAAATCTTCCATGTGATCAGCAGGATCACCCTCGCCGTCATAGATCTCGAATTGGGAAGGTCGAAAATTCCGGGGTATTTCCGCTTGTAGGATTGCAGCGGGGAAAGGATGTCGAGTCGGCCTATGACCCTGAGCCGGCCTCGTGCCGCCATCGCCGAAGTGGTCGAGGCGGTTCTCCATTTCTTGGAGGCGTTTTAGGATGTCCTCGTCGTACTCTGGCGGGACTGTCAAACCGCGAGATGCGCTGGCTCCGACATCCGATCGCGAGTGAGAGCGATGGAGCGTCTCGTTGATAGGGGTCCCTATGATAGCCTCCATGATCTCTTTCCGGAAGTCTTGGAACTCACGGTGGGTGACTGGGGCCCGTTCGGCCGGGTTACGTTGGGGCGACGGCCTCCGATCGATGCGGCTGAGCGCCGGTTCCCGCTCTCGGGGTGGAGGTCTGGGACGGTTCGGGACCGAGTTGGAAGCGGCCCCTCCCCTAGTCCGACTTGTCTGTCGGTTCTGGATGACCTGACGCAGGTCGGGTACGACCGAGCGAAAGGCGCCCGACTGGGGTCCGAGGCTGTCCCTCGAATTGTTGGATCCATGAGTGTCGACGGGGACGTCCTGAGGAGGAGCGTCCTGAGGACGTGTAGAGGTGATAGCTCTCCTGGGCTTGGGTGACATGTGAGCTCGGATTGATGGGATGGCGTTAATGGCTAGGTTCGGACTGATGTTTGTATCAAGGTTTCCCACAGACGGCGCCAACCTGATGTGGTTTGTTTTGGGAGCATGGCTGCACCAGGTATGAGTTCTTCTCAATTTGTGTTTTTGCGGAAGCTTCGGTACTGACGGTACGCCCGACCCTCAGCCGGGGGGACGACTCAAGAGTAGGCGGGATTGAGGTAGAGGTCGGATGCTCGGCTCGGCTCTGGAGGCTCGGCTCGAATCTGGAAGCTCGGATCTGGAGGTCTCGTGTACCTGCACTCGGCCTAGAAACACTGAGATTAATCTCGGTGGCAGGCCCTCCGACGGTCTAGTCAGTCACTAAAGAGTAACAGTAACTAGAATTTTAAGAGGGAAAAGATTGATTACCTGTTGAAGGGGTAAAGGGACTGGTATTTACAGGCATGCCAATCGGGTCTGGACCCGGTCGCCCATAGGCCTGACGTAGCGAAAGCCCAGACGGTTTAGGGCTGACTTGGTAGAAGCCCAGGCGGTTTAAGGCTGATGTGGCAGATCTAATGATCGGGGGTGAACAGTTTTTCAGGAGATCCTAGGATCCAAGAGGGACCACGTCATCTGACCCATATCAATATTGTTGATGATGAATTTACCAATATGTTTGATAATGTTGGATTCCTAATGCCTAGGAATTCGGCAATCAAATCCATTTATGCATGATCAATGTAAGGAAAATAAATCCCCAATGAACCAATTTTTTTCTTAGTTATTTGCTAGAATATAATATATAGTTTTTGAATCATAGTTTGTCCGCCTAGAAGATATTTGCCACATCAAAACTTCATGCGCTTTTCCTTTAAATTTTGGCCAATCCAATAACAGTGAGATTCACAACACCACAATGCAGATTATTTTTTTTTTACATCCCAACATCAGCGCTAGGCAAAGCCAAAGGATGAGAAAATTATCATTTTCAACCAACAATTAAGAAAAAACTATGGTAGGCTTTTCTCTTTACAAATTAGATGCAACATAACCACCATTACTTTCAGATCTTACTAGCAAATTACTCCATTATATTACAAGAAGAAATACCTATGACGATGTCAAATTTAAATATAACTGATCACTGAACACTTTACTAGATCAGATACATCGTACATCACAATTCTTTGATCACACACTCATGCAAATGAAAATTATGTTTTCCAACATGACTTCAATCCTCATACATTCTTTAAGAACGGTTCAGAAACTAGGAATACAGTAGCAGACGCTAGCAGCCTCTCAATTTTCTTTAATATCAAACATACCAAAAGTATCACTAAGTCTCATTTCAATAGAACTGCTTAGTCCCAGTATCAGCCAGTATATGGAGCCTGGTATAAACTACAAAGTAAAAAACTTCGATGATAAATTTCTTGGTTCAGTAAAAAATTTGAAATCATGCAAGACAAAGCCATTATAATTTTATATTTAATTATTTTCTCTTCAGAAAATTAAAAATATAGAAAAATTATAAAACAAAAGGAGGTGAATAGCAAACATATTTTCAAGGAAAAAAATTATAAAATTACGGGATTATGAGGGCACTAGAATCACTAATACGGTTACTACGGAAGTGAATTAATGAATATATATATTTAAATATATATTTTACTGCAAACTATGTCATACTTCAGTCTGAATTTACTAAACTCAATGTCCATGTCTATGTATTTATAACAACTAGCAATTTGCACGTGTGATGCACGACTTTTTTTTGTCTTACGCTTCTACTTTAAATTTTTTTTCTTTTTTAAAGGTAAAGACTACGACATAGTCTGACCTCAAACCTGAGACCTCCATTTACTCACTACAACTTAATGGTTACTCTTTGCAAATTATCCCTAATGGCACAAACTTTTATTTTATATGAAAGACACTTACGTAAACAATTATGACATAACTAAATTTGAACTTTGAGGGTATTATGGTAACTGCCAATAACTAAGCAAATAATGGTTAATATTAGCATTGTCACATTTACCTGATACCCGGACCTGACCCGGACCCGGACACGGCATTGGACTGGAACCGACCCGATCTATACGGGTCCTCAAATAAGACCCGATGCACTTTCGGATCCGGGTCCAGGTCCAGATCAGCTCACAATAGAACGGACCCGGACCCGAGGACCCGTTAAGAAATACTCAAAAAAATATGGAATTTGAATAATAGATAGAGATTACATGTAAATAGTAATTGTTGAAGATAGATGTGTAAATATAATATTTATTCATGTACTAAGTGCAAAAATTGTTGGAACTGTACAGTATCGGTGCAAAAATACTTTTAAGTACAAATATTTATTTCCAGCTATCAGACCTTACAGGTAGATTTTTTAAACTATGACCCGGACCCGGTTCTCGCACGTTCGGGTTCTGATACAATTTTTGGACCTGTGAGGTACCGAGTCCGGGTAGCGGATGACCCGTCCTAATAGGACCCGATAGCAGCTCTAGTTAATATAACGATTTTTTTCCCAAAATAGGCCACTTTCGAAACAAATTCCCAAAATAGACCAACTCAGTACCAAACTGCGGCCTCTTTGATTTCGAGGCCGCAGTTCGCAACTACGGCCTAAGTATATATCATACATATTTGGCTAATATGCTAGGAGACTTGAAAAAAATTTGTCAAAGTGTAAAATATGAAAAATAGGAGGTAGCAGTTGGGTACTGCAGCCTCGAAACTACATAAGTCGCAGTACTGAACTGCGGCCGCTTCGATTTTGTGGCCACAGTTCACAACTACGGCCTCAATTATATCGTTGATGGGTCAAGTTCTTAAAACATTCTAATATCCATTCGACCATATACCTTAGGTCGCAGTAGTGAATTGCAGCCTATGTAGTATCGTGGCCGCAGTACCCAACTGTGGCCTCATATTTTTCACATGTGCAATTTTTTTCAAGTCCTATTAGCCAAATATGTATGATATATACTTAGGCCGCAGTTGTGAACTGTGGCCTTGATACTACAGAGGCCGCAGCTTGGTACTACGTTGGTCTATTTTCAAATTAATTTCGAAAGTGGCTTATTTTGGGAATTAGTTTCAAAAGTGGCCTATTTCGAGAAAAAGTACTTAATTCAACTCTCATTTAAAAAAGTGTGTTTAAGATTAGATCAATCAAGTTGTTTGTGTTATTCCTTAAATAGACAATTAATTTTATAATGAAAAAATAATTAAAGAAATTAATTAAATTCCTACTCGAATTTAATTACAATTATACTGTTACAACAATAGTAAAATTCACTATCAACAAAAAACAAAGGAAAGAAAATATATCTTCAATTCAAACCTTGGTAATTGTGAAATAAAGAACTGTTTCGCAAACAGCGTACATCACTGTACACAAAGCATAAAAAGAAGATAAGTTATCTTCAATTCAGACCTTGAATATGGTGAAGAGAAATAGACAGACGGAGGCTTGTTGAAAACAATGTCCTTAAGACGTTTATTTTGCCACTGCTACGGTGTATACAGGTTATTCGACAGTCGTCTTCCAAGATACAACAGTCAGAACTCCACTAACTTACACTAGAATAATAGAGACTCGAACGAGAATGGGTATGACAGCGTTTTGTGGTATCTGCACTGATACAGGATGATAGGGAAGATGTAAATTGGACCCGGATTTAATCAGAATCCAGTCCTACCCTAAGCCCTTGGTGGTTTTTGCAACTGTTCAGACAAAAATGTCATGACAGTTGCAACTGCCCGTATCTAGCCCGTATACAAAATCGGAACTGGTATTTTGAAAATTAAAAAAAATACTAATTTAACCCCAAGCCCGAGCCCGGGCTCGGCTCGCGCGTGTTTCTCAGTGACGCCCAAGTTGGAATGTGTTCTTCCTCCGGAGAAAATATTCGTACCCCTAAGGGCACAACCCTTTGGCTCAGTTTTTAACTTATAACTTCATTTGCTTTTTGCTCCTTTCCGATATGGGACTAACTTTCAATATCACATATCAAGCAAAAGTCCAAATCTTTATTTTAACAAGCTAACTTCAGAGGCGAATATTTCATTCATTTGAAATCCGTTTTGAACATGTGAGTACATCATTTTATACGTCTTGATGACTGATGAGTAGAATACGATGGAACCAATTTCAAACAATCCCGACATGAATGATAATTTTCGTCTCCCACCTTACAATAGGTACATATCACAGAGTGCAATTGAAACAATGTCGCATCATGGAGGTAGATATTTCACTTTGAACCTTCCCTAGTTAAAGTTTATCGGACATACTTGGCTAATCGGTAAAATGTTTCATCTTGAACCGTCAGCCGTTAGTGTATGCCCAAACAATAAACTCTACACAACATTGTGTTCTTCACATCCAATCTCTCGGTTGTGTTCATTTTAGCCCTGAACAAATCTCAGTCCTGCGAGTGTTTTTAGAGAACTCCAGCCTTTCAAATTTCTGATAGAGCCGACCTAGCTCACACTTACATATATGACCGCATCCATAAAAAATACCCTACAATACTCCACTTGTGATTTTCAAGATATGAAAGTCATTAAAAGCATAGCTTAACTTTTTAATACTTCTGTAGGCATGCATTTATTTTGCACCATAGGAATGAGATGGACCTGAGTCCAAATGCATTACTGTTTGAATTACTCATAACTAATTGTCCGATTGAACCTGGCCCGTGGGATCTCCAGTCGCCATGTTAGGTTTCCGTATAAGGTAACTCATATTGTTTTAGGCTTTTAACCTCATTCCTCTCGATGCACAGTTAATTTTCTCTCTGGATAATCCCTTAGTAAATGGATCTGCTAAGTTATCCTGTGACCTCACAAAGTCAATGGAAATAATTCCATTGGAGAGTAACTGTCGAACAGTCATATGGCGTCTACGAATGTCGTGATTTGCCATTATATACAGAATTGTGTGCTCTACTTAGCGCTGCTTGATTATCGCAATGGATACAAATAGTCGTCATTGGTTTAGGCCAAAATGGAATATCATCTAAAAAGTGGCGAAGCCATTCAGCTTCTTCACCTGCTTTATCTAAAGCAATGAACTCGGATTCCATTGTGGATCGGGCAATACACGTTTGTTTAGAATATTTTCATGATACAGCAGCTCCTGCTAGGGCAAAGACATAATTACTTGTGGATTTTGATTCTTCTGAATCCGATATCCAATTTGCATCACTATATCCTTCAAGAACGGTAGGATATCTACCATAATGCAATGAAAAGTTTGTGGTGTTCTTTAAATACCCAAGTACTCGTAGTAGTGACGTCCAGTGACCTTTTCCTGGGTTACTTGTGTATCTGCTTAGTTTGCTCACTGCATAAGCAATGTCTGGTCTCATACAGTTCATGAGATACATTAAACTTCCTATCACACGAGAATACTCCAGTTGCATTATACTTTCACCAGTATTTTTGTGCAAAACTATAGATGGTGAAAAAGGATTTGATACTCCTTTCATCCCATGTTCCGTGAATCTGTCAAACACTTTTTTCAGATAATGTGATTGAGATAATTCAAATGCCACTAGGTGTTCTTATTATTTTGATACCCAAAATAACAACTGGCCACACCCTAAGTCTTCCATATCAAAGTGGTTGATTAGCATCTTCTTTACAGTCTTGATGACTTCCATATTATGACCAATGATTAGCATATCATCCATATACAGACAAACAATCACGCATGACTATCCCATTTGTTTGTAATAAACACATTTATCACATTCATTAGTTCGAAAACCATTTTTCATCATGACATTGTCGAATTTTTCGTGTCATTGTTTCGGAGCTTGTTTAAGTCCATATAGAGATTTAACAAGTCTACACACTTTATTTTCAGCTCCCTTTGAAACAAATCCTTCCGGTTGCTCCATGTAGATCTCTTCTTCGAGATCCCCATTTAAAAATGTCATCTTGATATCCATTTGATGAACTTCAAGATTATAGATAGATGCTATTGCAATCAGCATTCTTACTGAGGTTATTTGCGTAACCAGTGAGTATGTATCAAAGAAGTCTAAGCCCACCTTCTGGCGATACCCTTTAGCTACTAATCTAGCTTTGTATTTGTCAATGGAACCATCTGGTTTCATCTTCCGTTTGAAGATCCATTTACATCCAATTGGTTTATGACCTGGTGGAAGGTCAACCAACTTCCAGGTGTGATTGCTTAAAATTGATTCAATCTCACTATTGATAGCTTTTTTCCAATAGGGAGACTCCGAGGATGAGACTGTCGCTTTGTAAGTCTGAGGTTCAGCCTCTAACATGTATGTTAGAAAATCTGAACCGAAAGACTTAAGAGGTTTTTTGGTCTTACACTTCTTGGTTCGGATTCACCATTTTCATGATGAGTTTCATCCTATTTCTCAGTTGACACTTCTCTTATTCTTTTGAGATCAGGGTTTTCATTATTTCTTTTGTGTAGAAACACATCTTCAAAGAATATGGCATCTCTTGACTCAATGATTGTGTTTACACTGATGTCACGTACTTCAGACTTGAAGACTAAGAATCTGTATGCACTACTATTTTCGGCATGGCATAGAAAATAGCAATCTACAGTTTTTGGTACAAGTTTTGTTCTCTTGAGAAGAGGAACCAAGACTTTAGCCAAACACCCCCACACTTTGAGGTATTTGTAATTAGGCATATGTCCGTTCTATAACTCATATGGAATGGAATCATTTTTTTGTGTGGGACTATTTAATATGTGATTCGACATATATAAGACTTCCCCCCACAAGTTTGTGGGTAGTCCAGAAGTTATAAGCAAGACATTAATCATATCTTTTTACGTTCTGTTCTTTCTTTCTGCAATTCCATTTTGCTGAAGTGAGTATGGGGCAATTGTTTGGTGGATAATTCCATACTCTTCACACAATTGTGCAAATGGAGACTCGTATTCTCCACCTCGATCAGACCTCAATACTTTGATCTTTTTGTTAAGCTGATTTTCTACTTCAGCCTTGTATTTTGTGAATGCTGCAATTGCTTCGTCTTTACTATTTAGTAAATAGACATAGCAATACCGAGTGCAATCATCGATAAATGTGATAAAATACTTTTTTCCACCTCTCGTGAGTAAGGATTTGAAATCACACAAATCAGTATGAATTAAGTATAACGGCTCAGTACTCCTGTTCGCTGTGTTGAATGGTTTATTAACCATTTTTCCTTCTACACAAGCCTCACACATGTGATTTTTATTAAATCTAAATTTTGGAATCAAAACCTAAATTTGCAAGTTTTTTCATCTTTCGAAAATTTATGTGCCCTAATCTATCGTGCCATAAAATTGTTTCAGACTCAAGCAAATAAGAAACAGAATTTTTATTAATCATAGAATTTGAGTACATTGGGTTATTGTCGATTACGGCTATAGCTTTGAATAATCCATCACACAAATATCCTCTCCCAACATAAACCCCAGCCTTGGTCAGCACCAACTTGTCTGACTCAATCACAATCCGAAAGCCTTTCTTGGAGAGCACAGATCCAGAAATAAGGTTCTTGCGGATGTTTGGCACGTGAAGCACATCGTTCAGCGTGACGTTCTTGCCAGACGTGAACTTTAAGATGACATGTCCACAGTCTTCAACCATCGACACAACAGAATTACCCATATAAAGTTTTTCTTCGTGATCCAATTTCTGATAAGTTGAGACAGTAACTTATCGAAACATGTGTTGAGTAGCACCTGTGTCTACCCAACATTGTCCGAGATGTTGGACTATGTTGCATTCAGAAACAGCAGCAGACAAGTTTAGGTCATCGATGCTTGAAGTGATG
Organism: Hemerocallis citrina; assembly: GCA_017893485.1. Lineage (NCBI taxonomy): Eukaryota > Viridiplantae > Streptophyta > Magnoliopsida > Asparagales > Asphodelaceae > Hemerocallis > Hemerocallis citrina. Next base: position 123,303,644 of record CM030367.1, read on the forward strand.
TTCTCAGTGACATTTGCTTCTGAAGTGCCGCAAGTTCACTTGAAACGGCAATTTCTGGCAGTGACCAGGCTTCCCACAAATCCAACAATTTCCATTGAACTTCTTCTTGTTGGGCTTCTTGTCTCTGGATCCTTAATCTGAAGCTTTCCTCTTCCTGGAATTCTTCTTGTTGTTGTTGGAGTTGCCCTTCCGCTTGTTGGACCTTCCGCTTGTTGGAGCTTTCCACAACATGTACTTTAGCCTCCTCGCTTTTGAACTTGATTGTTCCTCAGTTGTCTGCTTCAATCTAACCTGACAACAAGATCCTCCAAAGATATTTCCTTCTTTTTGTGTTTGAGGTAATACCTGAAGTCTTTCCAAGATGGTGGCAACTTTCCAATGATTGCTTCCACTAGAAAGGATTCGCCAACCTTATGGCCTTCGGCTTCAATCTCATGAATAATGATCTGAAGCTCCTGCATCTGGACAGTGACGGACTTAGAGTCCACCATTTTGTAGTCCATAAATTTATCCACGATAAATTTCTTCAAGCTAGCATTCTCAGTCTTGTATTTGTAGGCCAGAGCGGTCCACAAGGTCTTTGCAGTGGTGAGTGGACTGTATATCTTGTACAGAACTTCATCCAAACAGTTAAGGATGTAGTTCCGACAAAGAAAGTCTGAATGCCTCCACGCATCCACTGCTACAAACGTCTCCTTGTGAATTTCTGGAGTTTTCCCCTCAGCGGGCTTAGGTCCCTCCTCGAAAAACCTATCCAACCCGAAAGTTGTGAGATAGAAGAGCATTTTGCTCTGTCAAGTCTTGAAGTCAGCCCATTTGAAATTCTCGGACTTGTTGTGCATACTATTAACCATTTTCGGGAGTTCTGTTTTGGTAGTCATATTGTTGTCTACAAAAGAAAAACAAGGTAAACGTCTTAAGTTGTTATTCCTTAAATAGACAAAATTAATTTTATAATGAAAAATTAATTAAATTCCAACTCGAATTTAATTACAATTATACTATTACTACAACAGTAAAATTCACTATCAACAAAAAACAAAGGGAAGATAATATATCTTCAATTCGAGCTTTTGTAATTGTGAATTAAGGAACTGTTTCGCAAACAGCGTATATCACTGTACACAAAGCACAGAAAGAAGATAAGTTATCTTCAATTCAGACCTTGAATATGGTGAAAAGAAATAGACAGACTGAGGCTTGTTGAAAACAATGTCCTCAAGACGTTTATTTTGCCACTGCTACGGTGTATACAGGTTATTCGGTAGTCGTCTTCCAAGATACAACAGTCAGAACTCCACTAACTTACACTAGAATAATGGAGACTCGAGCGAGAATGGGCATGACAGCGTTTTGTGATATCTGCACTGATACAGCGTGATAGGGAAGATGTAAATTGGACCCGAATTTGATCAGAATCCAGTCATATTTATAGCCATAAGCCTTTGGCGGTTTTTGCAACTGTTCAGACAAAACTGTCAAGACAGTTGCAACTACCCGTATCTAGCCTGTATACAAAATCAGAATTGGTTTTTTGAAAAAAAAAATTAAAAAAAAAATTACTGTTTTAAGCCCAAGCCCAAGTTGAGCGCGTGCGTGTGTTTCACACTGACGCTCAAGTCGGGTGTGTTCTCCCTCCGGAGAAAATATTCGTACCTCTAAGGGCACAACCCTTTGGCTCAGTTTTTAATTTATAACTTCATTTGTTTTTTGCTCCTTTCCGATATGAGACTAACTTTCAATGTCACATATCAAGCAAAAGTCCAATTCTCTATTTTAACAAGCTAACTTCGGAAGCGAATATTTCATTTATTTGAAATCCGTTTTGGACATGTGTGTACATCATTCTATATATCTTGATGAGTAGAATATGATGGAACCGATTTCCAACAGTTTGTTACACAACCCCAACTCTCTCATTATAGTATTAGAGATATAAATATCTATAAACTAAAATGAGAGGCTGGCAAGATGCCACAAATGTGTACCATAACAAGATAAAATTCATAACTATTATATATTATATCCCCTAAAAAAACAAATGATATACTATGTAAATTTCTAAGTAAATAAAGAAGGAATGGGAGAGAGAGAAAGAGAGAAATATAAAAAAGTGAAGGGAAGAGAGATAGAAATAAAGTAATAAGTTTTTTTAGATTTTGGGGGAAAAATTTTGGTTTTGGGGTTTGAAATTGGGGGGGGGGGGGGGGGGGATGTGTTCTGTGAAGTTATATCTGGGCTTTTGATTTTGGGGGGATTGAAGGTGAGCCACTTGATAGCTTTCTTTGTGTTTTATTATATATATTCTTCAGTCAACTTAGTACACATATGGTGAACTGACAATCATAATGTGCACGGAGGAAAGAAGGAAGGGCATAATAACAAATGCCAGTAATGCTCCAGCGGCCCACAAGAGGATATAGTTGTTGAAACAAAAGTAAACGGATGGGCCCAGAAACATCCAAGTAAAAGGGAACTGAAGCTGTTCCAAAATTCAACAAAGATTTTTCTGATGCAAAATAATAAAAAAAACTGAAAGTATCAGGATAGCTAAGCATGTTGAAAAGATAAAAGCAAGTGCATGGTTGTTGAGAAAGCAAACATAACAACTGTGATTGCAGAATTCAAAGCACGTTCCCTTCTCTAAAAGTCCTGTTCTATTTGACATAATGCCTAAAGTAACATCTTTGTCTTTTCAAGCCTTCATATCCAGAATATAGACGAGGGAATTTTTTTTGTCTTGCTGCTAAAATTTATTCAAAGTGAACCAAAACAGGAAGCAGGAGAATAGTTAGAATGTAGTCCAAAAGACACATCTGGGTAACAGTTTGTCTGTCCACAAAAGATCCTACCAAATAACCAAAGGAATTGTATTGATCGAATGGCATTTTGCAAAGTTCTAGTTTTGGGATCTTATTTCTTTTGCTACAATTGGATCCGTGAACCGGTATATGCATGAGCACTAAGAAACCTAAAAATGGTAAGATCACCGCTTAGCCAGTAATTTTGTTTTGACTTGAACCCAATTAGTTAGTAACGTTTGAGTGGAGCAGAAACAAATTATTGTCTTTAATATTTCTAGTTTGATACATTTGCTCCAAGTACAAAACTGGAATTGCAATCTAACTGGTCTATTTACATGGAAAACTATATTGTTTCTTCCTAATTTACCAATCAATTATTAGTGTCGACTCGTCACTCTCTTCAATTATATCATTCAATTCAATATTTAAAACATACCCTAGAAATTAGATGACAATCAATTATACATTTCCACTAAGTATGAAAAAGAAAAAAAACATAGCATTAACCAAATAAGTACTGACACAACGAAGCACAATAACATGAATAAAGGGCTGATCTTAGATATTAAAAACCTCATGAGGATACTCAAATTCAATGTTATCCGTAAAAAGACTTGCACACATACAGCATAAACAACAATAGCATAAATTAAACAAAGAAATAAAGTAACTAAAAAGATCCGTCAGAAACTATCCAATATATTCAAGTCACACAAGGTACCCACAAAGTTGTAAAAACGAATTATAATCAATTATCTAAACTTGACAAAATAATAGTAAGACAATATAAAACCCAGATTGATATAAACAGATTAGAGAAGTATAAAAGTCATGTCAAAAGTATCATTTACCTACCTCTCATCAGACAATAGCATCCAATTATAAATTCAGACTATAACTGTAAATCTAATCAATATAGAAACAGAAAAAATAAAAGTATCCGATTAAAAGAAAAGAAGAAAAAAAAACCTGTAACGATACAAAACAGGTCATCAGCTCCGCACCCCGGATGATTGTGACGCCTTCAGCTCCTCCAATGTCGACTTAACCTGATCTCGAATCAGCTCCACCCTCTTCAAATACACTTCCAACTCAAGAACCTGCTGCTTCTTCCACCTCTCATCGGAAGACAAACTCCCCAAATCCCCTCCAAAGTTCAACAACGGTGGCAAACTCAAACCCAAACCAAAAGGAGCATTCACCGCAGAATTCAGCAACTCTTTGAAAATCGGTGAAAGACAGCCCTTCACCGTCTCCTCCACCACACCAGCACTCTGCACCACCGGACTTACCACCGCCGGTGGCGCTGTCTGAACCTCAACCTTAAAAACACCTTCTGTCGATGCCGTAGGCGGTGGAGGCGGCGGCTGTGGCAAAGCCAGCATCGCCGGAGCAGCTATTTCCACAGGTAACGAATCGAGAGACCTCTTCCGACTCCGCCTCCTCCTTGACCTCGACCTCGAACCAGTCTGAAGCGCCACCGTACGATTAGAATAGGGATTGATATCGTCTTCATCACTCTCTTTCGATCTTTTGATACTTGGCGGCCAAATCTTGTTCGCTATCTCGTACGTCTCCTTCTCATGAGGACTCTTGAAAGTAAAATTATTCCCCTGATTCGCCATCCGGCTTGCCGTGTTCCGATACTTCTTCTTCAACCTCCTCAGCTTCTCGATCAGCTGGTTCTTGTTAAAATCCAGCTGCAGCTGGTTTTTGATCTGCTCGTAAAACGGCCCGGTGTCGTACTGGTGAGATGCGAACTGGGTCCCACGCGACGACGTGAACTCCAAGAACCCGGTCAGGATCTTGATCTCGTCGTCGTCGGTCCAAAGCCGTTGAAAGAGACGGCGAGATTCGTCCAGCGCCGACGGTCGCCTCTCCTCGATTCTCGGGCGCTTCAAATCGCTGACGATTTCGACGGCCGAGAACAAGCCGTTCTGAGGCGGGAGAGTAGGATCGGGTGCGAGATCAACGACGGTGGTAGAAGGAGGGGGGAGAGGTGGCGCTTCCTCGTCGTCATCGATGTCGGTGTCGTCGCCGTCGGTGTCTTCGAGATCGTCGTCCTCGTCGTCGAATGGGGCGGGGTTCGGGTCTTCGGAAGCCATGGCGGTCGAGTTTTTGGGTTCGGGTTCGGGTTCGGATCCGAATTTGGGGGTGGAATTTAGAATAAGGGTTAGGGGTTGTGGTTAGGGATTTGAGTTTGAAATTTGGGCAATATTGGGGGTTGGGTGCGAGTCATATACAGGATGGATTTTTGTAGAGGAGGTTGTCTGGGGCGTTGGATGGGGATGACTGGTTGGGATGGAAGAAGATGGGATTTCGTTGTAGTTGTACTTGTACCTTACTGAATGTGACAAGTTTGGGTTGGGGGCGGCGAGGCGAATTTTATGGGCCCGGATTGGGTCCAGTAAATGCTTACGTGTGTTAATAGATATAATATGAAGCGTTGGATTGTCAATCAATGTTGAGTCCTTCGATCTGACGGCTGAAAACGTTTTGAATGTTCGGTTTACATGTACTAGTAATTTACACGTGCGATGCACGTTTTAATAATTAAAAAAAATTAAAAAAAATTAACACCGGGAGGATTTGAACCGGAAACTTCCTTTATATTATTTATGTACGTGCGTTGCACATGTTGGTAGAATGATAAAATGACAACTGACACTAAGGCCTTCTCCCATTATAATATTATTACTAGTATCATGCACTTGCGATGCACGTGGAGGAAGAAGGAAAAAGACAAAAAAAAAAAAAAAAAAACCTACCAACACGTGCGCTGCACGTGGTTTTTTTCGTACGTGTAGAAAATGGGGAGGGAAAGAAGGGATAATGAAAAGGATAAAAAGAAAATAATTTCCAAACTGATCCACTTTCGCAAATATTTACCAAACTTGTCCACCTTCGAAAATATTTACCAAAGTGAGCCATTTTGTCAACACGTGCGCTGCACGTGTTGACAAAATGACATCCAGTGGCGGAAGACACTAAGCCCTTCTCCCATTATAATAGTAGAGATTATTACTAGTATTATACACGTGTGTTGCACGTGGGGAAAATGGAGAGGGGGAATGAAAAGGACAAAAAAAAAATCTAGTATTATACATGTGTGTTGCACGTGGGGAAAATGGGAAGGGGGAATGAAAAGGACAAAAAAAAAAAGAATCTACCAACACGTGCGCTGCACGTGTTGACAAAATGACACAATGACAAATGACACTAAGCCCTTCTCCCATTATAATATTAGAGATTAGAGATTAGAGATTAGAGATAGAGATTATAGTAGTTTACACGTGCAATGCACATTTTAATAAATATAGTTTTTTAAAATAAAAATTTAGATATAGTCTTGATTTGAACCTAGGACCTCCTTTATAATAGTTATGCACGTGTGTCACACGGGTTGATAGAATGACAAAACATTTACAAATGACACTAAGGCCTTCTCCCATTATAATATTAGAGATATTACTAGTAGTTTACACGTGCGATGCACGTTTTAATAAATATAGTTTTTTAAAATAAAAATTTAGATGTAGTCGTGATTTGAATCTAGGATCTCCTTTATAATAGTTATGCACATGTGTTACAAGGGTTGGTAGAATGACAAAACATTTACAAATGACACTAATGCCTTCTCCCATTATAATATTAGAGATTATTATTATTAGAGATTAGAGATTTGTAAGTTGAAATAGTATATCTCACTGATTTATCTTACACTAGTATCATGCACGTGCGATGCACGTGGAGGAAGAAGGAAAAAGACAAAAAAAAGGAAAATAATTTCCAAACTGATCCACCATCGAAAATATTTACCAAACTGGTCCACTTTCGCACGTGCACGCGGAGTAAGAAGGAAAAAGACAAAAAAAAAAGGGGAAATAATTTCCAAACTGATCCACTGCCGAAACTATTTACCAAACTGGTCCACTTTCGAAAATATTTACCAAAATGGGTCATTTGGCTTCAAAATGACAAAATGAAAAAAAAAAAAAAAAAATTAATGACAAATACCGGCCTTCTCCCATTATAATAGTAGAGAAAAATACTCATTTAAGTGGTATTAATTTCTTATTTGACTAAATGTTGACTAGTACAATTCACCTGCAATGCACGATTACAAAAATATAAGCATCAAATTAAAAAGAATATGTATCCAATAAAAAAAGAAATTGTTTATATTTGAATGTTTTGATTTGGACTACACGTGCAATGCATGTGTATATTTGTTGGATACAGTTTAGATGTGTATTGCATGGGTTTGTTTGGTTACAAAGTTAGGGTTTGTTTGGCTACAAACCTCATCTCTCACATTAAAAAAGTAGTAGATATTACTAGTAATCTGTACGTGCAATGTATGTTCTTTTTTTATTATGCTCATACTTTTATTAATTAACCATAATAGGTACAATTTATGTTCTACAAAAATTTAGGAATTTAATCTGCACATGTGATGCACATTCTTTTTCTTAAATTTAAGGATTGGAATTGGGGAATTAATCTGCACGGAAGTTGGTTTGTGTACGAATTACACAATCCCAACTCTCCTATTATAATATTAGAAATAGATAGATAGATTATAGATCTAGATATTTGAATGTTTTGATTTGGGCTACATGTGCGTTGCACATTTATATTTGTTGGATATACTTTGGACGTGTATTGCATAGATTTGTTAGGTTACAAAGTTATGGTTTATTTAGTAACAAACCCCAACTCTCTCATTATAATAGTTACTAGTAATTTTCACGTGCGATGCACGTTTTGATAAAGGGTTAGAGCTGAACGTGCGTTACATGTAGGTCGGTACTAATTAGCACGTACGTTGAATTCCTTAATTTCTCAATATTGGAGTTGAACGGGCGTGTAACACCCCGAATTTCAAATAAGGATAAATTCGAGATTTACAGGATCTTTACTTCACTTCGTACAATTTTACAAGGAAAATTTAAAACTTTTCATTCACAATACATCAGAGTTTCTTTACACTTGGTTTTACACAGCGGAAGAATGAAATTTACAATAAAACATTTCCAACATCTTTAAAATAAAACAGCATCAGCATATCCACTTTATAGCTCCATGAATGGTCCTTTACCTGCATGTCAATCTGTGGGCACGTCAGTTATTTACAACTGACGAAATGTTATACACGGCTATCCTCTCTATGCCGGGAATAGTATAACGATCTCATACTTTAACAAATCACAAACAAAGATTGAATGAACAAGTAAAGTGTCAAAGGTGATTATTCTAAACATAAGTGTATGGCATGCCTTAATGCCTAATGCACACAATTCTACACTAGGATGACACTAATGCACACTTGTTCAGATTCTATGCATCCCATACTACATAGGTCTGAGGGCAAGCGCCTACGTACTCCACATTAAAGGGTTCGATCCCTCGCCATGAGACTACCCAGTAATAAAACAAGTTTTAGAGTTATTTCACAGATACGGATCTCAGCCTCCCTGGCTAGCCTCCCTGGCTTATATTAACAGATCCCAGCCTCCCTGGCTATTATATCGTGATGATAATCCCGTAAATGCCCTTCTAGCCCCGGTATATACATATTCTTTGGAGTATGGTAAACATCCGTCGACTACCCTAAGTCCCGGATAAAATACAGTCCATCTCCTATGGGGCAACCACAGTCCACCAACTGGGTCTATAGCCACGGAGATCCACCGCCGACTATATAGAAGCACCCATTTACGTTTGCACAAGTTTATCACATCTTCACTTAAGTGCCTAATTATTTTTAGTTCAAGACATGAATATGTTATCACCCTAGAATCAGTTTTACCTGATACCGGATTTATTTACAAAATACGAGATCGCCCGACGGCATTATCTCAAAATCATATCAATTCTTTCTTTCATTTTTGCCGGTAACCGAAGTCTTACTAATTCTTAATCATAATCTTTCATGTACAAGAAAAACATGGGTACACATACCCTTCAATAATCATGTCTTAACTTAAAATAATTTCTTCTTTCAACTTAATCACAAGTAATCATAGTCTCATCATTATCACTAAACATGATTTACTCATTCACCACAAAATCTTTCATGATCTCAAAAGTCACATAACTCAACCATATTGCATTTCTAGAAATAAAGAGATTTCAATTCACCCTAAATCATTATTTTGTAAATTAAAAGTCATGCTCTTTACTAATACTTTTGTAGTCATTTATTTTTCTTTCTATCTCAAATCCTCGTTAAAACTTATCAATTACACAAAAACAATCTTTAAAAATAAATTCTTCATTTATGTTTTATGAATACTAAAATTTACCCAAATGAAACACTTTTGAAAGTCGAGCTGACCCACTTTCGAAACTATTTACCAAATTGACCTATTCATTATCAAAATTGCAGTGAAAACGGAACTTTTGAAAGTTTTTACCAAACTGACCCACTCTCGAAACTATTTACCAAATTGACCTACTCACTATCAAGATTACAGATCTAGTTCCCCGGAAGGTTTTACCAAACTGACCCACTTTCGAAACTATTTACCAAATTGACCTACTCATTATCTGCTCTTAAGAAAAAAAATGTTTTGGGCTTCGTAAGAATCGAACCCAGGTCTACTGGCCACTCACAATGGAGCCCAAAGTCCAATAGGCTAGCCACTAAGTCCATTGAGGACTTGTGTCATAAATTGGGTAGAAATTACTTTATACCAATAGTACCGATTTTAAATTTTTATTGAATAAAGCAAAATAAAAGTTAACTATCAAGATTCGAACCCAGGACCTCTTATAAAATAGTATTCACTGGCTAACCAATAAGTCCAATTATAATTTCTGTTTAAGAGTTGTATTTGTATGTTTTTGTTCACACTTTTCTGAAATTGTTTCTCTTTATCAAAATTCATTTATCCAAAGATCCAACACTTTAGGATATTGAAATAAACTTTCTCTTGATTAAGATAAATTTTAAAAACAGTAGCAAAACTCATTTCAAACTCATTTAAAAATATATATTTCTATTTTTTTTTTATAAATAATTTCCCTTCTCATTCTAGATATAGATTTTGCATTTTTTCTCAAAAACTTGATTTCTAGGAGTTTTATTCATGAAGACTAGTTTATATACTTCATCCAACTAATTAAATTTTGGTAATAAAGATAAACAAGTCTCTTAATCATCAAGGATAATTCTTTTATGAAGAATTATATTTTTACATAACCACATGCAATAGTTGACATATTTTGTGGTAATAATCTAATTTATCTTTCTTTCTTTCTTCATTTGACTCATCATGGTATCAAGCATAAATTAGTAATTTCTTCATTCAAAAATATTCTTTAATAATTACTCATACTTGTCACAAGAATTTGCAAACATTCTAACATGGTCCATATGATTATTTCTCTACTTCTTAATTAGCATGGTAACAATTTGTTCACTAACTTTCAACAAGATTATTGTATATTGTGCTAGCATGGATTCTACATATATCTACACATATCACACTCAATTCATACTAGTCATATAAAATAATTAGCATGCAATTTCTACAATTAGAAAGTAGGAGACACCCACCTTTTGTTTGAAGGTTGAAAACTACAAATGAATAGCTCCTTCTTGCTCCTAGCAACTCCTAGTCCTCTTCTCCTCATAGCAAAAGCTCCAAGCAATAGATCCTCCAAGCACAATAACTCTCTTTCTTTTTCTTACACTCTTTTCTTTCTCTTTTCTTTCTCTTGTTTATTTTATTTTTGGTGTGAAAAAGAATGAGAAATGGGTTGCTATTTATAGGACAATGCTAGGGACTATATTGCAAAATCTCCCACCTAATAATTTCTTATTTTAATTCTCTTTTTAATTCTCACCTCTTCATATTTTTAACTCCTAAAACTCCCAACCTCTCATCTCCCCACTCTCCATGAACTTAACCACTCCATTAATCCCCTCTCCTAGCCCACAAAATGGTCCAAATACATTTGTGTGTGCATGCATACATGCACAAACAAATATAAACACATTTCTATAACTCAAAAATGTGTACTAATATTGTAACTTGTCATGTATTAGTACATGTTTAACTAAAAAATGTGATTTTAATAATGGGCTTGCTACATGGGCTCATTTCTAATTAATTAATTTGATTATCTAGTGGGCTTGCTATATGGGCTCATTACTAATTAATTTATTTAATTATCTAGTAGGCTCCTCTCCTAATGGGCTACATTTTAGTTTATAGGTCCATGGATCAAAAGAAAGGCTAAATAAAACTAATGCATGCTAAAAATAGTAAAATGAGAGTAGCAAAATGAGAATAAAATTTTGCACGTGCACCATACGTGCAAAAAAAAAATTTGAAAAATGCATTTTAATCAAAATAGGGGAAAAATAAATTTTCGTTTTATAAAATAGATTTAAATACATAAAAATAAATAATTTAAACCTATAGAAAATATTGTACGTAGTGGTGGAAACACGTGCATCAAAACACGTAAAAAGCACGTAAATCTCAGGGATTGAAATATTATATTTTAGTTGATTGAAATACGGAAAATGTATAAATAGTACGAATCCAAAATATGTAGTGAAATACATTACAAAATATACGTGCGTAACACCCAGGGGCAAAATTGTAATTTCCAATTTTGCGGGGTGTTACACTCTCCCCCCCTTAGAGTAGTTCCGTCCCCGGAACTCGCTAGGGTAAAGATTGTATTTTGTACATGTCAAAGAAAATATTATTCTTGTATTTATGATACTGTAAACTTTTAAAATATGCAACGAGGAAAACAAGACAACTCTATATAGGAAAATTATGAATATTAAAATGTTACAAGACAAAACAAGAAAATTAGGAAAATGACATAAGAAATGAAACATGACAAGGGATAGAATAGTTTGAGAGAAATTTTCGTACACAAATAGTATTAGGTAAGCTATTAGATAAAAGGGAAAAGTCGATTAAGTCGTTAATTTCGAAGTAGTTCGGAAAACAATGTGGCGAAGAAAACATAGTCAATAGGTAATTTAGAAAAATCTATCAATGAAATGGACGGTAGAAAATTTGCAATCTGTGAAACGAAATGGAGTTAGCAATTTAAAATAACACCATTGAATAAGAGTTTGGAAAAATAAATGGGAATGAGACTTAATTGGAAATATAGATAACATAAAATGACTTTGTATAAAAATTATAATTTGAAAATTTAAAATAGAAGACATACATTAAAATACTTTGTGAATATACAAAATTTTGTAGTGATGAAAATAATTTATAACATTAAGACAAAATAGTGTAAGGCACATACACGAGATGAAAACACAATTGAAAACAATAATTATATAGTATAGCAAATTAGGACAATAGACATAAACAAGTATATGCGAAAATATTAATGTAGTAATTAGATGAGGGTAAAATGATATGTATAATAAGAATATTGAAATATATGATATATATATATATAGATCATTGGAAAATATAAGTAATAACTAAGAGTGTAAAGACAGTTAAAATTTGAGAAAAGATAATGTATAAATAGTGAGTATATGCATTATATTAAAGAAGTTAAAAACTACAAAATTAGCGATTAATAGTAAAATTAAATATAAAAAAAATTAGCAATTAACATGTAATAACAATAGTATCGATTGTAGGCAATAAAACAAAATAGTATGTCATATTTGTATAGTTAGAAAATTTCAATCTTGTTAAAAACATATAGGATAAGATAATATAGTATCACAGAAATCAAAATCATATAAAATGAGTGCACATAAGAAAATTCCATAAGAAAAATCAAAATAATAAATGAAGAAATTAGTGGTTGCAATATTAATTTAATAAACGGCAATTTAATACGTAAAGTAATAGTAAATATAAACGGGTAGACATAAAGTAAATACATGAAAGACAAAAATTTAAGTTTGAAAAATAGGTTTAAAATATCAAGACTAAGGAAGATAGACAAATAATAAATATTCAAATGATTTAATAACATAAGAAAATATTTATTCAAAAATATTGAATATGTAGAAAGTACCATGATAAAAATCTACAAAATAATTTGAGAGGAAAGTGTGTAAGGTATCATGAATGACGGTCCAAGCCAACCACGCTTGATACCCAGGAAAAAATGTGCTCGCATACACTCTCATATCAATGTATACGAGAAAAAACATCATGAATGAAAGTCAGTAACTACTGCACTCACGACTCCAGCCATCCAAAAGAGAAAGAAAATATCAGTGCATAGAGCAACACAAATGTAAATCACTTACATTTAAATCTCTATAGACTGAAACTCACACTCTAGTGTCTGCAGGAATAATAATGTAACTACTCAATAAGGTGTCACGGGTTCTAGACTATAGTTAATGATCTTACTACTTTTCCTAAATAAATCATTAGTCTATCAAGTTCTGATTCACTTGGGTTAGCCGTAAGAGTCGGTTCCCAGCTAGCGGTGGTCCGAAGACGCTTAAATACCGTGTCGCTTAGGGTTGTTTACACCCGGTTGACAGAAGGACTCTTTTGGTTTGTTCCCAAATTTATCGTCACTTTTTATCGTTCCTTATAAACTTGTACTACTTGTGAAGCATGCTCTGATACCATCTGTAACACCCCGAATTTCAAATAAGGATAAATTCGAGATTTACAGGATCTTTACTTCACTTCGTACAATTTTACAAGGAAAATTTAAAACTTTTCATTCACAATACATCAGAGTTTCTTTACACTTGGTTTTACACAGCGGAAGAATGAAATTTACAATAAAACATTTCCAACATCTTTAAAATAAAACAGCATCAGCATATCCACTTTATAGCTCCATGAATGGTCCTTTACCTGCATGTCAATCTGTGGGCACGTCAGTTATTTACAACTGACGAAATGTTATACACGGCTATCCTCTCTATGCCGGGAATAGTATAACGATCTCATACTTTAACAAATCACAAACAAAGATTGAATGAACAAGTAAAGTGTCAAAGGTGATTATTCTAAACATAAGTGTATGGCATGCCTTAATGCCTAATGCACACAATTCTACACTAGGATGACACTAATGCACACTTGTTCAGATTCTATGCATCCCATACTACATAGGTCTGAGGGCAAGCGCCTACGTACTCCACATTAAAGGGTTCGATCCCTCGCCATGAGACTACCCAGTAATAAAACAAGTTTTAGAGTTATTTCACAGATACGGATCTCAGCCTCCCTGGCTAGCCTCCCTGGCTTATATTAACAGATCCCAGCCTCCCTGGCTATTATATCGTGATGATAATCCCGTAAATGCCCTTCTAGCCCCGGTATATACATATTCTTTGGAGTATGGTAAACATCCGTCGACTACCCTAAGTCCCGGATAAAATACAGTCCATCTCCTATGGGGCAACCACAGTCCACCAACTGGGTCTATAGCCACGGAGATCCACCGCCGACTATATAGAAGCACCCATTTACGTTTGCACAAGTTTATCACATCTTCACTTAAGTGCCTAATTATTTTTAGTTCAAGACATGAATATGTTATCACCCTAGAATCAGTTTTACCTGATACCGGATTTATTTACAAAATACGAGATCGCCCGACGGCATTATCTCAAAATCATATCAATTCTTTCTTTCATTTTTGCCGGTAACCGAAGTCTTACTAATTCTTAATCATAATCTTTCATGTACAAGAAAAACATGGGTACACATACCCTTCAATAATCATGTCTTAACTTAAAATAATTTCTTCTTTCAACTTAATCACAAGTAATCATAGTCTCATCATTATCACTAAACATGATTTACTCATTCACCACAAAATCTTTCATGATCTCAAAAGTCACATAACTCAACCATATTGCATTTCTAGAAATAAAGAGATTTCAATTCACCCTAAATCATTATTTTGTAAATTAAAAGTCATGCTCTTTACTAATACTTTTGTAGTCATTTATTTTTCTTTCTATCTCAAATCCTCGTTAAAACTTATCAATTACACAAAAACAATCTTTAAAAATAAATTCTTCATTTATGTTTTATGAATACTAAAATTTACCCAAATGAAACACTTTTGAAAGTCGAGCTGACCCACTTTCGAAACTATTTACCAAATTGACCTATTCATTATCAAAATTGCAGTGAAAACGGAACTTTTGAAAGTTTTTACCAAACTGACCCACTCTCGAAACTATTTACCAAATTGACCTACTCACTATCAAGATTACAGATCTAGTTCCCCGGAAGGTTTTACCAAACTGACCCACTTTCGAAACTATTTACCAAATTGACCTACTCATTATCTGCTCTTAAGAAAAAAAATGTTTTGGGCTTCGTAAGAATCGAACCCAGGTCTACTGGCCACTCACAATGGAGCCCAAAGTCCAATAGGCTAGCCACTAAGTCCATTGAGGACTTGTGTCATAAATTGGGTAGAAATTACTTTATACCAATAGTACCGATTTTAAATTTTTATTGAATAAAGCAAAATAAAAGTTAACTATCAAGATTCGAACCCAGGACCTCTTATAAAATAGTATTCACTGGCTAACCAATAAGTCCAATTATAATTTCTGTTTAAGAGTTGTATTTGTATGTTTTTGTTCACACTTTTCTGAAATTGTTTCTCTTTATCAAAATTCATTTATCCAAAGATCCAACACTTTAGGATATTGAAATAAACTTTCTCTTGATTAAGATAAATTTTAAAAACAGTAGCAAAACTCATTTCAAACTCATTTAAAAATATATATTTCTATTTTTTTTTTATAAATAATTTCCCTTCTCATTCTAGATATAGATTTTGCATTTTTTCTCAAAAACTTGATTTCTAGGAGTTTTATTCATGAAGACTAGTTTATATACTTCATCCAACTAATTAAATTTTGGTAATAAAGATAAACAAGTCTCTTAATCATCAAGGATAATTCTTTTATGAAGAATTATATTTTTACATAACCACATGCAATAGTTGACATATTTTGTGGTAATAATCTAATTTATCTTTCTTTCTTTCTTCATTTGACTCATCATGGTATCAAGCATAAATTAGTAATTTCTTCATTCAAAAATATTCTTTAATAATTACTCATACTTGTCACAAGAATTTGCAAACATTCTAACATGGTCCATATGATTATTTCTCTACTTCTTAATTAGCATGGTAACAATTTGTTCACTAACTTTCAACAAGATTATTGTATATTGTGCTAGCATGGATTCTACATATATCTACACATATCACACTCAATTCATACTAGTCATATAAAATAATTAGCATGCAATTTCTACAATTAGAAAGTAGGAGACACCCACCTTTTGTTTGAAGGTTGAAAACTACAAATGAATAGCTCCTTCTTGCTCCTAGCAACTCCTAGTCCTCTTCTCCTCATAGCAAAAGCTCCAAGCAATAGATCCTCCAAGCACAATAACTCTCTTTCTTTTTCTTACACTCTTTTCTTTCTCTTTTCTTTCTCTTGTTTATTTTATTTTTGGTGTGAAAAAGAATGAGAAATGGGTTGCTATTTATAGGACAATGCTAGGGACTATATTGCAAAATCTCCCACCTAATAATTTCTTATTTTAATTCTCTTTTTAATTCTCACCTCTTCATATTTTTAACTCCTAAAACTCCCAACCTCTCATCTCCCCACTCTCCATGAACTTAACCACTCCATTAATCCCCTCTCCTAGCCCACAAAATGGTCCAAATACATTTGTGTGTGCATGCATACATGCACAAACAAATATAAACACATTTCTATAACTCAAAAATGTGTACTAATATTGTAACTTGTCATGTATTAGTACATGTTTAACTAAAAAATGTGATTTTAATAATGGGCTTGCTACATGGGCTCATTTCTAATTAATTAATTTGATTATCTAGTGGGCTTGCTATATGGGCTCATTACTAATTAATTTATTTAATTATCTAGTAGGCTCCTCTCCTAATGGGCTACATTTTAGTTTATAGGTCCATGGATCAAAAGAAAGGCTAAATAAAACTAATGCATGCTAAAAATAGTAAAATGAGAGTAGCAAAATGAGAATAAAATTTTGCACGTGCACCATACGTGCAAAAAAAAAATTTGAAAAATGCATTTTAATCAAAATAGGGGAAAAATAAATTTTCGTTTTATAAAATAGATTTAAATACATAAAAATAAATAATTTAAACCTATAGAAAATATTGTACGTAGTGGTGGAAACACGTGCATCAAAACACGTAAAAAGCACGTAAATCTCAGGGATTGAAATATTATATTTTAGTTGATTGAAATACGGAAAATGTATAAATAGTACGAATCCAAAATATGTAGTGAAATACATTACAAAATATACGTGCGTAACACCCAGGGGCAAAATTGTAATTTCCAATTTTGCGGGGTGTTACAGGGCGATACACATATTTTTCAAAAAAAATAGAAGAAAAAGCTTTGATTAACACATGTTAAGAAATAGATCTGGAGTTACACGTGCGATGCACGAATTTGTTTGATGACAAATGGGTGTTTGTTTTATGACAAAAAAATAATAAAAAAACATTTGTTTGTTACACATCTCTCCCATTAAATATTAGTAGATGATACAAATCAAAGAAAATATAGGAAAACAAGATATAGAACTATGGAATCTAACAAGTAATGATAGATGTAGACGGTGAAGAAAGGACGGCATTTGGGATCAATTACATGAGTCTATTTTCTTCATGTGAACTTTATGAAGAGCCGAAATCGCAATGCATAAAAAGAGAAGCATGAAGGAAAAAATGTATTGCAGTCACGATACCAACCTTGATACTATAGAAAATGTCGATTGTAAACTTGTAGTCATGAAAATCCCATGCTCATTTTGCTCTATTCATGTCGTAGTTGCTCTACTTCTCCTGTCAACTCTAATTGGCAAATTGGTCCCATATAGGAACTGGGAATGGTGCTCCAAACCATCTTTTGGGCAGTCTGGAGGAATCAGTGTAGGGTTTAATGCAGATCGCTTCCAATGCATTGATTTCTTGATTGAAAATTTCTCAACTTCTGTCAGACTTAGAAAGAAGAGTGACGATTTTTGGCATATATATTCTATGGTATATGGTCCCAATGGGGCGTCGGAACGTTCTCAATTTTGGGATGAACTTCAGAATATCCGTTTTAAATGGGATGATGTTGGAAATTGGAGGAGACTTCAATATTACTAAGTTCTCTGATGAACACCTAGGACTGGGGAGTAATCAAAGTGAGAGATCTAATTTTAACTGGGTTTTAAATCTATTAGAGTTGAGGGAAATTAGTTTTCTGATCATAAATTCACTTGGTCTAATATATAAGATAGATCCATTCCTGCGAAAAGACCGAATTTATGTTTCTGAAGATTGGGAATCTCATTTTGCCCTTATCTATGTCAAATCTGTCATTCGGAGTACTTCTGACGACGTCCCGCTCATTCTTTCCTCTAGTGGAGAGATTCGTAGTAGGGCTCAGACTTTTCGTTTTAAAAAGGCTTGGCTTCGGAACGCTCACATTCGATTCATTGTTTCTAACTCTTGGTAGCTCCGGTAAAGAGAAGAGAAGGTATACCCGATGGAATGTCCTGTTTACATGGAATTTTAAAATTTGAAGACTCAAAGGATGTCTAAAACTTTGGGCAACAAAAGAAAGAATACGGCCCAAAGCTGATAAGGAACGTATTTCAGAGCATATTCATGCCCTGGAGCTGATGGAGGAGGATAGAGCTTTAGATTGGGATGAAATTAACGACTTACATAAGTCTAAAGAAGAATTGGATATTGTTACCGCTGATTTCGGTGTGGGGGTAAACAGATAAATTTGTGGATTCGCGAGAAACCTGAATAGCAGATCCGAACCTGTTCGCCGGAGTTGGGCCGCTGACTCCTGCCGAATACCTGCAAGGAAAGTGCGAGACACCGGGTTTGATCCCGGCGACGCACCCTCCGACGCTCTTGTCAGTAACCAGAAGAGATTAAGAAAGAGCTTTTTATTGAAAAGTATTGATTAACCTGTAACAGTGGTAGGTGGGGGGTATTTATAGTCACCGTTGGGATCAAATTAGGAATGTGATTCCTGTGATCTGATAAGGCATAAAATCCTCGTAATCAGATTAGGAATGTAATCCCTTAATTCCCGGTGAGAGGATAACTGCAAATCAGGCCTGTTGATT
The DNA here is from genome assembly GCA_017893485.1 of Hemerocallis citrina. Lineage (NCBI taxonomy): Eukaryota > Viridiplantae > Streptophyta > Magnoliopsida > Asparagales > Asphodelaceae > Hemerocallis > Hemerocallis citrina. The sequence goes on from CM030367.1 coordinate 123,322,608, forward strand.
TGGTAAAATCAGTAACCCTGATTTTCCTCTTGCTGGACTGAGTTTGTATCGGGTCGGGACCCGTATCCAGTTGAGATGGATCCGTTCGCGGGTTGTTGGATCTGTGAGGAGGAGACCCAGTACCCGCTTCGGACCCGTTAGTAGGTGAAATTACCGTTTTACCCCCTGAGCTTTAAGATTCGTCTCCGATGTGAACGGTCCCGATTTAATCCTATTTTTAGCCATATCACGAGCCCCCCACTCCCGAAGACTGAGTTTGATCAGCCTTTGAGGAGTAGTTTTACTGTTCTAATGGCGTACGGGATTTTATCGGTGTTCTTAAAGGAGTTTGGAATCTTGCTCGGGGTGTAACGGTGTTATTATGGGCTTGTAAAATGCCCAAAAATACTCTCAGAATTTTTTGGATTTTTGGTGATTTTTCCAGATTTTTCTGAATTTTTTCTCATTTTTTTGAATTTTTTATTCATTTTCCGAATTAAATAATTAATTATCGAAAATATTAAATAATTATTCTAATTAAATAATTATATTTTTCAGAATTTAAAATAATTTTTCAGAATTTATAATTATTTTTAGAATTTTTATTTAATTTTTTCCGATTTTTTAAATATTTTTTCGGATTTTTTTAAATAAAAAATACAATTAAATAAATAAATAAATTAATTAAATATACCTGGACACGTGGCGCAATCTGCGCCGTCGGATTCCTGCACGAATCGCGAGGCGGCGCGCTTTTCGAAAAATCGCTATCTTGTCGTTTAGCGCACGTGGCGCGATTTGAGCCGTCCATCAACTTTTGCGCGATTTTCTGGAAGATCCAACGGTTGTAGTTGCTCGGCTAGCTTTTTTCTGCATTTACCAGATCGGAAAGGGGGTTGCTCGGCAGCCGACCGAGAGGTAACTTTCGACCATTGGCGTGAGGCCACGTGGCGATGCCACGTGGCAAAAAAAGTATTATTTTTTTTTTCTTTTTTCCTTTCTCTGTTCTTCTCTTCTTCTTCGCTTCCGCCCAGTTCCTTCTTTTTCCATTCTTCTTCTTCGTTTACTTCTCCGTGCGTCGTCAGCTCGAGTCCCCGTCCCCTCTCCGTCTCCGACCTCGTTCCTCGAGCTTGCCAATCGTGAAGTCGAGGCTGGTCGAGGAGTTCGAAGCACGTCGTTTGGAGCTCGACGAAGGAGCAAACGAGAAGAGGGGTTGAGCTCGGTCGCGGGAGAGAGCTTGACGAGGCCATGGGAGGTGGAGCTCGAGCTTCGACGTCGGAAGAGCGGGAGTGGAGCTTGGCGAGCACGGTGAGGAGGAGAGCTCTGCACCGTGGAGCTCGTCGAAGCATTCTCGTTGACGGATGGAGCTTGTCTACGCCATGGCGATGGGTTCGAGCTCGTTCGTGAGCGGCGACGATGGGTTCGTCGAGGGAGGTGCTCGGAGCTCAGTGTTCCGGAGTGTGAGCTCAGCGGAGGCGGAGGAGACGGAGCTCGGCAATGGGGCTCGTCGAGGCGATGGAGTGTGTTCGGCCACGGTGGAGCTTCGTTGTCGGAGCTTCCAAGCTCGACGAGTGGAGTTCGGAGCTGAGCTCGCCGAAGGAGAAGCTCGACGCTGTGGAGTTGGAGCGGAGCTTGAAGAGCTCGGAGCATGGAAATGCTCGGCATGGAGTTCTTCGTCGGAGGTGGTGGAAGCATGGGCTCGATCGGTTCGGCCAGGAGTTTCGGAGCTTGTTTGCGAGGGGAGCTCGTCGAAGGTGGTCGACGAGTGGAGCTTGGAGCTTCGTCGAGGAAGACAGCTCGACGTCCGACCATGGGGGAGCTCGGTAATGGAGAGGGAGCTTTGACGTGGAGAGGGGTTCGGAGCTTCCCACCGGAGCTCGCAGTGGCGGTGAGGTCGGAGCTCGAAGAGGGAGAGAGCTCGGTTTGGTGAAGCTTGGCGGAGGACTTGGGCTTCGGCGGAGGGGAGCTCGACGCTCCGAGGTTGAAGAAGTGTTGGGTTCTTTTCTTCTGTTTTGTTTTGGCGCCAGGAAGAGGACAAGTGAAGGTTTGGGTTTGGGTCCCCTTTAATGGGTCCGAACCCAGTCACTTGTTCCCTTTTTTTTTTTTTTTTTTTTTTTGGGCGTCTTGTTCGGCGAATCCGAGCATGGATTTCGAGGCGAATTTTTGGCCATTTTGCAGCTCGGTAGGGCAGTAGCTCGGATTGGAGATCCGAGCAGCGTGTCTCGATCTGGACGGTTGAATGGTGGCACGAATCTCGAGACGGGCCCAATTCCCAAGAAAACACTATCTTATCGTTTAGCGACGCTGGCAAGATCTGGGCCGTTGGATGATGGCACGAATCTCGAGACGGCTCAGTTCCCAAGAAAACGTTATCTTGTCGTTTAGCGTCACTGGCAAGATCTGGGCCGTCTGATCGAGATCTTACACGAATGTTGAGGAGAAAGTGTGTTTTCTCCGTTTACCAGATCGGGAAGGCACTTGCTCGGCAGCCGACCGGGCTCTTTGATGTTGGGGCTCGGATGGGAAGAGCTCGGATGGGAGTGGCTCGGCTCGGCTCGTGCGAGTGGCTCGGATGGGAAGAGCTCGGATGGGAAGAGCTCGGCTCTGGAAGAGAGCTATTTGTGAGACGAGTGTGAGGAGGGACCCTATGAGAGAGTTGAGCTCCAAACTCGGTGAGAAGAGGTCCGCTTCGGGGGCGAGCGGAGGGAAGAGCTCTGCTCTGGAAGAGGGCCGTTTGTGAGACAAGTGTAAGGAGGAACTCTAGGAGAGAGTTGTGCTCCAAACTGGTTTGAGAAGAGGTCCGCTTTTGGGGGCGAGCGGAGGGAAGAGCTCGGCTCTGGAAGAGAGCCATTTGTGAGACAAGTGTAAGGAGGAACTCTAGGAGAGAGTTGTGCTCCAAACTTGCTGAGAAGAGGTCCGCTTCGGGGGCGAGCGGAGGGAAGAGCTCGGATCCTCGCTCGGATGGGAAGAGCTCGGATGGGAAGAGCTCGGCTCTGGAAGAGAGCCATTTGTGAGACGAGTGTGAGGAGCAACTCTAGGGGAGAGCTGTAGCTCCGAACTCGCTGCTTATGTGAGAGAATCAACGGTTGTGGGAGCAATTCCGAATGGCGAACCACTTCTAACCCGCTGAAGAGCAGGTTATTTGAAGCAGAATCGAGCCAAGTGTTGGACTCCGAACCATCGGTAGAGGTGTTCAACGGTTGTGGGAGCAATTCCGAATGGCGAACCACTTCTAACCCGCTTAAGAGCAGGTTATTTGAAGCAGAATCGAGCCAAGTGTTGGACTCCGAACTCGTTGGGAAGAGCTTAGTAAGTTGCAGGAGCAGCCATGTAGAAGAGGCTGGACTCCGAACTCACCCTTCAGCGAGTCACGACTCGGGGAGGTAGAGATGAAGCAAGAGCAATAATTTCAAATGAGGAAACATAAAGTTTTATTGAAATAAACTAAGTGGCTGCTTCAATATGGCGAGCCCTTATTACATGATATTGGCCGGATTACAAGCATCGGCCTTATTAAAAGTCAAGATCCTGCTTCTATGATAAGGTGAAGACCTCTTGGGAAGAGCCGGGAGGTTCTGAGTCTCAAAGCTCGGTGGGCCCTTCGGTTCGTTTGTTGGCTCCTCAGGGGGGAAGCTCGGCCCCTTCTTTCTGGACGAACTTGGTCAGGTGCCCCCGCTGTATGAGTTCTTCGATCTCCTCCTTCAGAGCCCGACAATCTTCCGTGTCGTGGCCGTGGTCCCTGTGAAAGCGGCACCACTTATGCTTGTCCCTCTTCTTGCCAGGTGTATTCATTCTCGGGGGAGCGCGGAGGAGCCCTTCCTTGTCCACCTCCATAAGAACTTCTGATATATTGGCAACAAGGGGGGTGAACTTCTCAATCCGAGGAGTCGGGCGGTGCTGGCCACTGCCCTCCTTCTGAAGCTTCCTAGCCTCTTCTTCTTCGGTCAGCTTTCGTTTCGTCCCTGAGGCGGGCCCTCCGAAGCTTGGAAGGTAGGCAGCCTCTTCGGCACGAATGTACTTGTCACACCTGAGAAGGAGGTCGGCAAAGTTCCGTGGAGGCTTCTTAGCAAGAGAGGAGCGGAGCCTGGAATTGAAGACGTTGGATTGGAAGGCGGCTGTTGCAACGGATTGGTCGAGGGAGGCTATGGACCTGACCTCCGCAATGAACCTCTTCACATAGTCTCTCAACTTCTCTCCCTTCTCCTGGCAGAGCTGGAGTAATGAGAGGCTGGTCTTCTCTGTGTGTCTACTACTCATGAAGTGGGTGATGAAGAGGGTCTCGAATTGCTCGAAGGAGAAGATGGAAGAGGGAGCAAGGCGGGAGTACCATTCCCTAGCCGACCCCTTCAGGGTGGCGGGGAAGGTCTTGCAAAGCAAGGCGTCCGAAGCCTGGTGGATGAGCATGAGGGTCTTGAAGCTTTCGATGTGGTCCACGGGGTCCGACTCCCCCAAGTAAGTTTCGAACTTCGGGGGTTCGAATCCCCTCGGGATGGGAGCCTCCATGATGGTTCGGGAGAACGGGGGTCTGCTCGGACGGATGGTTCTGCTGTTCGACCCCTCCCCCTCGTCCATCCGACCGATTCGCCTCTCCACCTCATGGAGACGGCGGTATAGGGCATCGTCCCTCCCGCGATAGTCGAACGAGTCTCTGGACTCGTCTTCGTAGGAGGGAGAGCCGGGGCTACGACGATGGTCGTCCCGAGAGCGGCGAGGGCTAAGTTCATGCTGCCGGTGGTTAGGAGTCGGCGGAGGAGAGGCGGACCTACGGCGAGGACTGGGAACCCGTTGGGGCGAAGGGACCCTTTGGGCGTCATTGTTGTTGGGTCGGAGGTTAAGAGCCTGCAACACTGTTGCTTGAAGCTGCAGAAACTCGGCGCGAGTGATGGGCGCCTCATTGTTCCTCGGCTGATGTCGACCGGCAGGAGAGTGGCGCCTCCTCCTGTAATGCCCGGGTGACTCTCTTCTTCCCCTTCGGACAGGAGACCTTCTATAATCTCGGTGGTGAGGGGACCGCTCACCCGGACGTTGTTGGCGGGAGGCTCCTTCTCGGGCCCGCTTCTCGTCCAGACGGTGGCGAAGGTCCCCTTCCTTCTTCTGATTTTGGGGATTGTGAGAGGCCATGGAATCCGTAGAGGTGTTGTGTATGGAAACGCGGTCCTGATTGAGCGGTTGCTTCATATGAGAGCCCCCCGCACCGGCATTCTGAGGACCGGTGGGGACCCTGGGGGGTTGCTTATTCTGAAGAGGAGGCTGATCTTGTTGAAGAGGGTCCTCCACTTGAAGCGGGGGTTGTCCCTGCTGCGGAGCAGGCTGGATGGGGACTACCTCTTGCTGATCAGCGGGGTTGGGTCCACGGTTGGACCCCCCTAGATCTGACCTTTCTGGGAGGCATGGCTGGAGAAGAGCCAGTCGACGAGGAAGGGGCGGAGGCTATTCGTATGGTTTTCCCACAGACGGCGCCAATCTGTTACCGCTGATTTCGGTGTGGGGGTAAACAGATGAATTTGTGGATTCGCGAGAAACCTGAATAGCAGATCCGAACCTGTTCGCCGGAGTTGGGCCGCTGACTCCTGCCGAATACCTGCAAGGAAAGTGCGAGACACCGGGTTTGATCCCGGCGACGCACCCTCCGACGCTCTTGTCAGTAACCAGAAGAGATTAAGAAAGAGCTTTTTATTGAAAAGTATTGATTAACCTGTAACAGTGGTAGGTGGGGGGTATTTATAGTCGCCGTTGGGATCAAATTAGGAATGTGATTCCTGTGATCTGATAAGGCATAAAATCCTCGTAATCAGATTAGGAATGTAATCCCTTAATTCCCGGTGAGAGGATAACTGCAAATCAGGCCTGTTTATTTGGTAAAATCAGTAACCCTAATTTTCCTCTTGCTGGACTGGGTTTGTATCGGGTCGGGACCCGTATCCAGTTGAGATGGATCCGTTCGCGGGTTGTTGGATCTGTGAGGAGGAGACCCAGTACCCGCTTCGGACCCGTTAGTAGGTGAAATTACCGTTTTACCCCTGAGCTTTAAGATTCGTCTCCGATGTGAACGGTCCCGATTTAATCCTATTTTTAGCCATATCAGATATCATCTTCCAGAATTAGATATCATCTTCCACATGGAAGATGATTACTGGAGACAAAGGTCGTGATAGCAATGGTTTACTAGAACGGGATGCTAACACGGCATACTTTCATAGGATTGCTAACAGACGCAGAAGAACCATTTTCATATCTAGTATAAACATTAGGAATAGATGGGTGACTGATCAACTCTGTGTTAGGTAACATATTGAGAACCATTTCGTGGGCTTTTAAGACAGTATAGAGGTTTGGTGTGTTCACTTAATGAGTCCTTTTGGGCCAGACCTCAGATTTTCAGCCTAGAAGATCTAGATTAACCTTTTGAGATGTGTGAGATTCTTGATGTCGTCAAAGACTTAGGTCAGGACAAAGCACCTAGACGTGATGGGTTTCCTGTCTTTTTTTATACAGGTTTTTATGATATTATCAAAACGGATCTAACCAGCATCATCGAGGAGATGTTTGAGAATAACGCTCAGATTGAGCGGCTCATCTATGCGTCTATCGTTTTAGTCCCTAAATCAGATGATTCTAAAGAGGTTGGTAATTTCAAACCCATTAGCCTTCTGAATTCCTGCTTTAAAATTATTACTAAGGTTTTGGCCAATAGGTTGAAACCATGGCTTAATACTATCATTCACCCAACCCAAAGTGGGTTCATTCACGGGCGGGACATATTAGATGGAATTGCGACTGCTCATGAGACCATTTTCAATGTGATAGAGATAGAGAAGAAGGATTTTTACTTAAACTCGACTTTGAAAGGGCTTATGATTCTATTGAATGGGATAGTGTTATAGAGGTGTTAGAATCTAGAGGATTCGGTGTAACGCCCCGAATCCCAAATATACTGAATTCGAGATGTTCTACAGGATCTTTTCGCTTTTCTTGAGCAATTTTACAAGGAATTTCAAACTTTCACTTTACATCAGAGTTTACATCATGTACATTCACATTTGCACAGCGGAAGTAAAAGATACAACATTTGAAACAACTGTACATCAACATTAATTTAAATCTTTAAGCATTGTTCCACTTTAACCTTTAGCATACCTGCATATAAGACTGTGGGTACGTCAGTTTATTCAACCGACGATAATTATACGTGGCTATCCTCTCTATGCCAGAAACAGTATAATGATTCTCATTTCTTAAAAAGATCACAAACTTGTTCACATATCAAAATAAAATAAAAAGGAAATCTTAAAGATGTCGTGTCGTGATTGTGCACTTAGTCCTTAATGCAATTACTTAATTTATATGACACTAATGCGCACTTGTTCGGATTCTATGCATCCCATACTACATAGGTCCGAGGGCAAGCCTCTTATTCGTACTTCATTTTAGTAGGGTTCAATCCCTCGCCATGAGTTAAACTACTACTGTAATTACAATGAGTATCCTAGATGATTCTATGAGTACAAGCATGTATCCTGGACCCTGGAGGGGAACCCCACGCCATGTCTTGACTCATCAAGCATGCATTCTGTGGCAATTCAGCCTCCTCCCTGAACACAATTCTCTTGCAGTCACCAAAATATCCCACAAGCGTGGCTAAAATGTGATCATTACTGAGTTATGCCCACGCCATGTCTTGACTCATCAAGCATGCATTCTGTGGCTCACACACCCGCACCGTAAACTCTAGTTCTCATACTTATGTTTTCTCTCACTTTCATCACATCTCCACTATGTATTAATTGTTAGAATCATGAATACAAATCAAAGCTCTAGAGTTAGCCTCTCCACCAAACCGGACTTATTCATTTCATTTACACATGACCAACCTTGGTCTTCCTTTCAATTTCATTTCATTTTCATTGCCGGGGGAGACTTAGCTACTCTTGGTTTCAATTTACAATTCACAACTTCCAATTTGAGCATTTCCAACTCATGAATTCATTTATCTTTTCCCATTGCCTCAGCATATCATGTTCTTAGCTTTCATATTCATTTACTTCTCAACTCAAAACTATGATTCATTTCGTGCAAAATCATCAATTCAAAACTATGATTCATTTCATGTACAGCAACAAAGTAGAATTTATCCAGTATCAGCCATAAAACTCACAATCTTCAAAATAAATAGCAATTAAACTAAATTCTGAAACATCAAAATGTACTCTGGACAGTCGACTTGGAGAAGGTCCAGTCGACTTGTCCAGTCGATTCAAGTTCTTCACAACTGCTCGGGAGAGTCGACTGCTGCACATGGCCAGTCGGCTGTCCCGAAACTTCTATATTCTTAATATCATTCACATGACAGTCGACTGTCCTCAGACCAGTCGTCTGTTCTGGGTTTCAAGCAGTACACATTTCACATTTCAAGTTAAGGGATCATCTTCCCATCTGCTATTACTTGCACATGCATCATAGTGTCAATTTACACTATATATTCATACTTACACATTTCTTTAACTGTTCAGTAACAACATGAATTTCAAAATAACTAACATTGTCTTTTCTTCAAGTGATGTCAAACATGCATTTACACTATTCAACATGATGTAAATATCTCGTTTCATAGAATTTATGGAATAATTATAGTTTAATCAATGTATCAGTCGGCTGTTCATATCGTCAGTCGACTGTACAGACTCTTTTCAGTTTGTTAATCATCATTAGCTCTTTTTCATCTGTTCGCATCTCCTCCATCATATATAACATGGGGAAAAGGAACTTAGCAATCATACTGTTACTTCTGTTTTGCATACATGTACATTATTAAAATCATAAAAAGATACACCTCGTACCAGTCGACTTGTACATGTGACAGTCGACTGTACCAACTAATTTGTTCTTAATTAAAGTGTCGTTACTTCACCATTCAATCACCAGCATAAACATACACAAGGAAAACTAGTACATTTTAACTTCACTTTCACAAGCGTAGTAACAATCATCATGATCATGACATGTTTCTACATTAGAAGTCCTGAGAAACACCCACCTTATTGACGAGATAATCGCAGTCCAGAAAAGCTCCTCAATGCAATGCACCTTCCTTGTTTCTTGCTCCTTGCTGAAGATCTCCAGATAAAGCTCGATCTCCACAAAACAACACACACACCTCACTCACAATAATTCTTTTATAAAAGTAATCTCAGTGTAAAGAACAATGGATGAGAGGGGGGGTATTTATACACCAAAAGGAGTGAGATGGAGGGCCAAGATTCAGTAGATGGTTAATGGATCAAGGGTTAGGATGCATTAGGGGGTTGAAATAACTACACACACTCTACAAAACTACCCACAACTCCATCCACTACTTCACCCAAAACCGGCCAACCAAAGGGTGAGCTCTACACGTGTATGCAACATGCACGTGTATGCACAACTCACCCCACGAGAATTTGTACATATAATAAGTCTCTCTTTTTTTTAAAAAGAAATGTTACACATGCAAGTTGTAGAAAAATGAGAAAAGATTAGATCATGGGCTTAAATTAATTGGGCCAAAATAATTATTTTAAGAAGAGAAAATAAGCACATTAACATTTGGGCTTTAGGGAAAAATACTTTATAAAACAATGTTCTTGCTGATCATGTTAAAAAAAATAGCCAACAATATTACACGTGCACTCCACGTGAAAAAGTAAATAATCTTCATATATTTGAAAAAAATCAGGGTATTACATTCGGTCCCAGATGGATTGAATGGGTTGCTATGTGTATCGGGGGGTTAAATCCTTGGTGTTGATTAATGGATCGCCTAATAACATGATCACGTGTAAAAGAGGGCTCAAACAGGTTATCCCCTCTCCTGTTCACTTTGGTGGCCGAAGTGTTGTCTAAAATGGTTCAACATTGCTCAAATCAGAATCTCCTTAGAGGTATTGGATGTTTTGACGGTATCCATTCGATTCCCATTCTGCAATATACTGACGACACTCTCCTGTTTGGAAGGAACGAGATAAATGAGGTTCTCATTTATAAGGGTATTCTTCTGTTCTTTGAGGCTTGGAGTGGATTGAGAGTTAATTACGAGAAGAGTAATCTCATCGGTCTTAGGAGGTGTGATTTCGATTCACCTGTGCTTCTGGCCAATGTTTTGGATTGAAAAGTGGGTAAGTTTCCAATTAAATATCTAGGTGTTCCTTTGCATCATGGTCTTTTCAAACGTTGTGATTGGAACGTACTTATTAAGAGAATCGAGAAATGACTTCCCAGTTGGAAAAAAAAACATCTTTCGTTAGGAGGCAGGATTTCGCTCATTAACATTGTTTTATCTAACCTACCTATCTACTGGATGTCGATTTATAAATTCCCTACCTGGGTTATCAACAAGATTGATAAGCTTCGTAGAGATTTTTTATGGAAGGGAGGTAGTGAAGAAGAGAGAGGGATACCTTTAATTAAATGGAGCATCATCTGCAGATGTCACGCCCCGCTTCCCACTATACGGAAATACAGGCACGCAACTGAGGTCAAGCGAATGATATACATCATCCATAAGCTGTACAATTATAAGCTCAACAAGATATTTATAACACATTTACGCAGACAAATATAATGATCACATGAGCTGAAAATAAAATAACCATCATCCATATAATGCATAAACATCGGGTCAAGTTTCCCGGAAATACATTGTGCCATAATTAAAACAGTACGATAAACAGTTCGCTATAACAACTAGATAAAATAGCGACTGAAAGAAAAACAACATGAAGTAGTAAGGAAGCAGCAACGATCGTCTAGAGAGTCTGCTCGTCGGATCTATCAGTACCTGTATAATTATTAACTCAAAGAAAAATAGAAAAGTTCCCGTTAGAGCAAGTTTCGGACAGCAAGTAGCAACAAGCAGTAAAAGGGTAATATAACAAGATATAACATGGAAGAAATAAGAAGTAGAAGTACAAATACAATATAGAAGGAAGCAAGGAACTGGGATAATATGATCATGTAAGTAATAACTGTAACTAGTGTATTCAAGACTTCAAGGTATAAGCAATTGATAACCTAGGCTCAGTTAATCGATAATCATGTAATCAAGGATCGAGAGTCAAGTAATCAAGAGTCATGTAACGAAGAGTCATGTAACAAAGAATCATGCTTAGTGGAAATCTCGAGTTTATCTGTTTTATTAACTTATCTAATGTACGCAATCCTGTGTCCCATACCACAAGTTCGGTGCATATCAATCATGTGACGTTTAGACTTAAGTAGTGAATTCTATAGGATTATGTACTCGGGTATTCCAGTGATAGTATCAAGATATGTAATCATGAATCATGTAATCGAGAATTATGTAATCAAGAATTGTGTGATCAAGAATCAAGAATCAAGAATCACTATTTCGGGAAACATGACCCCCTTCCGAGTATACTCCCCTATATTGTCCATTACTAAGCCGTACCCTTATAACCCCGGCTTGTTATTCTTTTATAATTAATTATGAACATGCAGTTGGTACGACTAGTGGAACGGTGTAATCAAATAGTTTAGTCAAGGAAAATATCAGGGGCAGTAATCATGAACATGAGACGTAAAACGAGTACATATATCGATAGTAGTTATTATGGAATTATCAAGTGGTATAAAATACATTCTATCAACCTATTATATCTATGCAAGTTATTATTACAAGAACAATAATACACTCAGTTCATTAAATATGAAAAATAACGGATTTATATGCAAAAACGTATAGATAAATTTTTAGACAACTTGACATATCTATATTCAAATTCACTTTCCTGTTGTTACAGAGAAGCAAATCCAATTCCGTCAGAGATTTTAGAAAGTAGACTCTCTTCCGGTTCCAACGCATATTCACACGATACATTCTAGAGACAGTAGCTATGCGTACAAATTCATTCTTCGATGGTTTCAATATTTCGCGCGCATTCTGGAAATTCGGAGTCACAATACTAAAACTACGATATCTCACAATCTATACATCGGATTGAGAAACTGTAGGATGTTTCGGATATCTAGACTCGAAGGGCTACGATTTTCATGTATAAAGTTTTTCGATCCAGTGTCGGGAACATGGTCGAATTCTCAGTACAAGATACCGGTTAGTAATCCCGTGCAGGTTCAGAAATTCACGATATGCCAGTACTAAAATCGCGATATCTCACAATCTATACATCCGATTGAGAAACCATAAGATATTCTGGATTCGGGACTCGATAGGCTACGATTTTCACGTAGAAAATCTTCAATCCAGTATCGGGAACATGGTCGAATTCTTAGTACAAGGTCAAGAAATTTTAGAGATAGTATGGTTGAATATTCGATATTCGATAACACGATTCGAAATGTGTTAACGGTTCACTCTTGAGTTGATATAGCATGAAACCAGTAACTTGAATGGGGTTTGACAATAAAACATGATGATAACTAGACTATTTACCACGAGTCCAAGGAAAATGCTTGTACGAGAACAAAAAGAGTGTACAAGGTACTTGCCTTATAACGTGATGATTTCGGTGGTGGTGTTAACCACGGAAAGAAGAAGCGACGTCGGCAACGGACGGTGACACAACGGCGGTAAAAATGGCAGCAAGACGGTAGCTAGCGAGTAACGGTAGCAACGGTGAGCGACGACAACAATAAGGTGGCGCGGCGTCGGGTTGTTTTTAGGGGTTCACGGGATCGTAGAAGCGGAGTCGTTGGCTCGAAGGTGGAAGGTGAAGTGGAGCTCGGGTGTTGCTTGAGCTCTCGGGTGTGAAGAAGGCAGAGGAAGAGAAGGAGAAGGGCTCTTGGGTGTGAAGAAGGCAAAGAAAGAGAAGAAGAGAATGAGGTGGTCTGTATGCTTGTGTGTGTGTGTGTATATAGAAAGAAGAATGGAGTGAATCATGCATGTATGCATGCATGTGTATAAAATAAGGGGTGAAAGAGATGGGTGTAGAAAAATTAGGCATATGTGTGGAAAAATGAGAAGGAATTTGGCGTAGAATGAGAAAAATAAGGGGGAGAAATTTGGCGTATGTGAGTGATTAGCGGGAGTGGGTTAGGCAGATAGGAGAAATGTTAATTAGAGATAATTGGGATTAGAATTTGTATTTAAACTCCGATCGAAAAATCATAAAATTATAGAATTGATCAGAAAAATATTCTGACTTTAGATAAAGAGTCCAAAGAGAAAAATAAAACTGATCTGAAAATTGAAGTACAGAAATTCACGTAATAAAATATGTACAACTGGAACAGGGAGTTACAATCCTACCCACCTTACAAAAAAATTTCGTCCCCGAAATTTACTTAGGCGAGATATAGGATAGCTTAAGAGGCAAATGCAATACTCTTCAATGAAAAGTACAACAAAAGATAAAAGAAACAAAGAGTACAAAGGCACGAAAACAACTAAAGACAAATTGTGCATCCTCAACTGGAGGACTCAACAATTTGATGTTTGGGATCAGAATCTGAACCACCGACATCACTAACATCCCAGGTTCAGTTGAGTCACAAACTCATCTCGCTCTGGTACATACTCTTCCAATTTTCTTAGTAACTCCTTAGACGATGGAGCTGAAATTAAGATGTGTCTGGCCTTACTGGATATAAACTCCTCAGCCATAGCTGAATCTATGAAGGACATAAGTGAGTCGTAATATCCATCAACATTTAAAAGACCAACCGGTTTACTGTGGATCCCCAGTTGAGCCCAAGTGATCACCTCGAACAGTTCCTCAAGTGTTCCATAACCTCCGGGTAAGGCTATGAAAGCATCAGCAGCACGAGCCATTTTAGCCTTCCTCTCGTGCATGTTAGAGACAACTCTAACATCTCCCACAGTTCCCCCAGTAATCTCTTTCGGCATCAGCGACTTGGAAATCACTCCCAAAACGTGTCGGCTACCAGTACGAACGGCGTCAGAAACCAGGCCCATCAATCCTATGCTCCCACCACCATAGACGAGATCGATATTTCTCTCTACAAGCTCCTTACCGAGCTCGATCGCGGTTTCTTGGTAGCTAGCTCTTTTGCCAGAGCTGCTGCCACAAAATACACAGATCCTGCTGAATCTCGATGAAGATGATGAAGATGAAGAAAACTTCTTCATACCCACTTCTCCTTCTTCTTGCACCAATTTTCTCTTCATCCCTATCACCGATTCTTGATCTTTTCTTTCCATTTACCAAGAAAATCCGAGCTCCTACTCTCTCTCTTACTTTCTTGCTCCCGTCTCTGCTACCGGCTTCTCACTCTCTCTCTTCTTCGAAGCTTGCTCCTGAGTTGCCTTCTTCTTTCTCTTCTCCCCTTTCTTCCTCGGTTTCTCTCTCTCTCTTTCTTTCTTCTCCGACTTCTCTCTCTTTCTGTAACACCCCGCAAAATTGAAATTACAATTTTGCCCCTGGGTGTTACCCACGTATATTTTGTAATGTGTTTCACTACATATTTTGGATTCGTACTATTTATACATTTTCAGTATTGATTTCAGTCAACTAAAATATAATATTTCAATCCCTGGGATTTACGTGCTTTTTACGTGTTTTGATGCACGTGCTTCCACCACTACGTATAATATTTTCTATAGGTTTAAATTATTTATTTTTATGTATTTAAATCTATTTTATAAAACGAAAATTTATTTTCCACTTGTTTTGATTAAAATGCATTTTTCGATTTTCTGCACGTATAATGCACGTGCTTTCTATGTGTTGTGATTTTATCATGAAATACATAAAATTAGTAAATATATTTTTCTTATATTATTTTCGATTATATTTAATAGTTTTTCATTAATAAAGTCGATTTTCGCAATTTTGATATTTCACGTGCGATGCACGTGTTTTCGGTGAACGTATTTTGGTATCCGTTTTCAAAATAAATTTTTGAGTGTGTGTACTTATTTAATCATGCTAGATACATTTTAAAATTTTGTTAGGTAAACTATTTTTACTAAACATATATAGTATATATATATGATCATATACTAAGTTGGTTTTATAGTAAAGTTTGGTTTAAATGAAAAATGGTGTGATGGTGATGGGGGCCCACGATTTGGGTTGAAGAAGGAAATAGCACAGCATGCTTAGTTGAAGAAATGGGCTACATTTTATTAATTAGTGAATAAAATGAAATAGTATGGTGAATGGAGGGGGGCCCATCGTTGAATATAGCATGTGTATGATGTAGTTTGGTAAGTTTGAGTGCTTGTTAACTTGGTCATTCAAGTGGAAACGTGGCATCAGGTGGAATGGAGTCCGATTTTGATCATGGAGAATGGGTATGACCGGTTTTGGCATGTAGAAGAAGAGAGTGAATGAGAGTTAGTGTGAGAGAAGTGGGGAGGTGAAGAGTTGGGATTTTGAGTGGTGGGGAGATGAAAAGTGAGGAGTTAGGGGAGTTATGAAATGTGAAGAGGTGGGAATTAAAAAGAGAATTAAAATGAGAATTTATTAGGTGGGTAATTTTGCAAATTGAACCCTCTACAAACCCTATAAATAGCACTTCTCTTCTTCTCATTTCACACACCAAAAAGAATAGAAAATCAAGAGAAAGAAAAGAAAAAGAGAAGAGAGTGTTGTGCTTGGAGGCCATTGCTAGGAGGAGAAGAGCTAGGAGTCTTGGAGCTAGAAGTGGTGATCATTTTTTCAATTGTTCAAGCTTCAAAAGGTGGGTGATTTCTTACTTTCTAGTTGTAGAAATATCATGCTAAAAATTATAAATTAATCTTATGAGATGATATTGTTATGTAGGTAATTTTTATGCTAAAATAGGTGCTATGAATAATATGGGATTTTGATGTTTGATACCATGATTCATGTTAAAACTTCATCTTGGGAAAATGTATGTTTTGAATGAGATATGAAAAGTAGATTTAATTTACACTTTTGTATGTGATGAAAAATGAGTAGTAAAACATAAAAGTGGGTGTTCTCCTACTTTCTAAATTTTTTTAGAATGTACATGCTAATATGTTAAATGAATAGTATAGATAAAATTGATATGATAAATGTAGAACAATTCCATGCTTGTGTGTGTCATGAATTGTGGAAAATTTTGATACGATTAAGAAATTAATTGTCATTGTGTTAGTTGGAAATAAGAAAATGAAATAACGAGTTATCACTATGAACAATATGCATGTTAATTTACAAATGTTAAAGATATATAATTGCTTGAAAATTATGAGATTTTTCCCTTGTAGTTAAAAATATTATATTTGTAATTCACACCATCTCTAATGTTGTAATAAGAATCATAGGTTTATGACGAGCTCAAAAAGATGAGTTGTATATTGGAAATTATATGACTGAATTATATTGCCAAACTTTAGAATTAATAAGATGGGTTTATAAAGATTACTGTATATGACTGAATTATAATATTAGTTATGTTGGTCATGCCAATCTTTGAGGATAAATATTGCCAATGCTCTGATATAACCGCTCTGTTGCACGGGTCGGGTTACTTCGGTAAATATTTTCGAAATTGGACCTGTTTGGTAAATATTTCCGAAAGTGGATCAGTCTGAAAATTATTTTCTTTTTACTTATGGACTAACTTGGGTAAATATTTTCGAAAGTTGACCTGTTTTCGAAAGTGGATCGGTTTGGAAATTATTTTCTTCTTACCCTTTTCATTATCCTTCACTTTTTCCCACGTGCACGTGTGCACGTGTATGATACTAGTTTTAATTAATGGCATAAGTTTTAATAAGATGTCATACGGTGTTACAAATGGTATAAATGTAATGAATGCTTTATTGAAATTGCTTAAAATATTTTCTATGTATGATTGAGAAGTAAAAGAGACATTTTGAAATGTTGTTCTTAAGTTAATTATTTTAAGAATATGATTTTCTTTTTAAGACTTTGATGTGAGTCTAGTGCCGAAAGTCGATACATATGGGATTTTGTTTGAACATGTGACAGCCAAGTCCACATGGGTTAGTGGCTAGCGGGTGGTCTCGGGTGCCGACTGGGTATAGTCACGGGTTCAATGCTCAGGGGTGCCCTTTTATTTTTTTTGATGTTTTAATGAATTTTAAAAGCAAGTTAAAATTTTGGAAAGAAATACCATTATTCCTATAAATGATTTAGAACTTACTAAAGTTAGTTCTAAGATTTTTATGACTTTAAAAAGAAAGATTGAGATAAAAAAGTAAGTAAAGTTTTAAGATTTATTATTAAGGTATGATACTATTTTAGAAGAATAAAAGAAATATGGTATGTGAAATTAATTGTTCTTGTACTTGATTATTGGAATTATTACATGAGTTTTAAATTACAAATGAAAGTGTGAGTGAAGAATTATTGTTGTTGATTTGTGAATGAAATATATATGATAAGAGATTCATATATAATGCTAAATGAGACATTGCAAGAACTTGGGTTATGATAGAAATTGTATATATGAAAGGAATTACTTTTGTTCTATAAAGATCTTGAATAAATGACTAGATCATGGATGATGACAAGATTTGATTATTTTTGTGAAATGAATTGAAAGATGAAATTACATAAGTTTAAGACATGATTAAGAAAGGGTATGTGTACCCATATTTTTCTTATACATGAAAACTGAGATTTAGAATTAGTGAAACCCTCATTACCGGCATTATTGAAATGAAAGAATGTTGGGTTGTGATTTGGAGATGTGGTTATGGAGCCATATCGTATTTGTTGACTAAGTCCAGTAGGAGGTAAAACTAATTCTTTGAATGGAAATTATTCATGTCTTGAACTTAAGAAAATTTAGGCACATAAGTGAAGATGTAGTAAACTTAGGGAAACGTAAGTGGGGTGCTCTATATAGTTGTTGGTGGACTCCAAGACTATAGACCCAGTTGGTGGACTGAGGTTGCCCTGTGGGAGACAAATTATTATATTTTAGTCCGGGACTATGAGGACGGGTCAGCGGTGGACTCCGGGATCTTGAGTAGTCGGACGGATGGATTTTTGTGTTTACCGTCTCCAATGTATATATATATATATACTGGGCTAGAGGGTCACATACGGGACGGTTCGTACGATGTGGAATCTGTTATAACAGCTGTTGGTGGACTCCAAGGTTGGGATTCACATTCGTGGAATAGTCTGAACTTTGTTTTGCTACCGGGTAGTTTTCATGGCGAGGGATCGAGCCCTTTATTGTGGAGAACGTAGGCGCTTGCCCTCGGACCTATGTAGTATGGGATGCATAGAATCCGAACAAGTGTGCATTAGTGTCATCCTAGTGTAGAATTGTGTGCATTAGGCATTAAGGCATGACATACACTTATATTTAGAATAATCACTTTTGACACTTTATATGTTCATTCAATCTTTTTGTGATTTGCTAAAGTATGAGATCGTTATACTATTCCCGGCATAGAGAGGATAGCCGTGTATAACATTTCGTCAGTTGTAAGTAACTGACGTGCCCACAGATTGACATGCAGGTAAAGGATCATACATGAAGCTATGAAGTGGATATGCTGATGCTGCTTTTATTTTAAAGATGTTGTAAATGTTTTATTGTAAATATCATTCTTCCGCTGTGTAAAACCAAGTTGTAATTGAACTCTGATGTATTGTGAATGAAAAGTTTTAAATTCCTTGTAAAATTGTACGAAGTGAAGTAAAGATCCTGTGAAATCTCGAATTTATCCTTATTTGAAATTCGGGGTGTTACACTTTCTTCTTCCTCTTTCTTTCTCTTTTTCTTTCTTCTTTCTTTGACTTCTCTCCTCATTTCTCTTCTTTTTATTTCTTCTTCTTTTTGTCTTTTCTTCATTAATGCACCACTCCCTATGTAGCGCCCCAAATTTCTAATATGAGAGCTTAGAAAATAAGTGGCGAAATCCCAGTAATCCACTTCAATACAACAATAGTCACAACCAAAATCACTAAGATTTTCTTTCTTTTATTACAACAATTTTTCAATTACAGCGGAAGTCTAAACATCTCAAGACAAATTAATCTTTTGTTTACAACTCAATAATGATCTCAAATAAGTCTTTACAATTTCACAACAAACACTAATTAGTCCAACTATCACAAATTGCCCACTCAAGCATCCAACCTCCAATCTAAACAATAACCTGCAACATGTGAGGCTAGAGTTGAACCCTAACCCCAAAACTACGGGGTCAGCCATAAATGGTGTGAGTGGTAACAAATCAAACCAATAGCATAAATGAACTTAAAACATAATATCCAACAAATAATAATCAAACACTAAAGTATGAAGTACAACAAAAGAATAATGGGTGTTACCAAAACCAAAAGCCAAGTGTGTAAGAACAGGAAACCCATATGCATAAAAGTGATTCAAGAAAACATCATGACTAAATGCTGACAACGATGACTACTAAGAGATGAAGATACACTATGATAATTTGCCCATGCTTGATAATTCCGGAGATTGATCCCACATCACAGGTATTTTCCCTGGATAATTCAGGAGGTCATCCCACATCTAAACATAGATTCCTTATCACAATAATACCCCAAAAGCGTCGCCTCGACTCCGATCATTCCGTAGTTCAATCCCACATCTCAAGATAATTACTTGGATAATTCTGGAGAAATACCTCACATCTCAGGTTAACTACCTGGATAATTCCGGAGATAAATCACACATCACAAGATAATTACTTGGATAATTCAGGAGATTAAATCCTACATCAAAAGCCATACTGAGGTGCATAACTCAAGTTCTCATTCGTCATGACACTACTGATGCCTGTCCTTATTAGTTTGGGTTACTGAACAAATCTCCTAGAGTAGTGTACCCTACCGGACTAAAAATCTGAATAACTGAAAATTTGCCTCGATGGGCCTCAACAAATAACTGAACAAACACCGGTATACTAGGGTCACTTACCTCTAGAGACTCAAAAACAAATATCTGAACAAATTCCCACTTAACAAGTGGCTCAACAAAAGATCTAAAAATCATGTTCTTATCTGAACATCTCAAAATCAAATACTGAATAAATGTCTTAAAGTCAATTACTGAACAAAACATCCCAAACACTAAACAAAATATCTCAAATCAAATACAAAGATCCTTCAGGACCAGTCGACTGCACATCAGATCAGTCGACTGTCCAGAGGGCATAATCCAACATTTCTCAAAATAAACTAAGGAAAGATCAGTCGACTGGGTAAGTTATCAGTCGACCGTCCCGAAAGAACTGAACAAAATTACAAGCAGAGGACCGGTCGACTGACCACAGTCTAGGTCGACTGTCCCGAACAACCCTCAAAGACTAAAAATTCACAACAGGCTTGTGCCAGTCGACTGCTGTATGGTCCAGTCGACTGTCGGCTACAGGTTCCCAACAATAGGTCCGAACACAAATCAACCAGGGGTTTTCTAAAGATTCACTGATCATAAAAATTAATTGTATCCAGGCCAATAGACATCTCTCAATAATCTCCATCGTGGTTACATTACTCAATCACTCAAATACTCAAATTTCATATTCTCATGATCTTAATTCTCAATTCTCCCATTAGGGTTTTCTCAACAAAACTTCTTTCATAACTAATCAAAATCCGAACTTTTACCATCAGATCTAGATGTTTATCATCTGATCATAACACCATCAATTTTTAGTATATCTCCCAACAATACGATCTCAAAATCAACATATCCTCAACAGATCTTAATATTTCTCTCATCATGATCCAAGTAACAATAAAAGTTTTCATCCTCAATCTTACATACAATGAGACTAACAAAATAATGGCATAATGGTCACAAACAAGCATAACAAGATCTTACGTCATTCATCAATCAAGACAAACAAACAAGCAAAGCAAACAAAACAACAAAACAAAACAATCCACTCACCTTGCTTTGAAGAAAAGTCCACAAAAGCTTCCTCCTTTTGCTAGATCCAAGAATCCTCTTCTTGCTCCTCAAAGAAATCCCAATATTCTGAATATTGTAAATGACGGCTGGGAATAAGGAATCCCTTATATATGCCGGAGTAAAATATTAGGGTTTTGTTCCCTCTTTGCGAAATAATCCTTTCCAAAAATACTCTTTACATATATAATTCTTTTCTTGAAAATCAATTCAAATATCGTTTAAATTTGGGATCTAATAGAAAATATATTTCTAAACTCAGCAAATACTGATCGGAAAGTCCAGGAAATGCATTTTGCACTCTAACCCTCAAAATTGTAAATTTTGCAAATAAATCCTTCTTTTCTCAAAAATTGCAAATAGGCATAATTAATTTCTGAAAAATCTGGAAAAATACTAAATAATTCTCAAATAATAAATAATGATTTTTCATAAAGAAAACTAAAATTTCCAAACTTCTGAAAAGTCATTTGCACGTGTTTTGCACGTGTACAAAAGATAACTTTCTTAGAAAATATTTATTTAAATCCTCAAAAATCATTTAAATTCATTTTCAAATAATTAAAATAATATTTGAAAATACGGGGTTCTACATCACTCCCTCCTTAAAAGAGTTCTGTCCTCAGAACTACTACTAATGAGTTCACAACACATACCAACAAAAGGAAACAATATTTCATATATAGAACAAAATCCAACAATTCCATGTAACATCACAATCAAAATAAAAGGATACATCATATATCATTCAATGGTTCATTCATTCAAAGAATTCCATTCTCATACAAGAAATACATTCATTCAAACAATTCAGGAAAATCATTCAGCATGCGATCCTCTGGCTCCCAAGTAGCCTCCTCGAACTGTTGATTCCTCCACAATACCTTGACCATAGGTATCACCTTGCTCCTAAGGACTTTCTCCCTACGATCAACGATCTCAACAGGCTGTTCTTTGTAACTCAAGTTCACCTGTAGATCCTCAGGAACTTCTACCAACTGATGCTTCTGATCGGCCACATACTTCCTCATTAATGATACATGAAACACATCATGCACTTGAGCCAACTCCTCTGGAAGCTTCAATCTGTATGCGGTCTTGCCAATCCGCTCCATGATCCTATACGGACCAATATACCTCGGCGCCAACTTGCCACCCTTACCAAATCTGATCACTCCTTTGGTCGGAGAAACCTTGAGAAAAACTACATCCCCAACCTCAAATTCCAAATCTCTTCGTCGCGTGTCAGCATAACTCTTCTGCCGACTCTGAGCTTCAACTAACCTCTTGCGAATCAACTCAATCTGCTCTGACGTCTGTTGCACGATCTCAGGACCATACATCTGCCTCTCGCCCACCTCATACCAACATACAGGTGTCCTGCACCTCCGTCCATACAAAGCCTCATAAGGTGCCATCCCAATACTTGCATGGTAACTATTGTTATAGGCAAACTCAACCAATGCCAAGTATCTCTCCCAACTACCACCAAAGTCCATAACACAAGCTCTCAACATGTCTTCCAGCACTCGATTCACCCTCTCCGTCTGTCCATCTGTCTGCGGATGAAATGCTGTACTGAAATCAGTCCTGGTGCCCAAAGCTGCTTGTAGGCTCTTCCAAAACCTCGAAGTAAACCTTGCGTCTCTGTCAGACACAATCGAAACAGGAACTCCATGAAGTCTCACAATCTCTCCAATGTATAACTCAGCCAATTTCTCCATCGACCAAGTAATCTTCATGGCTAGAAAATGTGCCGACTTAGTCAATCGGTCCACAACAACCCAAATCGAGTCATTGCCCTTCGAACTCCTCGGCAAGCCCGTAATAAAGTCCATGCTGATATTCTCCCACTTCCACTCCGGAATGGGTAAAGGTTGCAACAAACCTCCAGGTCTCTGATTCTCTGCCTTGATCTGCTGACAAGTCAGACACCTTGCCACGAAATCTGCTACATCTCGCTTCATGCCAGACCACCAAAAGTGTGATTTGATGTCCCTGTACATCTTCGTGCCTCCTGGATGAACTGATAACAATGTGCTGTGTGCCTCCTGCAAGATACTCTCTCTCAACTCTGCATCATCTGGAACACACAACCTCTCACCCAACAAAAGAACTCCATCTTGGACACGAAATTCTGATAACTTGCCTTCTGCAACCTGCTGCAACATCTTCTGGATCTCTGAATCTGATTTCTGGCCTTCTACAATCTTTTCTCTCAAGGACGGCTGCAGTCTCAACTGAGCCAAAGATGCCCCTAAACCTCGCAGTACCACCTCGATACCTGCCTGATCGATCTCTGCTGCCAACTCTCTTCGAGTAGTGATCAACCTTGACAAACTACTCTTCCTGCTAAGTCCATCAGCCACTACATTCGCCTTGCCCGGATGATACTTGATCTCAGGACGAATGTCTTCCAATACCTCCAACCATCTTCTCTGACGAAGATTCAAATCCCTCTGCTGATAAATATACTTCAGGCTCTTGTGGTCAGTGTACATATTGACCTTCTCACCATAGACATAATGCCTCCATAGCTTCAAGGCATATATGATAGCTGCTAACTCCAAATCATGCGTCGGATAATTCTTCTCATGCGGACGCAACTGCCTCGAACCATAGGCAATGACCTTGCCTTCTTGCATCAAGACACATCCCAAACCTCTGAGAGATGCATCACTGTAGATGTCATAATCCTTCCCTGCTTGCGGCAATGCTAGTATGGGTGCAGTAGTCAACCTTTCCTTTAACTCAAGGAAACTCTCCTCGCACTTATCTGTCCACACAAATGCCACACTCTTCCGGGTCAAACCTGTCAATGGAACTGCAATCTGAGAATACCCCTGAATAAACCTCCTGTAGTAACCAGCTAATCCCAGGAAGCTTCTCACTTCCTTCACTGACGTCGGCCTGGGCCAATCCTTCACTGCTTCCACTTTCTGAGGGTCAGTAGCCACTCCCTCCTTAGAAAGAATGTGACCAAGAAAAGCTACCTCAGATTTCCAAAATTCACACTTCGACAATTTGGCATACAAGCTGTGCTCCTGCAACGTCAGTAATACCGCTGTCAAGTGCTTAGAATGATCCTCTTCCGACTTCGAATATACCAAGATATCATCGATGAAGACCACCACAAAGGAATCAATGAATGGCCTCAACACCCGATTCATCATATCCATGAAAACTGCTGGCGCATTCGTCAACCCGAATGGCATCACCAAGAATTCATACAATCCATGACGAGTCCTGAAAACTGTCTTGCTCACATCTTCCTCCTTGACTCGCACCTGATGATACCCTGACCTCAAGTCAATCTTCGAAAACACCGCTACTCCTCGAAGTCTGTCGAACAAATCATCTATCCGCGGCAGTGGGTATTTGTTCTGAATAGTCACCCTATTCAACTCCCGATAGTCAATGCACATCCTCATCGACCCATCCTTCTTCTTGACCAACAACACTGGTGCTCCCCACGGAGATGAACTCGGTCTGATAAGCCCTTTGCTCAAAAGCTCTTCAATCTGCTTCTTCACTTCATCCTGCTCTACAGGTGCCATCCTGTACGGAGTCTTGGAAATCGGCGCACTCCCTGGCTGAACATTGATGCTAAACTCCACATCTCTCTGTGGCGGTAATCCTAGAAAATCATCCAAGAACACCTGAGGAAACCTTCGAACCACCGGAATGCTTTTGACTTCATCTGCAATAGACTTCTTAGATACCATTACAGCCACCTGCGGGATCTTCTGCCTCCCTTGGAAGGTTACTGCAGGTCCACCTGGTGCTTTCACCAACACCTCCTTCTGCTTGCAATCAATTGTGGCATCATATATAGCCATCCAATCGATGCCGACGATGACATCCACTCCCAACACTTGTAGCTCGATCAAGTCGATGCCGAACATCCTTCCACCAATCTCGATATCACAGCCCTCATAATATCGATCCGCTACTAGCTCTTCACCTGACGGCGTTGCCACCAACAAAACTCTGCCTGGAAATAGCTTAGGTTCCAAACCTAAGATCTTTGCAAAACTTGGCGATACAAAAGTATGCGATGAACCAGTGTCAAACAAAACCTTTGCTTTAATTCCATTTATTAAAACAACTCCTGTTACAATAAGAATGATACTCAATCTTAAATTATTCTGAAATAAAAGTTTTATTCATTACACCGACTCAAAAATGAAAGAAATCAAAATTCCTGCATACCCTGTATTACATCTTCCGAGTTTCTCGCATCCTCCTCGGTCAATGCAAATACTCGCCCTTGCCTCTTCGAGACTTTGCTCCCACCCGAACCATCTTTCTTCAGTTGTGGACAATGGGGCTTTGAGTGTCCAGTCTGCCCACACTGAGAACAAACATGCTCTGCCAACTTCGGACATGCTGACCTGTAGTGTCCTACTTCCTTGCAGTAGTAGCAGGTCACTCCCTGAGCTCCAGATGCCTTCTGCACCGGTCCAATGAACTTTGCCTGCTTCGCGGGAAATCCCTTCCCACTCTGGCCTGATGCTGGCCTCTTGTTCCGGTTCCATGATTCCTGCTTCTTCTGAAACAGTTCCATATCTTCTTCAGTCATCGCGGCCCTCCTGACCAGCTTCTCGAATCTCCTGATACCCAACGGAACCATCCTTGACCTCAAGTTCGGCCTCAAGCCCTGCTCAAACTTTTTGGCCTTCTTTGCTTCATCCATGACCAACTCTGGTGCATACCTTGAAAGTTGAGCGAACTTCGTCTCATACTCCCGAACAGTCATGCTCCCCTGCTGAAGGTTCATGAACTCAGTCGCCTTCTTCTCCTGAACATCAAGAGGAAAGAAGCGATCTCTGAACTCCTCCAGAAAAGCTTTCCATGTCAAAGGCTGATCTCCCAGAGTCCTCTTCAGTGACTCCCACCAGACACCAGCGTCTTTCTCAAGCTGCATAGAAGCCAACTTCACCTTACTAGCTGCTGGAGTCTCCGATACTTCGAAGATCGTCTCCATCTTCCGAATCCAATCGTCTGCTGCTGTTGGATCAGCTAGCCCCTCAAAGATTGGCGGCCTCATCCTCTTAAAGGATTCGATCTGCTTGATGGGGTCGGCATTCACCAATCCATGCCCAGCTCCATGATTCGGCTGCGGATTCTGCTGCTGCGCCTGCTGCTGCGCCACATTGAGTGCCATCAATGTGTTCAAGGTCTGATAAACCTTAGCAAACTCAGCCTCTAGGTCAATTCCCGCTCCTCGAGAACTACCCGATCCATCCTCATTATTGCCACCATTTCTACCTCTGGGTGCAACCATCGTGATTACTGCAAAACGAGGGTAAAGTTAGAGTAACACACACAATTCAAACTCAATTCATTACCCTATGGCAAAGCCATAACCATACCCCAAACCATAATTTCAAACCAAACATCATAATTTAATTCTATGTGATACTCACACTCTGATGTCCACACCTAGGTACTCACTCTCTAGTGTCCACTCCTAGGTTGGTTGTCATACTAAGTCTATTATTACATTGAAGCAGAGCTCTGATACCAATCTCTGTAGCGCCCCAAATTTCTAATATGAGAGCTTAGAAAATAAGTGGCGAAATCCCAGTAATCCACTTCAATACAACAATAGTCACAACCAAAATCACTAAGATTTTCTTTCTTTTATTACAACAATTTTTCAATTACAGCGGAAGTCTAAACATCTCAACACAAATTAATCTTTTGTTTACAACTCAATAATGATCTCAAATAAGTCTTTACAATTTCACAACAAACACTAATTAGTCCAACTATCACAAATTGCCCACTCAAGCATCCAACCTCCAATCTAAACAATAACCTGCAACATGTGAGGCTAGAGTTGAACCCTAACCCCAAAACTACGGGGTCAGCCATAAATGGTGTGAGTGGTAACAAATCAAACCAATAGCATAAATGAACTTAAAACATAATATCCAACAAATAATAATCAAACACTAAAGTATGAAGTACAACAAAAGAATAATGGGTGTTACCAAAACCAAAAGCCAAGTGTGTAAGAACAGGAAACCCATATGCATAAAAGTGATTCAAGAAAACATCATGACTAAATGCTGACAACGATGACTACTAAGAGATGAAGATACACTATGATAATTTGCCCATGCTTGATAATTCCGGAGATTGATCCCACATCACAGGTATTTTCCCTGGATAATTCAGGAGGTCATCCCACATCTAAACATAGATTCCTTATCACAATAATACCCCAAAAGCGTCGCCTCGACTCCGATCATTCCGTAGTTCAATCCCACATCTCAAGATAATTACTTGGATAATTCTGGAGAAATACCTCACATCTCAGGTTAACTACTTGGATAATTCCGGAGATAAATCACACATCACAAGATAATTACTTGGATAATTCAGGAGATTAAATCCTACATCAAAAGCCATACTGAGGTGCATAACTCAAGTTCTCATTCGTCATGACACTACTGATGCCTGTCCTTATTAGTTTGGGTTACTGAACAAATCTCCTAGAGTAGTGTACCCTACCGGACTAAAAATCTGAATAACTGAAAATTTGCCTCGATGGGCCTCAACAAATAACTGAACAAACACCGGTATACTAGGGTCACTTACCTCTAGGGACTCAAAAACAAATATCTGAACAAATTCCCACTTAACAAGTGGCTCAACAAAAGATCTAAAAATCATGTTCTTATCTGAACATCTCAAAATCAAATACTGAATAAATGTCTTAAAGTCAATTACTGAACAAAACATCCCAAACACTAAACAAAATATCTCAAATCAAATACAAAGATCCTTCAGGACCAGTCGACTGCACATCAGATCAGTCGACTGTCCAGAGGACATAATCCAACATTTCTCAAAATAAACTAAGGAAAGATCAGTCGACTGGGTAAGTTATCAGTCGACCGTCCCGAAAGAACTGAACAAAATTACAAGCAGAGGACCAGTCGACTGACCACAGTCTAGGTCGACTGTCCCGAACAACCCTCAAAGACTAAAAATTTACAACAGGCTCGTGCCAGTCGACTGCTGTATGGTCCAGTCGACTGTCGGCTACAGGTTCCCAACAATAGGTCCGAACACAAATCAACCAGGGGTTTTCTAAAGATTCACTGATCATAAAAATTAATTGTATCCAGGCCAATAGACATCTCTCAATAATCTCCATCGTGGTTACATTACTCAATCACTCAAATACTCAAATTTCATATTCTCATGATCTTAATTCTCAATTCTCCCATTAGGGTTTTCTCAACAAAACTTCTTTCATAACTAATCAAAATCCGAACTTTTACCATCAGATCTAGATGTTTATCATCTGATCATAACACCATCAATTTTTAGTATATCTCCCAACAATACGATCTCAAAATCAACATATCCTCAACAGATCTTAATATTTCTCTCATCATGATCCAAGTAACAATAAAAGTTTTCATCCTCAATCTTACATACAATGAGACTAACAAAATAATGGCATAATGGTCACAAACAAGCATAACAAGATCTTACGTCATTCATCAATCAAGACAAACAAACAAGCAAAGCAAACAAAACAACAAAACAAAACAATCCACTCACCTTGCTTTGAAGAAAAGTCCACAAAAGCTTCCTCCTTTTGCTTAAGGATGGCATTCGGGCCGTTCGGGCCGGGCCGGGCCGGGTTTGACCGGGTTTTGACCGGTCCCGGGCTTACCCGGGCCGGGCTTACCCGGGCCGGGCTCCTCAAATCGCGGGCCGGGCCGGGCCGGGCTGGCGGTGAAGAACCCTGGCCCGGACCTGGCCCCTAACCCTTAGTGGGGGGGCCGGGCCGGGCCGGGCCGGTTCGCGGGCCGGGCCGGGTCTGGCCCTTGTAATTCTTTTTTTTTTTACCCATTATAGATTGAAGTTCATAAATTTGTAGTTGTATAAGAAGTGTATGATTTTGCAATTGTATAACAATTTCAAAAAGTTAAATTTCATAAATAATTGAATTACATCTTCATCCAAAAAAAAATTAATTGAAGTACACGAATAAATAAAGTACATGATTAAATAAATTTGAACTTCTACAATAAAACTAAGTACATGAATAAAATTCATACAAATTTGTCTAATAAAATTCATAGAAATCATAAAATTACAAATCAAGGGAATTACTTGAATTTAAAGATCGAGATGGCCTCTACTTAGATTGAAGAGAAGGCAGTGGACTACTGTCGTGCACTTCAACTTAACCTAAATATAGAATCTCATCACTCTAAATTTTTCCATTAATTACAACTAATTGAACAACAATTTAAAGTAAATTAACTAAATCTACCTAAATAGTTCATTC
The DNA here is from genome assembly GCA_017893485.1 of Hemerocallis citrina. Taxonomy (NCBI): domain Eukaryota; kingdom Viridiplantae; phylum Streptophyta; class Magnoliopsida; order Asparagales; family Asphodelaceae; genus Hemerocallis; species Hemerocallis citrina. The sequence goes on from CM030367.1 coordinate 123,351,754, forward strand.
TCTTCCGCTTTGTGCTTCATCGCTGCTTGTGGATCCACCTCCAGTTTGTGCTTCAAGTAAGTCTTGGGTCCTCTCTTCCGCTTTCATCCAATCTTCGGCGCACACTAGCATCTCCAAATTTTTTGCTGTCAATCGGTTCCTGCTCGGGCTCATTATCCTGCCACCATTAGAAAAAGCACTTTCCGATGCAACAGTTGACACCGGTGTTGTTAGAAGGTCTTTAGCCATACGGGAGAGAATATTAAAAATTGCTTCATTAGTCTTCCAATATTGTAAGACATCTTCTACATCTTCAACTGCACTTTGTGCATTATACCAATTCAGCTCATTTGGAGAATTGGTCCTAGCCTTTTTCGATTTAATAAGATTTAAAATACCTAGACTAGCTTGACTCTTTCCCTTTGCTAATGTGGAGGAAGAAGAAGAAGAAGAAGATTGAACACTTTGTGTTTGTGTTTGAGTAGTGTTAGCTGAATAAATCCTATCATAAGAATCATATAACCTAGTCAAAACATTCTCAAATTTATGAGTAAAAGCAATATGATCAAAATCTAGTATTGCATCGTGTGGGGCATAAGTGTAGAAAATATCTATTAAATTTTTTGTACCTTCTAATTTAATCATAGGATTCATTACACTAGCTAAACAATATAACATGGGAATTGGATGAAAATATTTCAAAAACTTAACATATGCCGCATTAACCATATCTCCAATAAAAGGGTCATTTTGTAAATCCGTAATTGTTGTCATCATAGTCACAATTTCAAGTAAAATACCACTAGATGTAGATGTATATGTTTTCGAAAATTGCAAAGTGGCATCGTTAAAAGGTTGTAAAAATTTATATAAACTATCGGCAAAAAACCAAAAATCATCATCTAACATACAATTTTGCATACCCATTGCGACACAAAAATCTCTAAGACTATAACGATAATGAAGAACAACACCTAATAATTCAAAGGTTGAATTCCAACGATGTCGTACATCTCTAGGAAAACGTCTACATACAATGCCCCTAAGTTTACACCAATCATGAAAAGCTTGATAAATTGGACCACTCAATGTAATATAATGGACACAATCTCTCATAGCTTCTAGTTTATCGTTTCCATATTTTAGTGCATCTTGCACACAAAGATTTAAAATGTGGCAAGCACACCTAACATGAAAAATTTCGGGTTCCACAGGATCTAAAGTGATTTTTAAACTCTCAATTGCCTTAGTGTTATTGGATGCATTATCAAAACCAATAGCCAACACTTTATCATAAATATAAAAATTATTGCATGCTTCCATAATGTGTTCGGCTATAATTTCACCCTTATGTGGGTACCTAACATATCCAAAAGAAATTATTCTCTTTTGAAGTAACCAATCCGAATCTATCCAATGACATGTTACACACATCATTGGAACCCCGTTTACTCCTACCCATCCATCCGATGTCAATGAAACTCGAGTGTTTAGTGATTTTAGTGTTGCTATCAAAAAATCCTTCATCTCGTTGTAAACTAATTTACAATCACCCTTAACAACATTCCTAGCAATTTTTTTAAAGTGGGGGGTGAAGGTGTCTTGTACAAAATCCTCTACATATTTTTGTTCACCAAACGAATATGGCAATTCACCCCTAATTACCAATTTCGCGATTCCCTTACGAACGTGATCGTGATCATATGTACTACTATCTACTTGACCGGTTTTAGGATGTATTTTTAGTTGTGTGAGATGATCTTTCGAAAATTGTGGTTGACATTTGTTTAAGTGACGTTGTAGTGTACCCGTGCCCGATCCTACTTTAAACTTATACTGGGCTTGACACTTCTTACATATTTTAAGTCCTACACTCTTATCATTTTGTGAAGGGACAAAATTGAAAAAATTGTGTACTTCCGAAGTAGTCCCTCTAGTTTTCCTTGAGTTTAGAGAAGGACCTTGTTCCGATTGTTGTGGTTCTACATTATCTTCTATTTCTATAGGATTTGAATGTGTTTCATTCAAATCGGGAAAACTATCATAATTAACAAATGTGTCTTCACTATCTATATATTGGTTAGGAATGGAAGGAAGGTGATGACTAGTAGATTCCTGACTACTATGCCTACTACCACCGCGTGATCGATTAGAGGCCATTTAACTTTGAATAAATAAAATTAAAGTAGTGAGTGAGTGGTGTATGTTTCTATTACCACTTCACCAAAATTAAAAATAAAATCTAAAAAAATTGAGAGAAAGAAGATCAAGAAAACACAAATTATATGACAATAAAGAAGTATTATGCTATGTTAGTTCTAAAAATTAAAATTATACTAAAATGAGTAGTGTATGTTTCTTATGCCACTTTACCAAAATTAAAAAGAAAATCTAAAAAAATTGAGAGAAAGAAGATCAAGAAAACACAAATTATATGACAATAAAGAACTAAAAGAAGTAGTATGATATGGTAATTCTACAAATTAAAATTACACTAAAATACCGTAAGAAAGTTGAGATTTGAGTTGTTGTTGTAGAGAAAGATGAGACTTGAGTTGTTGTTGTAGAGAAAAATGAGACTTGAGTTGTTGTTGTTGAATGAGTTGATCACTTTGATTGTTGTTGATTGCCCTCCTTCAAACTTGAACTTGATCCCTTGAAAGATTGTTGAAAGAATAGTAGAGAGAAAGATAGTTGAGTGAATTGGTGAAGAGAAATGAAAGGAATGGTGTTGTATTTATAGGAAATGTAATTTTTTTGATTTCCTAAAGTACCCCCCAAAACTAGCCGTTTTAAATCCGTTGGGGGGTATTTTGGTAATTTAATTTTTTTTTTTTAAATTTTCTGTAAAAAAAAAAAAAAAAAAAAATCCCCAACGGTAGGCCCGGACCGGTTCAACCGGTCCCGGTTCATTCGCGGGCCGGGCTAGACCGGGCTCGACCGGGAAAAAACTGGACCGGACCAGGCCCACCTATAGGGGGGCCGGTTCAGGGGCTGGACCGCATATTTTGGGGGCCGGGCCGGATCTAGGCCCGGGCGGGCCGGGCCGGGCCGGTCCCGGGCCAGCCCGGCCCTGATGCCATCCCTACTTTTGCTAGATCCAAGAATCCTCTTCTTGCTCCTCAAAGAAATCCCAATATTCTGAATATTGTAAATGACGGCTGGGAATAAGGAATCCCTTATATATGCCGGAGTAAAATATTAGGGTTTTGTTCCCTCTTTGCGAAATAATCCTTTCCAAAAATACTCTTTACATATATAATTCTTTTCTTGAAAATCAATTCAAATATCGTTTAAATCTGGGATCTAATAGAAAATATATTTCTAAACTCAGCAAATACTGATCGGAAAGTCCAGGAAATGCATTTTGCACTCTAACCCTCAAAATTGTAAATTTTGCAAATAAATCCTTCTTTTCTCAAAAATTGCAAATAGGCATAATTAATTTCTGAAAAATCTGGAAAAATACTAAATAATTCTCAAATAATAAATAATGATTTTTCATAAAGAAAACCAAATTTTCCAAACTTCTGAAAAGTCATTTGCACGTGTTTTGCACGTGTACAAAAGATAACTTTCTTAGAAAATATTTATTTAAATCCTCAAAAATCATTTAAATTCATTTTCAAATAATTAAAATAATATTTGAAAATACGGGGTTCTACACCCTATAACCGGCCTATGGCCAATATTTGCACTTTGTTCCCTATCCATTCTAAATATAACATCGAACCCTGAGATTTTGATGACGATTTGCTTTGAAATTCATTCCACGAATCAATAAGGGACTCTGCTACGCTTTCGCTGCACCACTCTGATGGTGATGCTTCTTGCTGCTGATATCAAGTGATAGCGATCGACGAATTGAGCAGAATTAAGAGATTGATAACACGAAGATGTTGGTTGTCAAACTTATTTGGTAAAGTGGGCCCCACCCACCAAATAATGTTAAAAAATTGTGCCAAGATTGGTGCCGTAAAGAAAAACGGGAGAAACGGGAATGAAGAATTTGTCAGTTGATCATCTCTCATTCCTATAAATGAGAGGTTGAGGAAAAAGAAAAAAATTAAGCAAGACAAGAGCAAAAAACAAGCAGAAAAGAAGAAAAAGAATAGAGTGTATATTTGTAAGGTGTAGTAATACCAGTTTTAGAAAACAGTGAAGAGTCTTCTTGTTGGTATTCCAGTTTCCAATTTGTTTGTCATTTAGCCCAACAAAATTCGTACACTCTTCCAACAGAAGATTCAAGAAAATAGGAATAGAAAGAAATAACTAGTATGATACTCAATAATGGATTGATCGATGAGAATGAATGCAATGCACAGAAGGTAACAAACGATGCAGGAACTGAAGTATGACTAGATCAAAATATACCAGCAACTGTTTCTTTGGTGGTCTCTGCCTCCTCTGTAATCAGGTTATGAGCCTGATTACCCTCTCCAGTATGTCCTCCACTGGGATTTGGTCCTCCTATTGGTGTGACACACTTTCTCTTCGAGCAATCCCGAACCTTGTGATCATTCACTCCGCATGCAAGACACAGGTTGTTAGTTTTCCAGCAGTTCTTGCGTATGTGTCCAACTCGGCAGCAATAATAGCACTTCTGGTCCTTCTTCGGAGTCGTCGATGGGTAAGGTGATGCTCTAGTAGTCGGGATCTGAACTGGCCTCTGTATCGGTCCACCTGTAGACTATGCGACAGCAAGGAGATGTAATGCCCCCTGAACGGCATTCTACCCTCTACGGATCTGCTCCTGGGTATCGAGCATGGCGGTGTAACTCTTATGCTGGTGCCCAAATAAGTTCCATTGAATGGAGTTTGCGACATCCTGTACCCTATCTAGATTAGCTCTCACCAGTTCATTTTGCTCTTGTTGTAGCTCCATCATTCGTTGTATTTCCTGGAGAATGACGATGATCTCCGATAGTTCATCCCTGGGTGTAGAAGTCGAAGAGTCTCTGTGAACCATAGTCTGAAATGCATATTCAAATGGGGTAAATCTCCAGATGGCAAGTTGGTTATTAACATTCATGTGATCCACGTGGTGTGTATATTGTTGAGCTTAGCATGGTTCGAGCCTAGGCTCTGATACTACTAAAAACCTGTCACGCCCCGCTTCCCACTATACGGAAATACAGGGACACAACTGAGGTCCAGCAAATGGTATACATCATCCATAAGCTGTACAATTATAAGCTCAACAAGATATTTATAACACATTTACGCAGACAAATATAATGATCACATGAGCTGAAAATAAAATAACCATCATCCATATAATGCATAAACATCGGGTCAAGTTGCCCGAAAATACATTGTGCCATAATTAAAACAGTATGATAAATAATTCGCTATAACAACTAGATAAAATAGCGATTGAAAGAAAAACAACATGAAGTAGTAAGGAAGCAGCAACGATCGTCTAGAGAGACTGCTCGTCGGATCTATCAGTACCTGTATAATTATTAACTCAAAGAAAAATAGAAAAGTTCTCGTTAGAGCAAGTTTCGGGCAGCAAGTAGCAACAAGCAGTAAAAGGGGTAATATAACAAGATATAACATGGAAGAAATAAGAAGTAGAAGTACAAATACAATATAGAAGGAAGCAAGGAACTGGGACAATATGATCATATAAGTAATAACTGTAACTAGTGTATTCAAGACTTCAAGGTATAAGCAATTGATAATCTAGACTCAGTTAATCGATAATCATGTAATCAAGGATCGAGAGTCAAGTAATCAAGAGTCATGTAACGAAGAGTCATGTAATCAAGAATCATGCTTAGTGGAAATCTCGAGTTTATCTGTTTTATTAACTTATCTAGTGTACGCAATCCTGTGTCTCATACCACAAGTTCGGTGCATATCAATCATGTGACGTTTAGACTTAAGTAGTGAATTCTATAGGATTATATACTCGGGTCTTCCAGTGATAGTATCAAGACATGTAATCATGAATCATGTAATCGAGAATTATGTAATCAAGAATTGTGTAATCAAGAATCAAGAATCAAGAATCACTATTTCGGGAAACACGACCCCCTTCCGAGTATACTCCCCTATATTGTCCATTACTAAGCCGTACCCTTATAACCCCGGCTTTTAATTCTTTTATAATTAATTATGAACATGCAGTTGGTACGACTAGTGGAACGGTGTAATCAAATAGTTTAGTCAAGGAAAATATCAAGGGCAGTAATCATGAACATGAGACGTAAAACGAGTACATATATCGATAGTAGTTATTATGGAATTATCAAGTGGTATAAAATACATTCTATCAACCTATTATTTCTATGCAAGTTATTATTATAAGAACAATAATACACTCAGTTCATTAAATATGAAAAATAACGGGTTTATATGCAAAAACGTATAGATGAATTTTTAGACAACTTGACATATCTACATTCAAATTCACTTTCACGTTGTTACAGAAAAGCAAATCCAATTCCGTCAGAGATTCTAGAAAGTAGACTCTCTTCCAGTTCCAACGCATATTCACACGATACATTCTAGAGACAGTAGCTATGCGTACAAATTCATTCTTCGATAGTTTCGATGTTTCGCGCGCATTCTGGAAATTCGGAGTCACAATACTAAAACTGCGATATCTCACAATCTATACATCGGATTGAGAAACTGTAGGATGTTTCGGATATTTAGACTCGAAGGGCTACGATTTTCATGTAGAAAGTTTTTCGATCCAGTGTCGGGAACATGGTCGAATTCTCAGTACAAGATACCGGTTAGTAATCCCGTGCAGGTTCAGAAATTCACGATATGCCAGTACTAAAATCGCGATATCTCACAATCTATACATCCGATTGAGAAACCGTAGGATGTTCTGGATTCGAGACTCGATAGGCTACGATTTTCATGTAGAAAATCTTCAATCCAGTATAGGGAACATGATCGAATTCTTAGTGCAAGGTCAAGAAATTTTAGAGATAGCAAGGTTGAATATTCGATATTCGATAACACGATTCGAAATGTGTTAACGGTTCACTGTTGAGTTGATATAGCATGAAAGTAGTAACTCGAACGGGGTTTGACAATAAAACATGATGATAACTAGACTACTTGCCACGAGTCCAAGGAAAATGCTTGTACGAGAACAAAAAGTGTACAAGGTACTTGCCTTATAACGTGATGATTTCGGTGGTGGTGTTAACCACGGAAAGAAGAAGCGACGTCGGCAACGGACGGCGACACAGCAGCGGTAAAAATGGCGGCAAGACGGTAGCTAGCGAGCAACGGTAGCAACGGTGAGCGACGACAACAATAAGGTGGCGCGCCGTCGGATTGTTTTTAGGGGTTCACGGGATCGTAGAAGCGGAGTCATTGGCTCGAAGGTGGAAGGTGAAGTGGAGCTCGGGTGTTGCTTGAGCTCTCGGGTGTGAAGAAGGCAGAGGAAGAGAAGGAGAAGGGCTCTCGGGTGTGAAGAAGGCAAAGGAAGAGAAGAAGAGAATGAGGTGGTCTATATGCTTGTGTGTGTGTGTATATATAGAAAGAAGAATGGAGTGAATCATGCATGTATGCATGCATGTGTATAAAATAAGGGGTGAAAGAGATGGGTGTAGAAAAATTAGGCATATGTGTGGAAAAATGAGAAGGAATTTGGCGTAGAATGAGAAAAATAAGGGGGAGAAATTTGGCGTATGTGAGTGATTAGCGGGAGTGGGTTAGGCAGATAGGAGAAATGTTGATTAGGGATAATTGGGGTTAGAATTTGTATTTAAACTCCGATAAAAAAATCATAAAATTATAGAATTGATCAGAAAAATATTCTGACTTTAGATAAAGAGTCCAAAGAGAAAAATAAAACTGATCTGAAAATTGAAGTACAAAAATTCACGTAATAAAATACGTACAACTAGAACAGGAAGTTACAGCAGAAGTAAACGATTTGGCGGTTTAGGGATTCTTAATTTAAGAGAGATGAATCGTGCCTTATTATGAAAATGGTGGTGAAATTCATTCCCGCCTCTCAACCTCTCTAAGATTTGATTGGGCTTGATATCAGAGATATAGACGTTTCAAGTTTTTTTTTCTTGTGTGTGTGTGTGTGGGGGGGGGGGGGGGGGGGGGGGGGGGGAGCATCGTTGTAACCCTCATTTCCGCTAATAAGTATTTTCCATGTATTATCTATAATTTGATTTTTATAAATTTATTTTGTGCTAAATTATTTTCGGTTCTTTTATTAAAGTGTTTTCTAATAAAAAAAATTATTCATAGTGAATAATGGTGTATTTTAATCTTACTTCCCATTTCTTATTGATAAATTATTTATATTTGAGCCTAAAACAAATATATTATTATTATTGAATTATTTTAATAAAAATTGTTAAACCTGAATATTATTTTGTTGTACGATTTTGTTATTATTAGGATTATAATAGTTAATTGTTATTTCTTGATTACTCATTAAAGTTCATCTATTGAATTATTTTATTATTGTACTTAATTGATCTAATTTTGTTGGTGGTGTATAATTTATTTTTTAAACCCAATTTATATTTTAATTCATTTGTATTATTTATTTATTTGGATTTAAATTTTTGTTCACGAAATTCTTCGTTCTTCTTGGTTGAGTTATTCTTGTTGATCCTATTTCTCTCTTATTAATTGTGGGTATTTTTATTTGAACCCTATTGATTTAGATCTATCTCTTATTTGAACCCTAAAACCCAATTTGAATTGTTCTTGACCCAAAACCGCTATTATTGAATCCTAAACCACTAACCCAACATCCTAATTGTACCCTATAAATACAACTTTATTGTAAACCCTAAAAAGTGCACAATATTGAAACCCTAGAGCCTTCTATTCTCTCTCTTATTCTCTCTCTTCCCGTTACTCTCTCCCCGACCCAATTTTTCCCGCCTAAACCTACTCTTCATCATCCTTCCTTATTTATCCGGTCAACTACGGCCAACTCCGGCCACCCCCCTCGTCGACACCCAAAACCAAAACCCCCCGACGTTCTCTGCTCGACGCCGCTCGCCGTCGAGCCACCCAGAGCGCCGCCCAGCTAGTCGACGCCCCGCTTGGGCAAAGCCATCAACTTGCTGCCCTGTTGCTGGCCTCTACTCTTGCTATTGTTGCCTTTTGACTTGGGTTCTCTTTTGCACGTATTATACACGTGCTAATTTGTGTTAGTTCGTGGGTTCGTTACTTCGGGATCCTTATTCAGTTATTCTTGGTATTCAATTTCGTCGTCTATAAGGCAAGTCACTGTCCTCTTGAATTGTTATTGAATCAAATTCAAGTTTTGTTTAAATTCTTGCAAGTAGATCCTATTCGTTATCGTATCGTTGTATTGATTATCTTCGTGGGGTCTATTAATGTAACACCCCATATTTTTATTTTAATTAAAAATGCATTTTTCAATTTTTGCACGTATGATGCACGTGTAAATTTTTTCATTCATATTTTCTTACTCTCATTTACTATTTTAGCATGCATAATCTTTATTTAGTCTTTTATTAAACCCATGGACCTAAAGAGAGATTCAAGCCCATTAGGCAAGCCCACTAGAATAATTAATTAATTAATTAAAAAGAAAGCCCATGGGACAAGCCCATTAATTAAATCATATTTTAAGTTGTGCATGGACTCATACATGACATGTAATAACTTTTAATACACAATTTAGAACTATAGAAATTGTATTAAATATTGTGTATGTGTGTGTACTAGTGCACAACACGTGCACGTGGGAAATGAAGAGGCAAGGAGCGGGTGGCCGGTTTTTGGAGAAGAGAGGGGAGGGGGGGTTGAATTTTGAAGAGGTGGGATCATGAAGAGTTGGGAGTTAGGGGAGTTAGGATTATGAAGAGTTGGAGAATTAAGTGGAGTAATTTATTAGGTGGAGAATTTTGTACTTTAAACCCTCACCTAGTCCTATAAATACACCCAAATTTTCTTCTCATTTCACACTTAGACTAAACAAGAATAAAGAGAAGAAAAAGAAAGAAAGAAAGAGAGTACCATTGTGCATTGGAGAGCTCTTACTAGGAGGAGAAAGACAAGGAGGTGCTAGTTGGAGCTAGGAGCTAGGAGCTAGAAGTGGCCTCTCCATTCTTGATTGTTGTTCTTCATTAGAGGTGGGTGGCCTTGATATTTTCTAAATTTTAGTTTGAGCATGCTAGAACATGATATTAGTTATATAGATCAATTGATGTGATGTGAGTAATCTTATGTTTTTCTAAATTATGAGACATGCATGCTAATATATTATATGAGTAGTAAAGATAAAGTGAATGTGATAATAAGAGTACAAATCCATGCTATTTATGAATTGTAGAAATTTCATTATAGCCAACATATTGATTGAAAATAAGAAAAAGAAAAAGAACAAAACTCATGCTTTTATGTGTGCTATGAATTGTAGAAATTTTGATTTGATTAAAGAAACAAGTTGTCATCATGTTAATTTGAAATGAGAAAAAGAGTTATGACCATACATGCTTGTGTAGAAATATAATGGAAAGTTTACTTGTTAAGATTTTTCCTTTTGATAAAAATGAATTTGTGGGTGAAATTGAATTGATATTCATAGAATCATTTTAAAAACTATTTGCAAGAGATACATTATGTTATTTTGATTAAAATAAAGAAATGAAACTTTTGTTCATTCAAGAGAAGGAGATAATTTGAATATAGATACAATGTTTAGAATACAAGTTTGGAAATTCGTGAACCATCATTTCAAATGAAATCAGTATGATTAAGAAAGTTTCAGTTCATAAAAAAAATGTTAGATCGATCATATGTCGAGTTTGTGAAAAATAATTAATTTCAGAATGTTGTGAACAAAACTACAGTAGCATGAATCCTAATTAGAAATCACACTTGGACTTACTGGTTAGCCAGTGCACCACAGAACACTATTGTACTTGTAAGAGATCTTGGGTTCAAAACTTGTTGAACACATTTTTATTTGTTTCATTTAAATAAAATCTGAACTCGATATTTGGGTACAAGAGGAATTCGATGAAGCTTATTGACACAGAGTCCATATGGACTTAGTGGTTTGCGATTGGGTTCTTGGGTGGTTACTGTAGCACTCGGTTGATCCTGGGTTCGAAACTCGAAGGCCACTTTTGATTTTTTTGGGTTTTAATATTTTTTTAAAGGACTTATAATGAGAATAAAAAATTGAGGAAAATACTAGAATTTCTATAAAATGAAATAGAGTTTATTAAAAAAAGTTGTATATTTTTTCAAGTATATTTGAGATATTGAAAAGGAGAAATTGAGATAGAAAGTAAGTTTTGACATAAGATTTAATTATTAAAGAGTATGAGATATATATTTTGAAGAAGAATAAAATATGGTTGTGTGAAGTGATTTCTTTTGAAAAGATTATACTCTTACTTGGTTTAAGAAATGTTTGATGTGGTTGAGATACATTTTTTTTATGATTGCTAGTAAGATTTCAAGTGATTAATTTGTATTCATGAAAAGAATTATGGCTTCTAAATATTGTAAATGAATAAGTGAATCATGAATAGTGTCAAGATAAGACAATGATCACTTTGTGAATAAGTGTAAAGATAAGACATTGATCATTTGTGAATAAGTTGAAGATGAGAATATTTAAGTTTAAGACATATTTATTTAAGGTTATGTGTACCCATGGATTCTTGTACATGAAAGTTTGTGATTTAGAGTTAGTAAGACCTCGGGTACCTACATTGTTGAAATAAAAAGAATTGATTTATATTTTGAGATATGGCCATGAAGCTATCTCAGTATTTGTGATTAAGTCTGGTAGGAGGTAAGACTAACTCTAGGTATGAAAATTTATTCATGTCTTGAACTTAAGGACTAGGCACTAAGAGAAGATGTAGTAAATCTGGGCAAACGTTAGTGGGATACTCTATATAGTCGAGCGGTGGAATCCGGGACTGTGGTTGCTTCGTGGAAGACGAGCTTTTATTTTAAATCCAGGACTATGCGTAGTCGGGCAGATAGTTTGTCGTTCTCCAATGTATATACGTGTACCGGGGCTAGAGGGACACTTGTGGGATGATTCGCACGATGAGAAGTCTGTTATAACAGTCGGACGGTGGATTTCGGGACTGGGATCCATACTCGTGAAATGATCTAAATCTTGTCTTATTACTAGGTAGTCTTCATGGCGAGGGATTGAACCCTTTTAATGTGAAGTACGTAGGTGCTTGCCCTTGGACCTATATAGTATGGGATGAATAGAACCCGAACAAGTATGCATTAATGTTATCTTAGTATAAAATATCTGCATTAGGCATTAAGGCATTGCATACACTTACATGTTTAGAGTAGTCACATTTAACACTTTATTTTTATTCAAGTTTGTGATCTGTTAAAATATTAAGATCGTTATATGTACGACATAGAGATGATGGCCGAGTATAACATTTTTGTCAGTTGTAAGTAACTGACGTTCCCACAGCTTGTTATGAGGAATTGGTTATCTCATGAAGAAGTAAAGTTGATATGATGCTGTTACATGTTAAAGATGTTGCAAGTTGTATACTATTTTCATTGTTGTATTCTATCTTTATTCTTCTGATGTGTAAACAATGTAAATAACTCTAATGTATGATAAAAAGTTTAAATTTTCTTGTAAAATTGTACGAAGTGAAGTGTAAAGATCCTGTGGAATCTCGAATTCGGTCTTATTTAGAATTCAGGGCGTTACAATTGAGGGTTTACACAAGCTAATCCCAATATTCTTAACATCATGCCACTTTTGACTCTAAAAATTGAATCCTTCATGCATTCATGTAGAATTGATGATAGGGTTAACCATATAATCATAACACAATTAATTATTGTAGAAAGAATTGCTAGGTTGTATGTTTGATTGATCGTTTGTTGGTTGATTGATGTTAAATCAGTGTATATATGTGATTTTATTTTTATTATCATGTTATTGCACCCATCATGCTGATTGAGAAGTTTATCGACTAGTATAATTGATACCCATCATGTTTAATTAATTTGTTTCATAAAAAATATTCCAAATCCTGTATGTTGCTTGCTGGCTGTACATTGTCTGCTATTTTCGACCCAGTAAATGTTCTTAAAATAAATTATTTTTTGAATGAAAATTGTAGCCTTATCTTTCTAGTTTCCATAGCTTCTTTAATTTTTGAATTCCGAATTGTGTAGCAAAAGTTATGCTCGTTTTACTACTGCCGTGTTTTTATTTTCAGATTTTCAGATTTCCGTATCTTTCATGTTTAAACAGTAAAAAGTTGATCAAATGATAAAATTTTGCTATGATAATTTTCAGATTGTTACTTAACATGTTTAGGAGCTTAGAAAATATTTTTGCTGAATTTATTATCGAGTTTTTGCTGATTCTAAAATTATAACAACATGATGTCGAATTTATGCCTGAACATGAAATCTGTAAAGAATTGTGTGGTTTGACCTAGTTACTGTTGTCGGATTTTGAACTTTAAATATGCGTTGGAACCGTGTGAAAGTCTAGTTTCTAAAACTTCTGACGATTCAGTTTCAATTTCTGAAACAGCGGGAAATTGCATTTTAGTACAGACCACTCTTGCTGTCCAGAAATTTATCTTCTAGTTTTTAATAGATTAATTATTCCTATATCGTAGTATTGCATGAATTAATGTATGTATGTTGCATTGCATGATCCTAGTGAGCTATTGTCATCATTCCAATTGTCTTATTTCATGTCACTATCTTATTGTTCCTCTATTGTTATTATTGTTCATCTCATGTCTCAAATTGCATATCGTATTGGTGCATTAACAAAATAATTAATAAGCTGAGATTTAAGGGATTGACTTGAGTAGTGAATAATATAGTACTGTGTCGGCCAATGTTTATCGATTGATTGTGGAGCGCTGACTACGGCACCCCAATCTTACGTGTCGTGAACTCGTGAACCCGTGAACCCGTGAACTCGTGAATCCGTGAATCAGTGAATCAGTGTATCAGTGTATCATTATAATGAACCGTGCAACAATATTGTTATCGTATCAGTGATTATCGTACCAACACATGATCTATAGAATCTACCACCTTAGTCTAAACGACATTGATTGTATGCATCGAACCTGTATGGGACGCAGTAGTACGTGCATTAGTTATGACTAAATTGAATAATAGACTTAAGATTGTCATCGCATCATCACTGCATATTGTCATCGTTATTGAACATTGTTATCGTTATTGTTACCATTATTGTTATCGTTTATTGTTATTGTTATTGACCATCGTTATTGCATATTGTATCGTTATTATTTTTGCCACTGTTCATTGCTATCAATTCTATTGTTTCATTGAATTCATTGTTATATCATTATTGTCATTGTTTCACTGCTTTTCCCTACTTGCCGTCCATGACTTGCTCTAAGAACATATTATTCTCTCTTTTTAGATGAATAGCTTACAGATAATCAAGGAGAATTACCTGATGGATTGGGAGAACAACACTGGTGAAGGAATTGATAGCATCGTCGCCTATTTATTTATCGTTTATGTCATGGAGACCTAAATCATTGAATGTTGTTATTTTTATTGTATTGTGGGCATTTGACCCAGAATTATCACTTTTCCAGATTTAGTTATCTTATTATTATTTCATGTTTCAATTCGTTTTGTTATTCATGTGATTATTCTTATATGCATGCGTCGTTGTATTGCTTTCTTGTTTATATTGTTGAGTTGAAACAATAACAGCTTATGGATGATGCAAGTCATTCGCTAGGGTCAATGTAACGCGCTTGTATTCCGTGTTTTTGGGAAGCGGGGCGTGACAAGAATCTAGTAATCTGGAAGTCGTGTGCCCCACACAAGGTCCATGCATTCTTATGGTTGGTTCTCAAAGAGGCGATCTTAACCCGGGAAAACATTGCTAAAAAGAGTTTGATCACGATGGCCTCTTGTCCTAGATGTGGGTCTAGCCTAGAAACCATCGACAACCTCTTTCTTGAATGTGTGCACAGTAAACAAATTTGGGATTTCCTTCTTTTGGGATTGGGAATCAACAATTTTCCTTTGCGAACATCTCATTTATGGGGAGTATTTAGAGAATGTGAGGTTGGTCATGAGAGGTGGAGTGTGTAGTTGCTGCTTCTTTATGGGTCATTTGACTAGACAGAAATACTTGTGTTTTAGAAATCAGTCTTGAAATTTTGTACAAATGATGCATTAAAATTTCTCTCTAACTTCTTCATGGCTATCCATTCCAGGTGCGAGGAAGAAAGTGCGTAAGGGTCCGTTGTTTCCTAGAGAGGATGGTGCAACTAGCTAGAGGTACTTCTATTAGGTATGTGTCTTTTGTCTTTGGCTCCACTCTTAACTCCCTGCTCATGAGCATAGATGAAAGCACTCTTTTGGGGAAAACGAGCAGTGACGCTTGATAAGGGTTCTTTTTCATTGTTCTTGAACCTTGTTGTAATAGTTGACTATGTGTATTTTGAGCTATTTAGAGACATTAAAGTATCTTTGATCATTCTTTTTCATTGTTCTTGAACCTTGTTGTAATAGTTGACTATGTGTATTTTGAGCTATTTAGAGACATTAAAGTATCTTTGATCATTTGAGGTATTAATATGATGCTCCCATGGCAACTCTCGTGCCATCTTTATTATTATTATTATTTTTTTTTCAGAACTGTAATTGGTATGAGAAAAGATAAAATCTTTTCGCCAGACCTCATGAATGGCCTAGAACGTTTACGATTGTCAAATGCTTCTAAAAGCAACATTGGGGTTTTAATGGAAGCTTTCAGCAGATTGCAAGAGAAAACGAGAAACCTGAATCAACATTGACAGTTTTTTCCAGGAAAAAGGTTCAGACAACTTCTTATTATGTATCCAAGTTCCGAATGGCAATCACACCATCGCTCAAGATCCAGTAAATCACTACTGAACCAAGTAATATATATTCATGAATATCGACGTACAGACTGCTGGCCAAAAGTGTACTACTGCATATATTTACATAACTAATAACTGCTTTTTTGACATGATGAATTGTCCTTTTATGGCAGCAATTTCAGATCATAGAGGTATAATGCGAATTATAGTCGTTTGATTGTATGAGTGCCACCAATTTTATTTATTACAATATTACTTATTAATTAAGCAGCCTTTGCGAATCCGATCTTGTTATCGCCAAAGTTGAACACCGTGTGGTAAACGCCCATGAAGACGTCTCCGAGGATCCTGCATTAGTTCATTGAAAAGATCGACAATTAGGGTTGACCAAAGTAGAATTTGAAGGGGTCTCTATGCATCATAGAATGATCACTACAATATTGTCTCGGAGAAAAGAACGTGATTTTTTTTTTACCAGAGAGGGCCTCGTGGTGGAGGAAGATCGAATGCCATGAAACCACTCAAGCAGATTGATGTGTCTTGTTCTTCTACCTTCAAAACATACTGTAGAGGGAAGAGGGAAAGAGAGGATTACAAGTAAATACAGAAAAATATATATGCAAATTTACACATATAACATACAGTTCAAACTGTATTACTTCAAAATTAAAGGTGCAAGTACTTTTAAGAACAACTTTTCAAAATTAATCATCAGTAGCCGCATTTGTATTTTCCTTTTCTTCGTGGTGTTTCATGTGTAAGTGAAAAGGAAGAACAAGGAAATACAACCACACGAGCATGGAATATAGAAGTAACTAAAGGTGTTTAAATGTTTCAGTATTTTCTACCAGTTCCCAATAAATGCTAATCTCTACTAAATTTTACCTTTTGTAATCAAAAGAAAACCCTTAAAAGTAACTTTCATCTGAAATTAAGTAGAAACTAATAGAGAAGAATGAAATTCTGTCCATTAAGACTCCTAGAAATTTTGTTGATATAAATGGAACATCGACTAATTAAATTATGTGTTACATTGAAAATGGTAGTGGTTTATCACACCTTTATTCTATGTAATAAATCACTAATTACCTTAACACATGAAATACCTTGAATATGTTAAGTACGAAATAACCGTAGGATTAAATTCTTCTTTGTTAGCAAAAGGGAAAAAGAATTCAGAGTAAGTCTTCTTATAATGCTCGCACCTCTTCTGGAGTTAGGCTAAATAATTTATCTCCGATTGTGAATGAAATATTTGGCATACTCGCAAGCTGGTTGCAGTCCACAGCAGACTCTCCTGAAGGGCTCGGCAAGCGTTCACATAGCTGCAGTAAATTTTCAGCACCAATTAAATTATAATTTCAGCTTCAGTACTACCCTTATAATAATTGAAATGAAGCTACCTCGTTGGCATATGTTAGTATTTGGTCTTTAGTTTGATTTGTTCTAAGCTGATTCTCAATCCAGACTACCGCCATTTCACAAGCAGTACAGAAAAGATCTTCATTTGACGTTTTTTCCCTCTTGTGTTTCTCAACTACACTCTCAATGCCAATACTGCATTAATTTAATTCGATTTCAGTATAAATGGGAAAACAAAAGAAAAATAAAATTTGAAATATCACTCTTTTAATTGAAAATTTGAAAATAAGTATTGTTGTTCACATACCTATTACGCTGGGATTCACCGCACAAGCCAATTTGACTGCATATTTTGCCAGGCCGGATCTGCAATTACTCAAATCAATTAGTGAACTTGTAGATAGAACACAACCATGGCTGCTTTTAAATATTCTTTTAAAATAATCTGCTTAAATAAATGCAGAAGTGATTGGGACAAGGTGAAACGTCCTTGCCTCTAATACCAAGGTCGAAAACTGGAATAAATTTATTCAGTGACAAATATGATAAAAGGAGACAACAAGCACATAAGGATCAAGGATGATCAACTCAAACCTGATCCAATAAGAGCTCTAGTATCATCTCCCCATACTCCTCAACAACTTGTTTGCACTCGATGCTGACAATTCCTTCAGCACCTATAGCGTGATTCACCTGAGTAATAACAGTCTGAAACCGAGAAGAAGAGGATCACTGATGATATTTGATACATATTATTTGAAAAGGGAACTTGGAAAAGTCAGAACCTATGTTATGAAAACATTTATATCAAGTAATTGCAATTGGAATGTGTAACAAGAATGTAATTTATACGAATTTCATGCCGTAACTATATTACACATTTTTACAAGATCCTCTGATTTCTAGCAATATTTCTCAATATTCATATCCAAAAAAGAAAATCTAATTTAGACACGGTTAAAGATATTAGTGTAAAAACTAGACAAAAGGAACATACAGTTGGGCCAGCAAGCAAGGAAGTTCCGGAATCTACAATGGCAGCGCAGCCTCCGGCACAATAGCCTGCAGATACAAAGATTATTCATGAAACAACCAAACTAGCTAGTGTTTATAGAAATGTTAAAACGTATGTCTTCACAAAGAGAGTGTTTTTTTTTTGTGTGTGTGCGTGTGTGTGTGTAGGATGCGGGGGTGGAGGGGTGGGGAATGGAGGAGTAAAAAAGACCTGTTGACTGGCCACCGATTAGAAAATCCCCCATATCAAACTGTAAGAAAAGAAAATAAGACGATCCAATTCAATCGTTAGAGAAATATAAATTAGATTTTCCATTTTAACAACTTACATTTGCAAACAAACCCAGAAACACTTAATTAGAAACCCATGTGCCAAACAGGGCCTTAATTAGTTGAAAGAGAGACTCAAAAGCTATTGACAAGGAACAAGTGATCAAATGCTTACGTCTTGAGAAATGCATCCGTTAGAAATATTTAAAAATCTATTTTTACAGTCAGTACCTGCCAGTATCCCTTCCGGGTAACTGGAACATAAGTATGATGACCCGTGTAATGCTTTTCATCTGCACCTCCAAACACAAGCTCACCCCCATCTTCTTCATCTGCATTTCTATTAAGCCAAAATGAGAAAACCTTTTTGTCGATTAAACCCTGCTCGGCCATGGCAAACCTGCAATTTGATGTAAACACAAAGATATCTTATTTTCTCACTCGTAACATTCTCAAGTACTAAGAAAGAAAAACAATCTTCATTTTAAAAAAAGATACCAAATTGGGGGAACCTTCCCAACTGATATTTCTGGAAATCCAAGCCCAAGGATGCCATCAAACTTTGCGAGCATGAAAGTGAGACTTCCTTCGCGAGTTGCTTCAATGAATACCTGGAAACACAATGAATTCAGTATATTAGTAGTAAAGGAGAGTTTTGACATAAGAAAATAAATTCGAATAAATACTCGTACTTGATCTTTAACAATAAGGTCTCCAACTTTAACATTGTCTTGACTAAAGAATCCTGAAAGTGTTCCTGAACCATAACTTATTGAGCATTTATCACCTGAGCAGTAAACAAAGAATAAGCCTTTTAATAGAAAGAAGAATACCAAATGAAATTTATAAACTAACTAATTCAGATGAACAATTTTTTATGCATATCACACCGAAATAGAAGAAACAAGTAATTTCATGTGCAAGTTTAAAAAATGGTGAAATCTGAAACTCAAATATTAAATCTATAGTAAATTAAAAAAAGGATTTCCCCTTTGATATAGATACAAAAACATGACAACAACAACAAAGCCTTTTTCCAAATTAGTTGGGGTCGGCTACATAAATTCGGATTTTCCATTCTCCTCAGTTTAACACAATAAATCCGAGTTTAATCATTTATAAATGTCAATAATGTTTTTTTTTTCTTTTTGAGAGAAAAGGTTAAGAATAGTCACCCTGTTTTGTTAATAAAGAATTAACAAAACAAACTCAAAGAACTGGGCCAAAAGTACAACCTACAAAACATGAAATAAAACATAGTTACTCTACTTACACATGGGAGACTGGGACAATATAACAAACATAAAGCGTCCCTCTAACAAAACCCTGGAGGTAGTGATGGCAAGTGGGCCGGGTCAACCGCCGACCCGCCCGCGACCCGCCCGGTTAACCCGGCCCATGTAAGTGCGGTGCGGGTTCGGGTCGAACCCGTGAACAGTAACGGGTTGACCCGGGTCGTCTAAATACCGAATCGAACCCGTCTAACCCGGCCCGCGAACCCGTTAAAAATTACCCAACCCGCCCGCCAACCCGCAGGTCGACCCGTGTGTTACGAACCGTTTGACCAGTTCGGGTCAACCGTTCGACCCGTTCGGGTCAAACGTTCGACCCGCCACGGACCGACCGTTGACCCGCAGGTCAGCGTGCCATTGGGCACTGTTCACCAGAGAGCTCAAACGGCTCTTAGAGCCATTTTGCTTGTTTTTTTTTGGGTTTTTTTTTGGTTTTTTTTAAATTTTTAGCCTATAAATACCCCCCCCCCCCAAAACCCCATAAAAAAATCACACCTTACTCTCTTACTCTCTCTACTATTATTACTCATTTCTATGCAATTTGTAAACAATTGAAGTATTGAATAAACAAGTGTTCAAGGCATATACACGATCAAATTCCGATCGTATCGAAATCAAAATTCAACAACGTCTTCAACTCTTCAACTCTCGTCCAACTCCAAGTGATCAAGTCTTCAACTCTCCTACAAGCTCTCCCCAACTCTTCAATTCCGGATTTAAGGAATTCTACTTCTACTTCTAGTTTTATTATCACGGATTTTTTTATATACGCGTATCCACGGTGAACAGTATCAAAATTTCATACCTCTCTTCTTATTTTATTTTTGTTGTAGTTATAATTACTGTTGGTTTTTTGATCTTCTCTATCTCAACCCTCTTGTTTTCTAGATTTTTTTTATAATTCATCGTTCCTACATTGTGTAGTTTTTTTTACATACATTACTACATTATGTCTAGATCACACGGTAGTGGTCGTAGTCAAAGTGGGCAAGATTCTACCGGCACTTTCCGTAGGCCACCAATTGTCCCAATTAGTGAACCCGCCGAAGAGTACCATGATACTCCTACCCAACAATGGGGTACACACGACGGGGGTACACACGACGAGATTGTAGGTGACATACAATTAGAAGAAGAAGAACAACAACAACAACCAACCGAAACCACACAACCCCGTAGTAGTAGGAAAAGTAGAAGAGAAAGTAGTGATTGGCATAAGTTTTACGATTATATCCCGGACGAAGAAACTCCCGGTATAGGTTTGAAAGTTTGTAAAACATGTTCTAAGGCATACAAATTCAAGAGGGGTGATGGCATCCAAAATAACCATAAAGAACTTCTTGTTGACCTACCCGGCCAACAAAAAATCAACCATAGGACCAGTCTAGTTGATAGCCACCCTTATGATCCCGATCTTATTCGTCGGAAAATGGCCCGATTAGTAATAAAGGAAGAGTTACCATTTTCCTATCCCGAGAGTAGGGACTCGGAAAATTTTAATCAAACGGCCTTAAACCCTCATTTTAGAAGAATTCCAAGAAATACTTGCAAATTGGATTGTTTTAAAGTGTACAATGAAATGAAGGATGCTTTGATTGCAATTTTATGGAGTTTAACTTGTAGAGTTAGTTTAACTTCGGATTGTTGGACGAGTGTCAACAATATTCCAACGATGGGAATAACCTGTCATTGGATCGACAATGGTTGGATTCTTCAAAAAAGAATCATATCACTTGCCACGTTGCAGTATCCCCATAGTGGCGGTGAAATAGCAAACCGTATTTTAGAAATTTGTGATGTTTTTTATATTCGCGATAAAATTATGTGTATTAGTTTTGATAATGCATCTAACAATAATGTAGCAATTACTACTTTAAAATCCGCATTAAACTCTCCATTTGACAATATTTTTCATATTAGATGTGCATGTCATATTTTAAATTTATGTGTTCAAGATGCATTAAAAATAGTTGATCCATATATACTTAAAATTAGAAATTGTGTACATTTCATTGCATTAAGTCCCAGTGTATTTCAAGAATGGAAAAATTGGTGTAGGATTTCAAATGTACCTTTTAGAAGATTTTCAAAGGATGTTAAACACCGATGGAACTCTACTTTTGATTTACTACATGTTTTTACCGAATATAAAGCAGTTGTAAATGATTTTTGTATCGCAAAAAATATGCAAAATTTTGAAATGACTCCCACCGATTGGTTTTATGCCGAATCTTTGTTGAAATTTTTAGAACCTTTTAAAACCGTAACTTTAAAATTTTCAAAAACATATGAATCTACTTCTAGTAGCATTTTTATTTTATTAGTTAGCATGATGCAAACATTTAACGAAATGTTAAATAATACTTATGTTGGTGATATTGTAAAACCTGCATACAAAAAATTTTTGAAGTATTATTTTCCTTCTCTTATGTTCATTTGTGTTGCTACCGTTATGGATCCTCGGATCAAATTAGAAGGTATGAAGAGTTTGATTGAAATATTTTTTGCATTACTTGGGGAAAATGTAGAAATAGTAATTGATTGCGCTACTTTTTTAGTTAAATTTGAATCTACATTAAATAACTTGTATGATTATTATGATAGATGTTTTGCTTCTAGTAGTACAACTTCTGTAGTTAGTTCTTCTTCTGCTACTTCTAATGGTAAGAGTAAAAGTAAATTTGGAGGACTAATCAACCAAATGAATTAAATTGGTATAACCAACAAGATTCCGAGTCTTCTTCTTCTCCACTAGATATTTTACAATGATGGAAAGACCATGAACACACTTATAGTATTTTGTTAATTATGGCTAAAGATTTACTAACTCCTTCTGTCTCTACAGTTGCTTCTAAAAGTGCATTTTTTTCAAGTGGCAGAGTTCTAACTGAATACAGGAATCACTTGAAGTCCGACACGTTAGAGATGCTTGTTTGCACAGAAGACTGGCTGAAGGCTGAAGATAGGACACAAGGAAAAGCATTATCTACGTCCATAAGTGGGAACAACTTACCAGAAGAACAACAACAACAACAACAACAACAATAGCAACCAAAATGAAGAATTCAAGACCAACAACAACAAATTCAAGGCCATCAACTTGAAGACAATTGTAAATAGATAAAAAAATTGTATTATATCTGTGCTTGTTATTTCAAATTAGAAAAATTGAAGTAAATTGAAATTGTATATAAGAAATATGTTAGTGTATAAAATATATTTGTGAATTGAATTCTTTATTTCATTAGAAATTGTGAAACTTGTATAACTTAAAATCATATGAATAATATTTTAATATTTTTTGCTAATTTCACTCTTTCAATCTTATTATTATTATTATTATTTTAAATTAAAAAAAAAACCTATCTAAACGGGCCAACCCGCGAACCGACCCGACCCGACCCGGGTTGGACCCGAATGAGTTCACGGGTTGGGCGGGTCGCCATAGCCACTTTTCGACCCGGCCCAGCCCAGCCCGATTAAGTCACCAACCCAGCCCGAACCCGCCCAAGTCAACATCCAACCTGGGCGGGTCCGGCCCGGCCCGGTCCGGCTCGTTCGACCCGAATGCCAACCCTACCTGGAGGGTAGGTCATCGATCTGATATGCTCCGCTCATTTGTGTCAGAGTTTGGGTTCCGATGGTTCCTGGATCGCACCATGGATGAAGAATCAGAGATCCTGAGATTGGAGAAGAAGGAGATTGGGGGAAATTTCTAGATTTTTATTGATTTTCTCTAACTTTATTACAGCTCATTATATAGAGCAAAGAAGAGAGGCCGTTACACTACAGGACAAACCCAATTTTCTGTGTGAAACGCACCATAACACTTCCCGCCCTCTTCCCACTCTCTTTTCATTCAAAAAAGAAAAAAGTGCACAATGCACATAAACAACGGATACAGACACCAAAAACAGACACAACTCAATTGAGCTTGAACAGCTGAACCCATGGACTTCTTCGGCGACGCCCGTTGCTGCAGGACCCTCCGTTGATGTCCAGTGCTACTCCATCAACCCTGACAACTCCTCCCCTCTTAAAAACGAACTTGTCCCAAGTTCGAAGTCTGGAAACCTGTAGCGAAGATCATCAATATCCAACCATGAAGCTTCCTCAATACTGGAATTCTTCCACTTGATGAGCAATTCAATACCCATCTGATTTTGCTTCTTGAACACACGTCTATCCAGAACCACCTCTGGAACCTCTGCGGAGTCTTCTTCTTCCCACCAACTTGGTAATTCCGCTGATACAATGGGCTGGTGACTACCGAAACATTTTTTAAGCTTGGAAACATGGAATACCGAATGGATTAGCGCCCCTTCAGGAAGCTCTAAATGATATGCTATTGCTCTGACTCTTTCGATGACACAATAAGGGCCAAAGAATTTTGAAGCAAGTTTATGGGGAGTGGGGTTTCGAAGAAAAATCTGTTTGTAGGGTTGAATCTTTAACAACACCAAATCTCCCACCGCAAACTCTCTTTCCGTTCTCTTCTTATCCGCAAAATGTTTCATACGACCCTGAGCTTGGGCTATGTTATCTTTTAAAAGCTTCAAAATCCCATCTCTTGTCATCAATTCCTCTTCCAACCAAGGCATATTTGAAGTACCCCTGACATAGTGAAGGAGTGAAGGAGGTGGCTTGCCATATAGTCCTTCGAATGGGGTCATCCTTCTTGAGATATACCAATTGGTATTAAACCAAAACTCAGCTCACGAGAGCCACTTCAACCACTTTGCCGGCTTTTGGCCACAGAAACACCTCAAATATAGCTTCAAAGCCTTGTTTACAACTTCTGTTTGGCCATCACTCTGGGGATGGTAAAATATTGAGAGGTTTAGCTTGCAATTCTGCGACTTGAAGAACTCTTTCCAAAATCTGCTCATGAAGAGGGGATCCTGGTCACTCACGATACTCCTCGGCATGCCATGTAGCTTATAGACGCGGTCGATGAACAATTGGACTATGAATTAGGCTGAATATGGATGAGACAATGCTATCAAGTGTGCGTACTTAGTGAGTCGATCTACTACTACCATGATCACATTTTTTCCGTGACTTTTGGGCAACCCCTCAATAAAATCCATTGAAATGTCCTCCCATACTCGATCAGGTATAGGAAGAGGATGAAGTAAACCTGTGGGATGTATTTGTTCATGCTTGCTCTTCTGACATACAAGACACTCTTTGACCCATTGCTTAATTCCCTTGCTCATTCCCTCCCATCGAAAATCCCTTCTGATCCTTTGTAGGGTCTTATGAAACCTGGAGTGACCTCCTTGATTGGTAGAGTGCTGATCGTAGAATATTAGGATTCTAACATTCACTTTGGGACTCACTAAAATCCTCCCTTTATAGTACTACACTCCTTCCACTAGCTTGTACTGGCTTGGATCTAGCTGACCATTTTGAAGCTTCTCTTGTAGGTTAATGAAATAGGGGTCTTCCAAAACCATGCTCTTGATGCCTTCCATCCAATCTGGTACCACAAATGTGACTTCGTAACAAGTCTCCATATCCCCACCCCTCCTCGACAGTCCATCAGCTGCAGTATTATCCACTCCTCTTTTGTATTCAACTGTGAATGTGCACCCCAATAGTTTCCAAAGCCACTTTTCTTGGATTTCTGTATTGATTCTTTGGTCGAGGATGTGTTTGATGCTTTTTTTATCGGTTCTTATGATGAATGTGCTTCCCAGGAGATAGTGTCTCCACTGCTTAATAGCTTGCAAAATAGCGAAGACCTCCTTCTCATATGTGGAGAGGATCAGCAACCTCCCTTTTTCCTTGCTCATGAATGCAATTGGGTGTGCATCTTGCATAATGACAGCTCCGATCCCTGCTTGCGATGCATCAGTCTCAATCACAAATGTTTTGGTGAAGTCTGCGGCCTTCAGAACAGGGGTTGTTGTCATCGCTTCTTTAAGAGCTTTGAAAGCTGCCGATGAATTCGATGTCCACTTGAAAGCATTCTTCTTAAGGAGTTGAGTGAGAGGAGCTGCAATCCCTCCGTAATTCTTCACAAATCTGCGATAGTAACCTGTTAGACCCAAGAATCCTTTTAGTTCTTTGACGGATTTTGGCTCAGGCCAACTTTCCACAGCTTGAATCTTGGTACAATCAACCGCAATTCCTTCGCTACTGATGACATGGCCCAAGAACCTCATTGATTTTTGGCTAAAGGTGCACTTACTTGCTTTAGCAACCAGCTGATGCTGCTTCAAAACTGATAGGGTAGCTGCGACATGAGTTAAGTGAGCCTCCCACGTAGGGCTATATACCAGTATGTCGTCAAAGAAAACTAGTATGAATTTGCGGAGAGATTCCTTAAAAATCTCATTCATCAAGCTCTGGAAGGTTGCAGGAGCATTTGTAAGCCCAAATGGCATCACCACAAATTCGAAATGGCCATGGTGAGTGTGGAAAGCTGTCTTGGAAATGTCGGTATCCATTACTCTTATCTGATGGTACCCCGATCTCAAGTCGATCTTGGAAAAGAATTTGGCCCCATTTAACTCATCAAGTAGCTCATCAATGAGTGGAATTGGGAATTTAGTTTTAATGGTTTGATTGTTGAGAGCTCTATAGTCGATGCAGAGGCGCCAACTACCATCTGCTTTCTTCACTAAAATCACTAGAGAGGCGAAGGGACTGCAGCTGAAACCCTGAAGACAATATTTCTTCAATTTGTCTTTCAATCTCATTCTTGTGGAAGTGGGGGTGTTTGTAAGGTCTAGTACAAACAATTTTGGACCCTTCTACGATAGGAATTTGATGGTCGATGACCCTTTGAGGTGGCATTGTTAACTGATCGGTGAACACTTCAGGGAAACTCTACAGGATTTGTGGCAAGTCTTCACTCGACTCATCAGTCTCATACTGCATTTGGAAGTTGCTGCTATGCCTCCCTCTTCCTCCATGATTTCCTGCAATTGTATCATATATGCTTGACAAATACTAGCATTCATCCTAGCTAGTTCCTCACCTTCCATAAGTTGCAGTTGAGCATTCCTAAGTCCTTGTAGCTTCTTCATTTGTCCTGCCACCATGAACTCCATGGTCATGAGATTAAAATCCAGGGTGACGGGGCCTAGAGATCTTAGCCAATGCGCCCCCAAAACCATCTGTGCAGGTCCCAAAGGCAAGAGAAGAAGTTCAGCTTGGAGATTTACCCCTAGTACCATGAAACTCACATAAGATACTTTTCCCTCACTGAACTTGCTTTGTCCATTGGCTACTGTCACCTTGTATTGGGGCTCCTTCATGATGTGTAGGCTAGCTTTCACTGCCGTTTGGGAATTTAAGTAATTGTGTGTAGATCCCGTATCTATGAGAATATTGACCTCCCTTCTATTTATTTTTTTCCTTCACTCTCTTTGTCTGTGGGTAGGCTTGAGTTCTTACCAAAAAAATGAAACGAAATCTCTGGATGTAGGGGAATCTGTTGTGGTGTTTGTAGATTTGTGAGTGGAGCTTCTTCAATCAAAGCTGCTTCAAACTGAGCGTCCTCACTCTCTTCTTCCTCTAAGCCTTCTAGAAAATAAAATTATTGAGTTTTGCAGATGTGCCCTTGGGTGTACTTCTCCTCACAATTGAAACATAAGCCCTTGGCTCTTCTCACCCTCATCTTTTGGAGGCTTAAGCGCCTGGGTACAAAGGAGGATGTCGAAGTTGGGGTAGGATGGTAACTGTTGTTTGAGTGTTGAGGGATTGATGTTGTCGTTGGGGATGAAGTGAATTTTGCAGGAGGTGCATCTGATCTTGGTGGAAAAGAGCCTCTAAGGTTTCTTTTCAAACATGCTAACTTTTCTTCAAAGCCCCGAGCTAGTCCAATGTCCTCATTCACAATTTTTGGACGTTGTGACTTCACATCCCATCGTATCTCATCCCTTAAGCCAATGATGAAAGTTCCTAAGTAGTGAGACTCGGTCCAATCCTCTACGAAATTAGAGATCCTGTCGAACTCTTGCATATAAACTTCAATATTGGAGAACTCACCCTTCTGTTGTAACTTGGATAGAATACCATCGTAGTCTTGGAATTTAATAGGTCCAAATCTAGTTAACAATTCCTCCAATAACCCTCGCCAAGTAACTTCATGGATCTTGGGTTTCAAATGTCTACGGTACCACTGGGCTGCCTTTCCTCTCAAATTGAGTGATGCATACTTCAGCTTGTGTTGCTCTGGAATTTCATAGAATTCTAAAAAATGTTCTACACCACAGATCCACTCAGTTGGATCACCTTCGTGGAACAGAGGAAACTCAACTTTGAACGGGGTTCTAATCATATTTCCACTATCCTGGTGAGAAGCAAAATGCATAGGGTTTGAGATTACCTCCCTGTGAAGAGGGGGACGAACAAGGTTGGGAAGCAGAGGAGGATTGGGGGGTCGCAGCTGAGCTTGTTGCACCATCATCATTACCAGTGAATCTCTCCCCAATGCTAGTGGCGATGGCTTCCATTCGATCGGTGAGGTACCCAGATTGGAGCTGAACTTCGGTCAACTGGCTTCTCAGATTCGCCACTTCACCTTCGATCGCCGTGCTTCCCTCATTGCGTCTATCATTATCGAGAATGTCTTGCTCTGATACCAAACTGTCAGAGTTTGGGTTTCGATGGTTCCTGGATCGCGCCATGGATGAAGAATCAGAGATCCTGAGATTGGAGAAGAAAGAGATTAGGGGAAATTTCTAGTTTTTTATTGATTTTCTCTAACTTTATTACAGCTCATTATATAGAGCAAAGAAGAGAGGTCGTTACACTATAGGACAAACCCAATTTTCCTTGCGAAACGCACCATAACACTTCCCGCCCTCTTCCCGCTCTCTTCTCATTCAAAAAAGAAAAAAAGTGCACAATGCATGTAAACAACGGATTAAGACACCAAAAGCAGACATGACTTAATTGAGCTTGAACAGCTGAACCCATGGACTTCTTCGGAGACGCCCGTTGCTGCAGGACCCTCCGTTGATGTCCAGTGCTACTCCGTCGACCCTGACAATTTGCGAGATGGACTCTCCTCGAAATTGTACTCATCCACTAGTAGGGCACTAACAATACCAAAATACTATTACTCGTTACACAAAGTAAAATTAATTCATTCATGTCAAAAACCCATGAATTGAGTGTGGGTCTGGTAGGGGAGAGGCCAATTCGGACCCATTAGAGCATCCACAGTCGTGAATGGTTAGAAAATGCATAAATACATAAATGCATATAGCATTTTCTCTGTTTGCTTCAGTCGTCGAATGGTATTTTTTAGCGATTTAAGATAAAATAATAAAAATCCCCTATTAAAACGGAGTTTGAAGTGGCATCCGGAGGAATTTAATAATTTTTTAAAAGGTAGACGGAACTTCACTTTGCGTCAGAAGGAAAAGAAAAAAAATTGAAGGGACGGAACTTCACTTTGTGTCCCACGATTTTTAAGGATTTTTAATGATTTTTTTATTAATTAAAAACAATATTTAAGTATAAAAAAAAGGTGGGCCCCTCCTTGGACGGAACTTCACCTTGCGTCCAAGGAGTGGCCAGATTGTGCAATCAGTTTAAATTCAATTTTTTAAATTAAAAGACGTTGGACGCAAAGTCAAGTTGCGTCTGACGAATAAAAAAAAAGTTTGTGGGATGCAAAGTCAAGTTGCGTCCTGTATAATATGCATTTCTCTCAAATCCCCTCTCATATATAGCAATCTACTGTCGCTATTTATGCATAAAATGTATAAATAGCAAACAACTGTAGCTGGTCGTTTGCTATAAAATGCATAAAATACATAAACAGCACATGACTGTGGATAGGGCTGCAAACGAATCGAGCTATTCGCGAGCTATTCGGCTCGAGCTCAGTCAAAGCTCGGCTCGAACCAAGCTCGAGCTCAAAACTGTGCTCGTTTCCTTAAGGAGCCGAGCTCGAACTTGGTTTTTTTTTTAGGCTAAGCTCGCGAGCTATTCGGCTCGAATACGGTCAAAGCTCGATCAAAGCTCGGCTCGAGCCGAGCTCGAGCTCAAAACTGAGCTCGTTTAAACGAGCCGAGTTCGAGCTTGAAGGTATTCGACTCAGTTCGGCTCGGCTCGATTGCTGGCCTAACTATGGATGCTCTTATTAGGCCCAAAAAATAACCTCAAATCCGTACCAGACCCCATCCAGGCCCAATATGATTTTTCCTCTAAAGTTGAAAATTGTACTGGACCCAGTAGATGGTTAATGGATCAAAGGCTAGGATGCACTAGGGAGTTGTAAAACCACCCACACCCCTAAATAACCACCCACAACTCACACCCACTACTCTACCCAATCCGGCCAAAATTGTGAGCTTCATGCACGTGTACATAGAGTGCACGTGCAAACACAAACCACCCTACAAAAATTTGTACATCAAATAACAAGTCTTTTTAAAAGAAATGTTACACATACAAGTTGTAGAAAATAAGAAAAGATTAAATTCATGGGCTTACCCAATCTTGATTTTCTCCCCCTCCACGCCCCTAATTTGAATTTGAAAACTCTTAATTTGAAATTCAAAATTCCATCAAAAAATTCTCTCCATGTTCACTAAAAATCTGCTGCCGCCTCAACCCCGGCCACCTTTTCCCACCTCAACACCTTCCCCATTCCGACTGATGTTGCCGTCGATCTCATCGTCCATGCCAACTCGCTGCCGCAAACAGCAACCCACCAACCCTTTCTGAACCAGCTTCAGCCTACCGACTAGCACACCTGCCGATGAGCCAACCCTCCAATCTCCCCCTCCAGCCCCTTTGCCGCCACGATGCCATCCATACCCGCCCTTAAACGCACCTCGACATTGCCGATGAACCAACCCCGATGCTAGCCGCCTGACCTCCAGAAACCCCGGACATCCTGACTTCCGATGTCAGCAACTCCCATCGGCGGTAACCACTCCCATTCCCGCGCAGCCTGCTCTCTCGACATTGCAGCACCCACCCTCGATGCCAACCAACTTGACGATGATCGTCCCAGCCAAGCCTACCGCATCTATACATCCATCTCCTAGTCGGTTACTTCGATGATCTCACCTCCGCTCCGAAGGCGGGGTGAAGGGTGGAGGGGAAGGAGGAAGAGATGGCAAGGAAGTCCTCCCCCCTCCTCGATCGAAGCTACTCTCTTCCTCTCTTTTCTTTTTTGGGTTTTTTAGGAGCTTCTCTCTCTAGGAAACCCAGAGAGAGAAACTCTGGGATTTTTTTAAATGTCAAGAATGACAGAATGTAGCTCAGTTGGTAAGGGGTTAGGATAGGTAAAGGAAAGTTCCAGGCTACGATGTAGTTTTTACTCAAAAAATATAAAAAGTCAAGAATGTTTGCACTGGAGCCTGATCACAAATGTCAAATGCGAACATAAACTATATTATGCACACACAAAATTTCTGTAGTTGTGGTTCACTAACGGGAATACGGTCTTGTTGTTTTCCCTATACCATTAATGATATTAGAAAATATTAAATGAATGATTGGTCGAATTTATGTGAGAAGTATTGGAAAGAAGAAAACTAGAGAAAGGCTACGGATTGTGAAGGAGATGGCGTCGCAGTGGGTAGGATTGGTGGATTCATCGGATGAGGAGGATGCATGCCGCCTTGAGATGGTGGCTGTAGTTATGGCCAAGGTGGACGTTTGGAGGAAGATGGAAGGAGTTTCTGGGGCGGACAGGAGTTTTGGATGAAATTCGTAATTCAAAATATAAGTTTTTCAATTCGAACTACATCTGGTAGAGATGGATGGAAGAATATGGTGCAGATGCTTTCGTCTACAAGTTTAGTTAGAGGGGGGACTAATTTATGTTGTAGGCTTAGCTTTGTAATTGTTTTCCGTTGTTCCGTTTAGAAACAGATAGATGTACATTATTTATAATATTTGTTTCGTTAATTATTTATTAATGAAGCAGTGACAGGCCACCTTTTTTCTCAAATAAAAAATGTGAAGGAGATTGCAACTATGTTTTATTATTTAGAACACCAAAGATTGCAGTTGTATGCTTGTACTACTTTAATAAACAATGCTGATCTTGTGCTATCTGGTGTGTTATGTAGCATTGGTATCGGGTCAGGTCGAGTCGGGTCCATCACTACCCGGATCCAGACCCGGACCCGGTCCCCTACGGGTCCAAAAATTGGACCCAGACCCATGAGAACCAGGTCCAGTTCTGGGTCCGGGTCCTATTAAAATATTCCTACCCGTTCGGGTAGGAGACCGAGTGTGAGCGGCGAGTGGAGGATTTAGAATATAGGAAAGAAGAAAAATGCATGAGTTTTGAGTTTGGAAGAGGAAGATTTAGAATTGAGGAGGAATGAGGGGAGGGATGAGAATAAAATATTTATTTTTATGTTGATTTTTTGGGTTTTTTTTAAACGGGTCCGGGTCCGGGTCCGGGTCCGGTCTCTTTTGAGCAGACCCGGACCCGAAAGTACAACGAGGTTTGGGACCTGAATCCGGACCCGAATAGGCCAGATCGGTTCCGGTCTAATGCCACATCCGGGTCCAGGTCGGATCCGGATTTCGGATATTTATACAGATGCTAGTGTTATGCCTGTGGACATTACAGATATCATATTCTTCAAACCATGTCAAATCTGATATCTTTAAATCTTTTTATTCTATTACCTATTTCCTTATCCAGTGACTAAATGAGCCACATAAACAAGATTGCAAGTAAATCAGTAATGGGAAGAGTTTTTCAATGTAAGTGAACATTTTTTTTACGAAAGCATCCGCTGATATACTCTAGAATATAGAATAAGAACTGATATGGGTCAGATGACGTGACCTCTCCTAGGCCACCAGATCCCCTCAAAAATCGTTCACCCCTGATCATCAGATTAGCCCTAAGCCCCAAGGGCTTCTGCCACGTCAGGCCCACGGGCAAGTGGGTCCAGACCCAACCCAAACGGATCCAGACCCGTTTGGCATGCCTATAAATACCAGGCCCTCTCCCCCCTTTACAAGGTAATCAATCTTTTCCCCTCTAAAAATTTCTAGCTACTGTTACTCTTCAGTAACTAACTAGACCGTCGGAGTGCCTGCCACCGGGATCAACTCGGGTGTTCCTGGGCCGAGTGCAGATACACGAGACCGAGCCGAGCCACCCAGATCCGAGCCGAGCATCAGTCCTCCACTCCATTCTTCCTCATCCTAGGCCGTCCTTCAACCGAGGGTCGGGCGTATAGCCGGTACCGAGACTTCCGCTAAATAACAAATTGAGAGAACTTGCACCTGTTGCAGCCACACCCCAAAAACAAACCACATTAGGTTGGCACCGTCTTTGGGAATCCCTCGGTACTGACCCCAGTCCGATCCCGGATATTAACATCATCCCCTCAATCCGAGCTCCGAAATGGCACCCAAGGCCAGAAGAGCCATCACCTCGGCACGTCACCCGGACGCCCCTCCCCAGGACGTCCCTGCCAACACTCATGGATCCAACCATCCGAGGATCAACGGCGAACCCGGGCTGGGCGCTTCTCGCTCGGTCGCGACCGACCTACGTCAGCAGATCCAGAACCAACAAGCCAGCCGAACGAGGGGACAAGCTCCAGTCACCCGCCATGAGTTCCAAGACATTCAGAACGAAATCCCGCAAGCCATCTTAGGGATCCCCCCGAACGAGACACTCCATCAGTCTCACTCTCAGTCGGATGCCGAAGCCAGCGAGTCTCGCGGCCTAACTTGCCCGCCAGAGCAAGACGAGGATGTCCTGCGATGCCTACAGAAAATGAAGAACCGCCTCGACCACTTCGGCGAGGGTGGCTCGAGGGCAGCCCCGGCTCATAGGCTGACCCGACCTCCTCTCTCCGATGCAATCTTACAAGCATAAATACCCCGGAATTTCCGGCCTTCCCAATTCGAGACCTATGACGGCGAAGGTGATCCTGCTGATCACATGGAGGGTTTCAAGACCCTGATGATGATTCACAGCGCGTCAGATCCCCTCATATGTCGTGCCTTCCCTGCCACCCTCCGGGGTCCAGCTCGGGAATGGTTCTCGAAGCTCGTCCCTGGCTCAATCTACTCATTCGACCAGCTAGAGGCCAACTTTCTTGCCCACTTCATGACCAGTAGAAAGGCTGAGAAGACGAGCGCGTCCCTGCTGGGCCTCCGACAGAAGGAGGGGGAGCAGCTCCAACAGTTCGTCAGGAGATTCACCACTAAGGCAAGGTCCGTCTCCTTCCTGGATGCTGGGTTCGCCTCGGCAGCCTTCCAGTAGAACGTCCGACATGGCCAGCTGAAGGCGTCCTTGGCCAAGAAGCCTCCCCTCGACTTCCCTGACCTGCTCAATCGGGTCAAGAAATACATCCGAGCCGAAGAGGCCGTAAATCCCGAGGATGCCAAAAAGGTTCTAGGGAAGGGAAAGCGCAAAGCCGACGAGGGTGAGCCAACCAAGAAGGTCCTGAGGGATGGGATCGGCATGAAGAAGGTCCCTCCGATCCCGCGTTTTGAGAGATACACGCCACTGACACAAAACGTGCCAGCCATCCTACTCGCGATTGAAGACAGGGACCTCATCCAGATGCCCCCTTGACCCACTAGCAACAAGAAAAGGGACCAGCGGTTCTACTACCGCTTCCACTGGAACAACGGGCATGACACCGACTATTGCCGGGCCCTGAAGGATGAAATCGAGGCCCTCATCCAACGAGGGTATCTCCGAGAATTCACCCGGGAAGACGCCCGGAAAAGGAGGGATACGAGGAACCGGAGGCCTTTTCCTCCTCCTCGTGCACCCAAATAGTGTCCCGAGCGGGACCCGGAGCCCGAAGAGACTGAAGGTCAAGCCATTCTGCACTGCATCCATTGGGGGCCCATGGGAGGAGAGTCCAGTACTTCCTGCAAGGCGTTTGTTCGAGAGGTAAATGCCGTCCGAGGCCTCCCTTCCCCCTAGGTTCAGCAGCTCCCTGTCTCCTTCTCGGGGGAAGACCTGGAAGGAGTCCGGCTCCCGCACTGCAATGCACTTGTCATCAGCCTCGTCATGGCAAACTACGAGGTCCGTCGAATCCTTGTAGACAATGGGAGCTCGGTGAACATTCTCTTCCTCGAAGCATTTGAGAACCTCAAGCTCCCCCGAGATAAGCTGAAGCCAGCCGGGTACACCCTGTACGGGTTCTCTGGCATCCCGGTGCCGATAGAGGGGATCGTGACCTTGGATGTCACTGCTAGTAAGACCCTCCACAGATGGACCGAGTCGATGGACTTCATGGTTGTGAACGTCAAAGTAGCCTACAATGCCATCCTCGGTTGACCGGGGCTCTGCTCTCTCCAGGCCGTTCCCTCGGCCTACCACCTAAAGTTGAAGTTCCCCACCGAATCAGGTGTCGGTGTCGCTCAGAGGAACCAAGAGTAGCGCGGGCCTGCTACATGACGGATGTCGGGGGCAGTGTGTTTCCCCTGGATGCCATCGAACTGCAACCCCCGAGGAGCCAACTGGAGCTCGAACCGGCGGACGAACTAGAAGAAGTCTGTTCGAGATAGAGGACAATTCAAAATGGTTCTGCGTGAGCTACTCCCTCGCGCCTGACCTAAAATTTGACGTGATCGACTGCATTCGCCGGAACGTCGACCTCTTTGCTTGGAAGCCATCCGACATGCCCGGGATCTTCGAAGACCTGATTATGCACAGGTTGAGCATGCTCCCTGGCTCGAAGCCGATCGTCCAGAAGCGATGTAAGTTCACCCCAGAGAGGCAGCAAGCTGTGAAAGTGGAGGTAGACAAACTCTTGTCTGCCCAGTTCATCCAAGAGGTCAGCTACCCCGAGTGGCTGGCGAATGTCGTGATGGTAAGGAAGGCAAGCGGGAGCTGGAGGATCTGCATAGAATTTACGGACCTCAACAAGGCATGCCCCAATGATCCGTTCCTGCTCCCCCGCATCGATGCTCTGATCGACGCAACGTCGGGTCACGAGCTCCTGTCCTTCATGGACGCCTTCTCCGGATACAATCAGATCCGAATGTTCCCCCTGACATAGCTAAGACATCCTTCGTCACCGACCATGGTCTTTACTGCTATCGGGTCATGTCCTTCGGGCTGGAGAATGCCGGTGCAACCTATCAGAGACTCGTCAACCGAGTCTTCAAGGACCAAATTGGTCGCAACATAGAGGTGTACATCGACGACAGGCGCCAGAGGGGACAGGACCACGTCGCTGGCCTGGAAGAAGCCTTTGGCGTCCTTCGGACCCACAACATGAGGCTATATCCGGCCAAGTGTGCATTCGGCGTCTCCTTGGGAAAATTTCTCAGGTTCATCATCTGCTAGCGCGGCATCGAGGCGAACCCCGAAAAGATCCGGGCCATAATCGACATGGCCCCTCCGAGGAACATCAAGGAAGTTCAACGGCTCACGGGGAGATTGGCAGCCATCGGCCATTTCCTCTCCAAATCTAGCGAGGTCCCTCCCGTTCTTCAAAGCTCTACGCGGAACCGAAGGCTTCGAGTGGGGGGCTCAGCAGCAAGAGGTGTTCGCCCAATTGAAAGAGTACATCACCAATCCTCTGCTCCTTAGCAAACCCGAGCTGGGCGAGCCTCTCTAGCTTTACCTTTCGGCCTCGGAAAGCGTACTCAGTGCTGTCCTCGTTCGGGAAGAAGACGAAGTCCAAAAACCACTATACCATGTGAGCAAGGTTCTGCTCTTGGCCGAGACCAGATACACGAAAATGGAAAAGGTGGCATATGCCCTGGTCATGGCCGCTCGAAAACTCCGCCCTTACTTCTATGCACACTCAATTCAGGTCCTTATGGACCAACCCCTGAAGGCCGTCCTCCACAAGCCCAAGAGCTCTGGCCGCTTGGTCAAATGGTCGATCGAGCTCAGTCAGTACGAC
Organism: Hemerocallis citrina; assembly: GCA_017893485.1. Lineage (NCBI taxonomy): Eukaryota > Viridiplantae > Streptophyta > Magnoliopsida > Asparagales > Asphodelaceae > Hemerocallis > Hemerocallis citrina. The sequence continues at coordinate 123,388,357 of CM030367.1, forward strand.
ATCAGCTATCAGTCAAGGATGGCAATAAAAAGACAAGCCCTCGCCGTATTCATCACAGAATGCACCATCTCCGAGCAGCCCGACAGCAAGGAGGCCGATCAGACGTAGGAAGTTTACATCAACGGTTCCTCCTGCGAAGCAAGGAATGGCTCAGGCATCATCTTGCGAGGGCCTGACAACTTCATTATTCAATACTCTCTCCGCCTCAACTTTCCAGCCTCTAACAACAAGGCAGAATATGAGGCTATGATCACGGGGCTCACCCTAGCACACCAAGCAGGCACCAGACAGATTAGGGCCTTCAGCGACTCTCAGCTCGTGGTCAATCAGATCACCGGAGAGTACGAGGCCCGCGACGATCGGATGATCCGGTACTTGGTCATGGTCCAGCGGTTCCTGACATCCTTCGACAACTCCGCAGTCCTAAGGATCCCAAGAGAGCAGAATGCCCAGGCCAATGCCCTATCGAAGCTAGTCTCCTCGTCCTTTGAAGGACTCAACCGAACCATTCTGATTGAGGTACTCCTAAAGCCAAGTATTGACCTTCCCCAGACTCTCTGTATTGAGGACGGGGCTCAGCCTGACAATTGGACCACTCCCATTCGAAAGTTTCTAATCAAAGGAGAGCTCCCCGAAGACCGAGCTGAGGCAAGGCAGATCGGGGTCAGCTCGGAAAGGTTCGCCATGATCGACGAAACCCTCTTCAAGCGCTCGTACACCATGACGGACGGAAGGCCCTATCTCCGCTGCTTGACTCCTGACGAAGCAAAGTACGCCCTCAAGGAACTCCACGAAGGAATTGGCGGGTGCCACATGGGGAGCCGATCGCTCGCTTGGAAGGCTCTGAACCACGGGTATTACTGGCCCACGATGTTGCAGGATGTCTTGGCCCTGGTCAAGAAATGTGGACCCTGCCAAAGATTCTCCTTGGTAAGAAGGGCACCATAGGCAAACCTCCACTCCCTGGCCAGTCCAACCCTCTTTGCTATGTAGGGGATGGGCCTGGTAGGTCCCTTTCCGAAAGCAACGGGCCAAAGGAAGTTCTTGATAGTAGCAATTGACTACTTCACATAGTGGATCGAGGCCGAGCCTCTGGCCACGATCAACGAGCAGCAAACCCAGCAATTCTTCAAGAAACACATCATCTTCCAGTTCGGAATTCCGCACATACTCATCACGGACAATGGGACCCAGTTTGCAGGCAAAATATTAGAAAGTTCTGTGTGGACCTCGAAATCCAGCAACGCTTCTCTTTGGTCTGCCACCCGCAGTCGAACGGTCAAGCCGAGAACGCGAACCGCCAGATCCTCAATGGTTTGAAGAAATGGCTTGACAATTCTTTCAAGGGATTGTTGGTCGACGAGTTGCCAAGCATTCTCTGGGCTCATAGAACGAAGAAGAGGATCCCCACGGGAGAATCGCCATTCAATCTGACTTACGGTGCGGAGGCAGTGATTCCCCTCGAGATCGGGCTCCCTTCGCCCCGTATCATGGCCTTTGATGAAGATAGCAACTCGTCGCAACTGCGTGCCGACCTGGATCTCATAAACAAGGTCAGAGAAAAATCCGCCATCAGGAGGAACACCTACCAGCAGAGGATCGAGAAGTTCTACAACAAAATGGTACATCCCACCATCATCAAGCTAGGGGACCTCGTCCTTCGAAAGCTGGCAGTATCTAACCCCGGCCAAAAGAGGAAGCTAGCTCCAAACTGGGAAGGCCCGTACAGAGTCTCTGAGGTTGTGCGTCCGGGCACGTACCGCCTTATCCACCCGGAGGGCAAGGCCGTGAAGAGGCCCTGGAACGCGGAGCACCTTATCAAATTCCTCGAAGAGGAAGATAAACACCTCACATAGCCCTGGTAGATCCCCCCTATAAGCTCCAAAATGTAAACGACACCTTGTGCCTTGTTTTGTAAAGTCAATATAATGTGCATTTACCTCTTGTCTGGGACTCGGCCCTCGGTTGGCACCGCGAGCCACAAATCCTCCTTAATCAGCTTGAGGCTCGGCGCTCGGATGGTACCACGGGCCACAAAATCTTCTCTAAAAAGATTGTGCTTGGCGCTCGGATAGCGCCGCGAGCCACAAAACATCTTCTCTTGGTATGGGGGATCGATGTCGACCTCGAGCAGGGTCTCAGCTTTTTTAAGCTTTGTTGCCTATGTGCTTAGCGATGACCTTCAGCTACACTCATGTTATCTACTCGAGAACAGGTATGGGGGCTCGACATCGACCTCGAGCAAGGCCTTAGCTTTTCCAAGCCATGCGACCTTTACGCTCGGCGATGATCTCTGGCTACACTCATAATGGCTTCTCTTGGTATAGGGGCTCAGCATCGACCTCGAGCAGGGCCTTGGCTTTTTCAAGCTATGCACTTGGCGATGACCTTTAGCTATGCTCATGCTATCTATATGAGAACAGGTATGGGGGCTCAGCATCGATCTCAAGCAAGGTCTTGGCTTTTTCAAGCCATGCGATCTTTACGCTCGGTGATGATCTACAGCTACACTCATAATGGCTTCTCTTGGTATTGGGGACTCGGCATCGACCTCGAGCAGGGCCTTGGCTTTTTCAAGCCATGCAACCTATGCGCTCGGCGATGATCTTCAGCTACTCTCATGCTATGTACCTGAGAACAGGTATGGGGGCTCGGCGTCGACCTCGAGCAGGGTTTCAGCTTTTTCAAGCCCTACTGCCTATGCGCTCAGCGATGACCTTCAACTACACTCATGCTATCTACCCGAGAACAGGTATGGGGGCTCAGCATTGACCTCGAGCAAGGCCTTGACTTTCTAAGCCATGCGACCTTTTCGCTCGGCGATGATCTCCGGCTACACTTATAACGGCTTCTCTTGGTATGGGGGCTCGGCATCGACCTCGAGCAGGACCTTAGCTTTTTCAAGCCATGCGACCTATGCGCTCGGCGATGACCCTCAGCTACGCTCATGCTATTTACCCGAGAACAGGTATGGGGGCTCGGCATCGACCTCGAGCAAGGCCTTGGCTTTTTCAAGCCATGCGACCTTTACGCTCGGCGATGATCTCCGGCTACACTCATAACAACTTCTCTTGGTATGGGGGCTCGACATCGACCTTGAACAGGGCCTTGACATTGTCAAGCCATGCGACCTATGCGCTCGGCAATGACCTTCAGCTACACTCATGCTATCTATCCGAGAACAGGTATAGGGGCTCAGCATCGACCTCGAGCAAGGCATTTTCTTTTTCAAGCCATGCAACCTTTACGCTCAGCGATGATCTCCGGCTACACTCATAATGGCTTCTCTTGGTATGGAGGCTCAGCATCGACCTCGAGCAGGGCCTTGGCTTTTTCAAACCATGTGACCTATGTGCTCGGCGATGACCTTCAGCTACACTCATGCTATCTACCCGAGAACAGGTATGGGGGCTCGGTATCGACCTCGAACAAGGCCTTGGCTTTTTCAAGCATTGTGACCTTTACGCTCGGCGATGATCTCCGGCTACACTCATAAAGGCTTCTCTTGGTATGGGGGCTCGGCATCGACCTCAAACAAGGCATTGGCTTTTTCAAGCCATGCGATCTTTACGCTCGGCAATGATTTTTGGCTACAATCATACTATCTATCTGAGAACATGTCTGGGGGCTTGGCATCGACCTCGAGCAAGGCCTCGGCTTTTTTTAAGCCCGGCGACCTATGCGCTCGGCGGTGACCTCCAGCTACACATACTGTACCAAATACAAAAGTTTTCATTTTAGGTTTAGGGCGCTCGCTTTCGGCAAACGCCCTGAGTCCCGAACCTATGGATGACCCACCTCTCACCTGCTGGCAACTCGGGCTTAAAAGCCCTTATAGCCAAAACCCCGAATTGTCGGAGGGTGGCAGGAGAGCCACCGATTCGAGACTCTCAGCAGGGAATTCTATCTCCGGGTCGTCAGTTGACCCACCTCTCACCCGCGGACAGTTCGGGGTTAATAACCTCTAGAGCCGAAACCCCGAATTATGCGAGGGTGGCAGGCGAGCCACCGACCCCGAATTCTCACCCAATAACGTCCTGAGCCCCGGACCATTGATTGACCCACCTCTCACCCGCGAACAACTCGGGGTTAACACCCCTCAGAGCTAAAACCCCGAATTGTTCGAGGGTGGCAAGGGAGCCACCGACCCAGAACTCTCGGCCAAAAAATTCTACTTTGGGGGTGCCCACCTTCGGCAAGCACCCCGGATCTCGCCCCCGGATCGACCCACCTCTAACCCATAGACAGCTTAGGGGTTAACGGCCCTTGGAGTCGAAATCCCGAATTGTCAGCGGGTGGCAGTTGAGTCAATCTCGATTGCTGATGAAAAAGTGACCGGGGGGGGGGGGGGCGTGAGGACATTTATGATATCGGGAAGTCCAAAGGTGGAAGATGAAGCGTCGCCATTAATTTTTTATCGGAAGGCAAAACGTCCCTTATTAAGCGTTGTTTGCAAGGAAATACGGTTCGGCTCCCAAGCGAACCATAGCCTAACCACTCCTTCTGCCTTGGTGGCGACCTCCAGCAAGGCCACACTCAGCGATGACCTCGAGGTACGTTCCCGCCCACCTCACTCAATAAAGAAATCGAAGTTTTATTACTCATAAGGCACCAGAAATGGTCACACAATACAATGAAGATATTACAAATCGCTCGGCTCAGAAGGCGAACTCGGTGCTTCCCACGGGATCCTCCACACCCTCCTCCTGATCGAACCAAAAAGGATTCCTCGGCCACGGAACTCTGTGCATCAGCAGGCCTCGCATCGGAGAAGAACCTAATGCAGAATGGCCTGATCCTCCTTGTGAACCGACGCCGAGCATGAGCTTCAACCTACAAATCTCCAACTCCTTGTCCATAATGGACTCGCGGAGATAGGACTCCGAAGCCGGCCCTCGGTGGAGGTATCTGAGGTTGACCAGTTCGTCTCCACTCTCCACCAATCCCGGTCGGCTATGGCCTTCCTTAGCCGAGCGACTTCTAGGCCGAGCTCCCGAGACTTATTCATGAAATAGTTTACAGCGGCCTCTCGGTCACGAGCCTGCTTATGATGGCGTGCCAGCATACTCTCTTTGGACTCCTGCTCACTTCGAGGCCTGGAGACCTCGGCAGAACCAAGGTCGGCACCGAGGGCCCCATGCGTCTATTAAGAAGACGGGAAACACAACAAGTCACAAAGAGAGGCAAAAAAAATACAAGTCATAAAGCATCGGCCAACAATCTCTTTTTATAAATTCAAAAAATTTTTGTATTACAAAAAGCGGTGGCCAGTCCGCCAAAGGCAAATATACACTCAAAAGAGAAAAAATCCTAAGCTACTGATTAGGGGGGACGACACCTCTTCGTCAGCACAGTCGCCCCCGGCCTCTTCTTGATAAGGGTCCCCTCTCTCCTCCTCTTCGCCACCACCGAGCGTGAGCGGGTGCTCTGGCTGCTAGTTGTAATGAAGGTGGTCGACTCGAGCATTCGGAAAGATCAGCTTGAAGTGCTCCTTGGCCAGGGCGTAGGCCTCGTCCTGTGCGAGGATCAGAATATTCGCCATCATAATCTCCATTTCTGCCATGGCGGCCTTTGCCTTCTCAGCCTCCACCTGAACCTTAGACTTGAAGTGCGCCAGCTCGTTTTTATGATGGTCAATAATCGAGGCCATCTGAGCTTGGACGACTGCCTCAGCGTTCCAGGCTTCCTTCAGCTCGTCCTGTAGACGAGTTAGCTCGCGAAGTACTTCTCCGCATTCTTCCTCTCGACGAGGACCTCCTTCTCCATGCACTTGTAGTAGTGCTGCCCATGGAGCAACGCCTGGCCGAGGAAGAACAAGTTAGAAAAAATCCTAAAATCTAAAATCCTACGCACATGGAGAATACCAAACACTTATCGAGAGCTGCGCCAGAGCCCACTTCATGTAGGCTATCGCAGATGTCTCCGTCGCCAGATTCATCCGATCTCGCTCCGTGGCGAGATGCTCCACCACCTCCAATGCCACCGGGCCCTCGAGCAAGGTGTCCCCTACCTTGACCCCCATTCCGGGACGTGCAGCCGCAAGCCCTGCCTGCCCACCATCTCCGCGGCATCAGGGCGAAGTGGTGGGAGCCTCTGCTCCTGAACCTCGGCCACCTTCTTACTACTGGAGCTTGCCCCCGGTTCCTTCTCCGACCTCGACGAGTGGTGATGCCCTTTCACCCTCTTCGGGGATGGCTGCACAGGCACCCTTTCACCCTCTTCGGGGATGGCTGCACAGGCACCAGCGTCGGCCATTTACTGGAACCCGTGGTCGATGCGCTCCTCTTTTCCTGTTCGACCTTCTTCTCCTGATCGGCCCTCCTCTTAGCGGCTACGGCCAGCAGGGCCTGTCGGTTGTCGAGTTGTTTGGCAGTCATCTCTGTAAAAAAGAGAGAAAGAAATAAATGTTAACACGAAGGCAGGAAGATGAACAAATTCAGAACAAAAACATACTAAGGTCGGCTAGGCTCAGTCTGGCTCGGGCCAGGTGCAACTCTGTGATGCGCAGCCACGCTATGCTGTGCCCTCCCACAATCTTCTCCACCATCACCCACTCTTTTTCGGACAACTCACTCCGCTTCGAGGGCTTGTGGTTCGGCCTACTAAAATTCCAAACCGTGGGAATCTTCCAAGTCCTCTCACTCCGAACGACAAAGTACTTTTCCTTCCATCCTTCGATGGAGTCTGGATGACCATGCATCACCTTCTTGTGAGGGCGCGGCGAGAGGTAGAAAATCCCCTCCAAGTCGTCAAGCGAGCTCATCCCTAGGATGGCACGAAAATACGTGAGCCTCGGCTTAACGCCCTTCTCCTGGCACTTCAGAACGAAGAAAACCAGGTGCTTCCATGAGTTGGGCCCATACTGCATCGGGCTCAGACCCCCCCACTTCAGTACCCTCACAATGAACGGATGCAGCGGCAGCCTCAACCCTGAGATGAAGGCATCCTCGGGGAACATGCAGAAGTGGGACTCCAGCGCTGTAGTCGGACAGATTCCAGGATTCGGCATCAAGAGCTCAAATTCCTTCGGGATGAAGTAAGCTGCCCTTAAGATGTGCAAGTAATCTGCCCTCAAAACACATTGGACGCTATCCATCTTGATCATAGGCCAACCCGTATCCCGCAACAGTGAAGTGAACGTAAGAAGCCCCTCCACGTCGTTAGGATACTTCCTAATCGATCCTAGGTTTCTCGCCGTCATAGGGCCAAACGCGAACCCCGGCCCGGGTCCGTATTTATCTGGTGAGCCCGGGGTATCGGGGCGAGTTAACTCCCTTTTTTGCCTACGGGGGCGAAGTTCTCTCCGGAGATGGGGTCGCTAATGGAGGTAGAGGCAGAAGACCTTCCTCTTCCTGGGCTGCCTCTCATGCGGTTCCTCCTCCCTCTTCTCCCTGACCGTCGCCTCCCTCGGCTCCCCGGATGGGCTCCTCCTGGTTGTCCTGAACAAACCCCTCTCCCTCATGGTCTCCTTCTTCATGCTCCTCCTCCTTAGCAAACCCCTTTCCCTCGGGGTCTCCCTCTTCATGCTCCTCCTCCTCAACAAAACCCTCTCCCTCCGAGTCCACTCCCTTGTTCTCTCCCTCCTCCATAGGCTCCTTACCCGGCCTTCGGGATCGTAAAGGTTATACGTCATACACTATATCAACCTCACCCTCCGACGGAACCTCCTTCTTAATTCCATAATCACCTGGAGACCAAAACGTCGATGCCGACTGGACCTCCTCAAGACGACCTGAAGTGCTTGCCTCGGAGCCGGACTGAGATCGCGACATTGGGATACAAAAATACTAACCTGGTGTGCTGAAAAACGGAAAGGTCACCGAAGAAACGGTTGTCAAAGACTATAAGAGAGTTTTCCTGTTATCTGAGAGAGAAAATGCAAAGTGGGGGAATGAGGAAGGAGGGAGATATTTATAATAGAGGAAGGGACTCCTCGATTTTTGCAGAAGGATCTAACCGTTGGATCTTGATCACACGGCCTCCTCGATCTTCATCAAGATCCAACGGCCTCCAAGGTCTAGAGCGCTTCGATTCTCACACCTGTGACGTCATCCTAGGGCATGAAATTACCCATTTACCCTCAGCCCTATCGACCGATACAACAACTCGGAACGCGTGGTCAACTACTCAAGCACTACAAGCTGCCAAAGCTTTTTGAGCAAATTTTAGTGGCTCGGTGCTCAGATGACACCGCGAGCCATAAATTCCTCCTTTATCAGCTTGGGGCTCGGTGCTCGGATGACACCGCGAGCTACAAGTTCCTCCTCTATCAGCTTGGGGCTCAGCACTCGGATGGCATCGCGAGCCACAAATTCATCCTTTATCAGCTTGGGGCTCGGCGCTCGGATGACACCGCGAGCCACAAATTTCTTCTTTATCAGCTTGGGGCTCGGCGCTCGGATGACATCGCGAGCCACAAATTTCTTCTTTATCAGCTTGGGGCTCGGCGCTCGGATGACATCGCGAGCCACAAATTCCTTCTCAACAGTGAGGGGGCTCGTCTTCCGACCCTCGACGCTCGGCCAAGCAAGCGTCAACTCCTTAAATCTCGATGCCCCCTTGCTTTTCCAACAAGTGAGGGGGGTCGTTTTCCGACCCTTGATGCTCGGTTAAGCGAGCTTCAACTTCTCAGATCTCGACGCCCCCTTACTTTTCCAACAAGTGAAGGGAGCTCGTCTTCCGCCCCTCGATGCTCGGCTAAGCGAGCTTCAACTCCTCAGATTTCGACGTTCCCTTGCTTTTCCAACAAGTGATGGGGCTCGTCTTCTGACCCTCGATGCTCGGCTAAGCGAGCTTCAACTCCTTAGATCTCGATGCCCCCTTGCTTTTCTAACAAGTGATGGGGGCTCGTCTTCCGACCCTCGATGCTCGGCTAAGCGAGCTTCAACTCCTCAGATCTCGACGTCCCCTTATTTTTCCAACAAGTGATGGGAGCTTGTCTTCCGACCCTCGACGCTCGGCTAAGCGAGTTTCAACTCCTCAGATCTTGACATCCCCTTGCTTTTCCAACAAGTGATGGGAGCTCATTTTCTGACCCTCGATGCTCGGCTAAGCGAGCTTCAACTCCTTAGATCTCGACGTTCCCTTGCTTTTTCAACAAGTGATGGGGGCTCGTCTTCCGACCCTCGACGCTTGGATAAGTGAGCTTCAACTCCTCCGATCTCGACATTCCCTCGCTTTACCAACCAGCGAGGAGGGCTCGTCCCCCGACCATCGACGCTCGGCAAACCGAGCTCAAACTCCTCGGCCCTCGGCACCCCTCGTGACTTCAAGAGGGGATCCCCTTCATCCTACCCCGCTGGCCTCTCCAGGAAGATACGAATCCCGTTTTTTGCCGTACACACCCCTCCGCTCTTCCTACAAAGGCAAAACCACTCCCACACGGTTGGATTATCCAGCCCTCCAGGAGTGGGGGGCTCCTGATATGGGTCAGATGACGTGACCTCTCCTAGGCCACTAGATCCTCTCAAAAACCATTCACCCCTGATCATCAGATCAGCCCTAAGCCCCATGGGCTTCTGCCACGTCGGGCCCACGGGCAAGCGGGTCCAGATTCGGCCCAAACTAATCCAGACCCGTTTGGCATGCCTATAAATACCAGGCCCTCTCCCCCCTTTACAAGGTAATCAATCTTTTCCCCTCTAAAAATCCCTAGCTACTATTACTCTACACTAACCAGCTAGACTGTCGGAGGGCCTGCCACCGGGATCAACCTCGGTGTTCCTAGACCGAGTGCAGGTACACGAGACCGAACCGAGTCACCTAGATCCGAGCTGAGCTGCTAGGATCCGAGCCAAACATCAGTCCTCCACTCCATTCTTCCTCCTCCTGGGCCGTCCCTCAGCCGAGGGGCGGGCGTATAGCCGGTACCGAGGCTTCTGCTAAATAACAAATTGAGAACTCACACCTGCTGCAGCCACACCCCAAAAACAAACCGCATCAAGAACATTAAAATTCCTTCTTCTTTTAAAGGGAAATAGATTGGAATATCATACCATTTTGTGCATAAGTGCTTGATTTTCTTGCGTTGTACTTAGCATGGAAATAGCATGCAATCTGCAAAATTAAACTTTTTATCAGTAATAATAAATATTATAAAGGGATACTAATTTTAGGAAAGAAGAATACAAACAAAGTACTCACAGAAAAATAGCACTTTGAAGATGGTACCCACAGATTGGAACTTCCCGTATCGAATATGACAGTGAAAATTTGTGGAGGTGAGCCAATACCGATCTCTCCATAATACTGAGCATCCATGTAGTTATTTAGAGATACTATATCAACATCAGAATCACCCAAATTATGAGATAAACCATTGCTCTGAAGACGGATTTTTGCTTTCCTCGCAATTTTTGCTGCACTCATACTATCAACGTCCAAAGATTTCTTCTTCAGTTGAATTCTCATTAGTTGGTCAGATGAAGCATTGAGGAGCAAGGAGCAAAAACAGATATATAGTAAAAGATAACACTGCCTCATTTTCGCCAAAGAAGCTCTGCTCCATCAAAACACAAAAAAGTCATTGCTTTGTTCTTTGAACTAATCATCAAGGGAAAAAAGATTCTGCCTAAAAACAACTGAATTTAACAAATTAAGCAAGAGTTCAGAATTTACTATGGAAATCTCGATATAGGATACAATTCCAATATAAATCGAGGAATAGAATTATTGAGACACGAACAACACATATACAAACTTATCTTACTAACTTCTTCAGTCATTCTCCATAACAAAATTTTAGTTTACAGCACCAAGAAAGGAACATTAAGAGGCACTTGCCAAAAGTTTATGAGACGTACAATTGTGTCCACTGTTTCTAGATAAACTATCCTTGAAATATGAGACCAAAAGTGGCTCTCACCCAATCTAAATAAAAATTGTACTACTAGAAGTTAAATCCATACATCGGTAACTCAACTCGAATCGAGAAGATTCTAACTTAGAATACTGATTGTTAATAAGCTAAGTACTGTACAAAATAATTAGTGGCTTTTTATGTCGAAATGATGAATTATTGCAAAGTAAAAATTTCAAACTAATTTGAATAAAACACCATGAAATTTCCAAAACCCACCTTGAGAAATTTCCCATGTAGAAGGAAATCAGTTTGTGTAACCTGTTAATTCTAAACTAAACTATGTGAGATGAGATCAATATATGATATAAGATCAATCAGTAAGATCATCCATATGGGCTCCTTAAAAACCGATAAAAGTTTTTATGCTCTTGTTGTTCAGTTTGATCTTTGATGGTAAATTAGAAAGATCTAAAAAGAACCTATATATATATAACAAGAAAGAATATCGAAACAGGAACAAAATAAAAAGACTAGGATTAAAATCTAGAATATATACCCTACATCATGTGAGCAAATGATAGAGCTATATATGATTATAACAGTCGCGTTACATACAATCGATAGGTATTGATTTTTGGGTAATTGAGAAGTGAGAAGTTTACAGTACCTCGGCTCAAAGCTTTGAAGAAGAGAGCAGAAAGACAGAAACACTGAATGAGCAAAAGTGGAGGGGGGAGACTAATAGATTTCCAGAGAGGGAAAGAGAGCCACGTTTAACAACCAGCAAATGCAAAGCAATGTCCACAGTTGAGAAATTGTTGGCAAATACTGTATATCCCCAATTTACCCTTATCCAATGCCCAAAATTTACTTTTGTCCTCACTTTAAAAAAATAATAATATTTTTTTTAAAAAAAAACTAAAATTAAAAATAAAAAAAGTACAAAAATTAAAGAAGAAAAATAACTTAATTACAAATTGACAAATAATCGTGGGAGTATGTAAAGCATAAGCCAAGTCATGTAATTTTACCTGCATGACCATATTAGATGAAAAAAAGTTATTAGTTTTTCAAAGCGTACACACATATATTTTTACTTGATATTTATTAAAACCATTGAAAATTAGTACTACAGTCTTTTCATGTTGGAGTACATTGTTGCCCATTCAAATGGGGTTATTCAAGTTAAAAATAATCTTAATATTGAAATCCCCAAAGTTTTTTATTTATTATTATTATTTTTTTGCTGAGCAAGGTTTTCTGTTTTTGTTTTGTTTTAGTCTAAATTGGGCCATTTATTGACCCAATAACTGCATGCCTGTTTTAGTCCTTTTATATTCATTACTGACTTTTGTGTGTGGGGCCCACTTATCTGCTACTTTTGGAAGCATCTTGCAAAGAGAGGATGATTCTGGGCTAAGCATGAGGTATTTTTCTAATTGACAAGATTTGGTACCTGTTTAATTTTTCTTTCATGTCGCAATCATCCATGACATTTATAACTTGTTGGGTAATTAAGCTAATGACACTGTAATTAGCTAACCATTGCATTATATTATGTCATACATATTATCATTGTTTAATGTAGGTTAACCGCATCTTTGACTTGTGAATTTGTGATGATGTACCTATGTGAAATTATATACCCCTTCGATCCTGTTTTGATCCCCTCCTATTGGACCTTGACTTTGGATTCATTATACAGCCCATGAGGCAGGAAACTTGAGCCAGTAGGCCTAACCAAATATCAAGCTGGACCATTACATAGTCCTTTCTAATTTCTAAAGGTTGAAGGGTAAATTTCAATAAATGTTTCATCAATTTGTATATAACTATATCCATATCTTTTTCTGTGTGTGGATGGGTGTACTTCGTCCATATTTTTAGTACAGTGTACTTTGTTAATTTTAGATATCACATGATGTATTTGACTATTTTTTTGGTAAAACTTTTTCTAATATACTCATGGCTACTAATACTATTTAATTATTTATTTTCCATAATTAAGTGTCTTTATTACCTCATTCCTCTATTAAAAAAATTTTGAAAATAGGATAGAGAGAATGTGAAGAGTTGTTTTCACTAAGTACATTTTAATTATGTAAAATAGAAAAAAATGTTAAGTTGTGAGAGAGACACACACACAGAGAATGATTAGACCGATCAAAGCAGGAGTATAACGATCAAACTGATTAAAATTTGACATCGTTAGCGCTAAACAATGAACCGTACTAAGTTTTGATATATATAGTACATCGAACAGCAAAAAAAAGAAATGAATATAGTTTTCTGCAAATTGGTGAAACATGGATATAGTTTAGTTAAATTTACCCAAGGCTAACCCCAAAAGAAACTTTTCGGTTTTTAATGAGCTCAAGAAGATTGGATTATGGTAAAAGGAAACTGGGCATAAAGTTCATGTGAGAAATGAGGATAAGGTTGTATAGGATATTGTTGCAGTTGTAATTTGAATTATTTAACTTTAGAAATTTTTTTTACTTTAATAATTGATTCTGATTATTAACAAAATTTCCTCTCTTATGCCTAATTCTAGCTAGAAAGAGGGGAAGAAAATATGTTGAATTTATAAATGTTAAAGTAGTGTTTAGTTTAATCTCACATCGGTAGAAAAATTAGTTTATTCTTTGTCCCCTTTTATATATAGAATGTCTTGTATTCAATTACAATCACCCAATAAAGTATTTTTTCTTTCTCTATAATATGTTAATATGGTTTCAGAATAGAGAAATTTTACACAATTTTTTTCACAAAATAATTAGAGTTCTTTGATTTTATTTTTCTTTAAAGTAAAAAAAAATTAAAATATTTAAAAAATTAGAATCAAGCAGCCCTCTCTCTCTCTCTCTTTTCTCCCTTCCGCCTTTGCATCCAAACCCATCACTCCTCCGCCGCCCGCCCTGCCTCCTCCTGATGCCCCTCCTTAGTCGCTCGCCCTGCCTCCTCCGGACGCCCCTCTCCTCTCGCCATCTCCTTCCTCTCGTTGACCTCCTTCGCCATCTCCCTCCTCAGCTCGCCGCCTCTTCTTCCTCCAGCCTCTGCACCCCGACGCCCCTCCTCCACCCGCCGTCCCTCCTCAACCAACACCTCCCCTCCTTCCAGTGCCCTTCTTGTCTCTATATTCTATCACCTCGTCGCTACATCTCCAAACCACTTTCAGATCCAAAACCTAAATCCAAATCCACAACCATATCCAAAACCCAAATCCAAACACATCCATATCCAAAACCCAATGCCAAATCCAGGCACAGAATCCAAACTGAATCGAACCGTGCCCAACCTGAACCATTCAGATCCAAACTGAACCAAACCATACAAAAATCAGCCCAAATCAAAACTAGATCTGATCCAACCAGCAAGATTCCTAGTGATTCATGTTGCCTTATGATGCATGCCCGTGCTTGGTCTCCTCCCCAGTCACCATGTCTCCTTCAAATCTGTCTTCCCCTTCAGATCTAATCTAGATCTGCTCCAATAGTGAAATCTTCTTCTTTAAAATTGACCAATCTTCCTTCTCTGTTGAAGGTAGAATGCATGACCACCGAGAATCTCTCCTGCACATGGTCTTAATCTGTAATGCGCTTCCCCAAGTGGCGTGAGATATACCATCACCTCACTAAGACACTTCGGAAGTTAAGGATCCAAAGTTCAAAGATGGAATCAGGATGACAACTTCATAGTCGATATGATGACCAATTAGTATGGAACGAGACGTCATCAGTCTATCACTTTTCTTGACATAACAGAGGAGATCTGGCACAATCTTTATTAAATGTACTCCTCTTCCAATTACATGGATATGACTGAGACCAATCAGGGCGACAACATTCATACATATTTCTCTAGGTTTAATCAATTCTTAGATGAGTGGAAAATCTATCATCCTTAATCTACCAATTTCGTTGTTCACCAACAGCAACGTGAGGCTCTTCTAGTTGTTCTTTCCTTGGAAAATATTTGCCCATATCTTGAAGGCGTGTATTCTCATATTATTGCCACAAATGTCAGTTGCTCTCTACATGATCTTCATGTTCAGCTTCAATGGTTTACCCCTCCTGCTATTATTGATAACCCAGCTTCTTCCATAGTTGATTGAGAGTAGTAGTAGTAGAACCTTCTTTGGAGCCTTTTTTTTTCACTACGACTCCTACATATGTGTTAACCTCTACCAATATACCCTTTATGCTGAAGAGTATCAGGCATTCCGCAACATGATGTATCATCCTTCTGGTTAAGGATGGTGAGCGGGTCGAGCAGATTGGGCCGGGCCCAAACCTGTCGGGTTTGCCCGGGGAGGGGGTGGGTTCGGGTCAGGTTGGGCCAAAACCTAGGTCGGGCTGGGCCGAGTTGGCGTTTCAGAAACTCGACCCGACCCGATCCGTCAATCCCTTCGGGTTGAACCCAGGCCAGGCCGGGTCGCGGGTTAGGTCAGGTTTAGTTAACTTTTTTTTTGTTAGTTAAAGTTTTTTTTAAAAAAAAAGTACAACAAGTAAAAGAGTGAAAAAAATTTGTATATATAATTTATTTCAACTTGTAATAAGTTTTTTTAACAATATTTTTACATACAAATACATGTAATAAAAACTAAAAAAAATACAATTTTATTGGATTACATGTTTATCAGGATAATTTAGAGTTCGAGATAGCCTAGATTTAGATTGAAAAGAGGGCATTGGACTACTGTTGTGCACCTCTACTTAACAAAAACCTAGGACTCATCGCCCTAAATTTTCTACTTAGTTTGTTGATCTTCAGGTGAGTTGCTTCTACTTGTTAAATTTTCTACTACTTTTTCTTGAGTTCGGTCTGCAGCTTTCATCCAATCTTCGGTGCACACGAGTATCTCTAACGAATCCAGCTTCAAGCGATTCATGTAATCTGTTAAAACCATGCCACTTTAAAAAAGCACTTTCTAAAGCAATGTAGACATAGGAGGGGTTAGTAAATCTCTAGCCGGCCATGTGTGAAAGAATTGGAAAAATATTTTCATGTTCTTTCCACCATTGTAACACTTCAATCTTAGAACTAAACCTCTTACTATCTTGTCGATTATACCAGTTTTATTCATTATGTGCATTAGTCCTAGATTTTTTAAATTGAATTTGAGCAATTAAATTAGCATGACATATTCTAATTTACTCTTACCCTTACCTCTAGAAGAAGAAGAAGAAGAATTTACTATACTAGTTTGGATTGTTGTACTACTAGATGCATAAGTTCTAACGTAAAAATCATACAAGTTATCTAATGTTGACCCAAATGTAGCTAAATATTCACTACAATCATATTCAGATTCTTCTTCCACTAATTTGATAAAAAGAAACATAAACATAGCAATACAATACAACATAAGAGAATGATTAAATGTCACGCCCCGCTTCCCAAAATATGGGAATACGAGCTCATGACGTAGGCCCAGCGAATGATTTTAATATCATTCATCAGCTGTACCAGTCTCAACTCAACAATACTCAGGAAATTAAATCACAGCCATGCAATTAATAACATCACAGAACAATAATTGAATTCAAGAAATTAAATATTCCAACATAATAATGTTACAGAGAAACGAGTAGCAATTACGGGTCAAAAGCCCGGGATACAATTCTGAATAAATAAAAGAATTACAATGAATGGAAAGAACATGAAAGGGAATAATTTATTATCAAACAGTTGCTCCAATCTAGAAGTACTGCTCTCCAACTCCTTCTGGTAGATCCTCAGGTCCACCTGTGGCTGGATTAGCTAAAGAGGAAAAATAAATATCCTTAGAGCAAGTATGGACGGCAAGTAGTGAAAACAGAGAGTAAAAGAATAAGGTACGTGTGGGAAATATGAATCAAGATCAAATTTGCAAGGGCAATAATGGTACTAATAGCAAGGGTCATTATCAAGTATGTATACATGTCAACTAGGTCTATCATCAAGTTGTTTCTCCTAACTAGTGCACGTACTACTGCATCCCATACTACAGGTTCGATGCACGCACAACAGTGTTCGTTTTAGACTTCGTGGTGGGGTCAACAGAGCGTGTACTCGGGTATATCACGAAACAAGATTACAAGATAACAAGATAACAAGTGCACGTCTCCACAAGTATTCTCCATCTTCCATGTAACAAGTCCATGTAACAGGAGGGCCCTACCGAGTACATTTTCTGAGACGGTCCATTACTAGGTCAACCCTTAGAAATCCCGGCTTATTTAGTATTTTGTTACTAAGTCATATATGCACACGCGGTTAGTCATAAGAATGTCAAGTGAATGATGATAATGCAGCAACATGGTATATTACACAATAATAAGCAAGAAACAGTAAATCTGAAATGGCTGACACAGTCACACTAAAATGGGTATAACACCTAGATTTAAACTCCAAATTCGGACTTCTATTAGACTATGGATATCTAGACAGATAGGGCTACAAGTTATATTCAGGGACTTTCTGCTAGTTCTAACTTTATCTAGGCTAAAAACTCCATTCTTTGCAGA
The DNA here is from genome assembly GCA_017893485.1 of Hemerocallis citrina. Taxonomy (NCBI): domain Eukaryota; kingdom Viridiplantae; phylum Streptophyta; class Magnoliopsida; order Asparagales; family Asphodelaceae; genus Hemerocallis; species Hemerocallis citrina. The sequence continues at coordinate 123,405,667 of CM030367.1, forward strand.
TTAGCTGTTCTGGCAGCAGCTAGGTGTCAACTTCTAAGGGGTGAAAACATGGTATAAATATGTTATAAAAATCTACAGAAATTTGAGGTGAACCCTAAGCATGTCTATAAGGTTCTTGGAAAATTTCATAGCATTCTAACACTTTTACATAGTATTACACCATCGAATATGTCGAGGTTATAGTAATTTATGCAGTCTGAAAATGTAGACTAGCGGGACTAAAACTGTTATATCTTACAACTCGTGACTTCAAATTAAGATTTGTCACTTGGGTTGGACACTAGGTCCAATGGGTAAAAACTCTCTTTTATATCTCGTGTGCTAATTCTCATATTTACATGGTCGAAACCTCTGTGCTAAACAATACATGCAACAAAAATTTTATAAAATATATTCATTAAGTGAGTAGTTATCGAACTAATGAATCACCCATATATCAAGGTTAATGTGAAGCAAGCAATGTGAATTTTCTAAATGGCAAGTCAAGTGAATTTATCAAGTTCAAGTCACAAGATTTCATGTAAATAACATGCATTTAATCACGACGTGTTTTCCTCATGTACTAATTTATTTATTTATTCATGTCAAATGTATGTCTAGGCTTGGGTTTGAGTCAATGGGTAATAAAAAGGTCAAGAGTACGTCGGGTTAGCTCGTGTAAACCCTCGATACTCTTAACGAGACGGGACACAAGGCAAAATTATCAATAAATAAATTTGGCACTACTTGCAGGAGATCAATTAATTTGAACTAGAATAAAGAAAATAGTTCAATGGACTTGCCTTTTTCGTAGTAGTCGATTCAATTAATATAAGAATAACGGGATCAGAATCCCGGGGAACAATCCCAAGAGTACGGGCGAAATGCGCGTGAAAAATTCCAACAGCAACAACCGCAACATTGAATTAATCCCCCACACACGATCAGCCAGAACAGCGAACAGCTGATGGGATCTGGCGTGGCCGAACAGCAAACAGCGGCAGCGGCGAATCAGGTTTCGGCCTCGCAGCGGATCCAACCGAACACGGAACAGCGGCTCCGGGATTTGCTGTGGATGAACAACGAACAGCAATCACCGGCATGGATCTTGGCGCGATCCAATGGCCCAAAATCGATCCTGCCCTTTCTTCTTCTTCGTCTCTTCGTCGAAACAGAGTGAGTGAGCGAGAGATGGGGATGCGACGACGGCGATGCTTCGACGGCGGCGCTACGTTGGGAAGCGACGCGGCGATGGGGTAGACGACGGCGGTGATATCAACGGCACGTCATCGAGAACGACGACGCTCTGCTTCTGGGTCCGAACAGGGGAGGAGTTGGGTTCGGGGATTCGGCGGCGTGTGGCGATGTGACGGAGGTGGTGTTTTTGTGGGTTGGAGACGGTGATCGAAGGAGTTGACGACGAGGGCGATGGTAATGGCATTAAGGTGGATGAAGGCGATGGGTTTTGTAGTGGTTCGACGGGTGGAGACGGCGGCGGATTGTTGCCGTAGTGGGGCTGATCTGGAGCGGGGGTCGTGATGGTGGGTGATGTAGAGCGGAGCAATGGGGACGAGGTCGAGGATGATAATGGAGTTGGCGACGGGGGTGACGGTGGTTTGCTGGGTTTGTTTTGGGTTTTCGTTTTTGGTGTTCTGTTTGGGTTTGAGAACCAGGAGAGGGAGAGAGAACGGGAGAGAGGGAGAGAGAGTTGTTGGATTGGTTGTTCTGATTTCAGGGGAAAGTGGGGGTATTTTTAATGTAACAATTAAAGAGGAGATCGTGGAAAGTTGTTGAATTTGAGGGATTAAGGGAGAATTAGTCTGGTTAGTTAGGGGAATTGGGTTGTGGGTAGCTTTAGACTAGGATCCAATACCCAATAAGATGTGGGTTGGGCTTGAGTGTAGATGGGCCACAAAAATACAATAATATAATAAATAAATGGGAACTAGTAAGCCCACAACATGACAAGGACCCAGATACAATAATTAGGGGGGAAAAATACATTAGAGACATACAAAATAATAACCCGTATAATCGGGAATAGGGGTTACAAATCCTACCCACCTTACAAGAAGAATTTCGTCCTCGAAATTCAAATCGGTGGATCGTAGGTACCCCAAAAAGAAAAGAGAACCAAATAACCAAGACAACATACAATTACTCAAAGAGATGAGGGAATTTCTTTTGAATTTCTTCCTCCAATTCCCAAGTCGACTCACCGGGCGAGTGAGGATTCCAGGAGACACGAACGAGTTTGATCACTTTGTTCTTCAACACTTTCTCGCGTCTGTCCACAATGGCAACTGGTTGGACTTCGCAAGACAAGTCTGGTCTCATGGACAACTCCGAGTAATCAACCACATGGCTGTCGTCTCTAACATATTTCCTGAGTTGAAAGACGTGGAATACATCATGAACTCCGGACAAGGCTGGTGGTAATGCGAGTCGGTAGGCCACCTTGCCCACACGCTCCACAATATCAAAAGGGCCAATGAATCGGGGACTCAGTTTACCCCTTCCACCAAATCGGATGGCACCTTTCCAAGGTGATACCTTCAGAAACACGTGATCACCTGCCTCAAACTCTAGAGGTCTGCGATGACAGTCAGCCCATTTCTTCTGTCGGTCCTGAGCGGCTTGCAGATGCTTCCGGATCTGAGCTACTGCATCAACTGTCTTCGTAATCAACTCCTGTAAAAACGTCTTTCGAGCAATGGGCCAGACCCGGCCATTTTTCAACAGACTGGGGACCTACATTTATGACCATAGAGTGCTTCAAATAGAGCTGCATTGATGCTTGCCTGATAACTGTTGTTGTATGAAAACTCGACCAGGTGCAAGTGATCTTCCCAAGAACCACCAAATTGCAGAACACAAGATCGCAACATATCCTCCAGTGTCTGAATCGTCCTTTCGGACTGTCCGTCCGTCTGGGGGTGGAATGCTGTGCTATAGTTCAACCTGCTCCCCAGACTCTGTTGAAGACTCTCCCAGAAATGCGACCTGGATCTCGTATCCCTGTCAGATACGATGCTGACGGGAACACCGTGCAGTCTCATTATCTCCTGAATATACCGCTCCGCTAGGCTCTCGGTAGACTGACCCACCCTGAATGGGATGAAGTGGGCACTCTTCGTCAACCGGTCCACTATCACCCAGATAGCGTTATGACCTTTAGGACTCCTGGGTAATGCTGTCACGAAGTCCATAGTAATATTCTCCCATTTCCATTCTGGAATCGGAAGAGGTTGCAATAATCCAGCGGTCCTCTGATGTTCCGCTTTCACTTGCTGACAAATCAGGCATTGTGCCACAAACCTTGCCACAGCCCTCTTCATTCCATGCCACCAAAAATGCTGCTTCAAATCTCTGTACATTTTGGTACCTCCTGGATGGATAGAGTATTGAGACTGATGTGCTTCCTCGAGTAATCTCTGCCTGAATCCACCTCTAGGAACACATAACCTGGATCCAAAACGGAGTGACCCGTCTGAATGGATGACTAAATCAGATCTCAGACCTACCTCCACTTCACTACGGAACTCCTGCAGTTGCTGATCATCTGCCTGAGCTGCCTTGATCTGCTCAACTAATGAAGACTGCAACTGCAACATCATAAACTGCGATGCTGCACCTGGGAGAACCACTTCCAGTTCCATCCTCCTCATATCTTCTAATATTTCCCTCTGCTTGGTCAGAAACATTGCAGTAGGCCTCCTACTCAGAGCATCGGGTACCAGATTTACCTTGCCCGGGTGGTACTGTAAATCGATGTCGAAACCGGCCATCAGTTCTAACCATCTCCTCTGTCTCATGTTCAGATCCTTCTGCGTGAACACATATTTGAGACTCTTGTGATCTGTGAAAATTTCGACTCTATCTCTGAGCAAATAGTGTCTCCATAACTTTAGGGCAAATATCACTGCTGCAAGTTCTAGATCGTGGGTAGGGTAGTTCTTTTCATGCGGCCTCAGCTGCCTTGAAGCATAAGCCACAACTCTACCTTTCTGCATCAGAACTGCACCCAAACCTCTACCTGAAGCATCGCAGTGAATCACGAACCCTCCAGAACTGTCTGGTATCGTCAGCACAGGCGCTGATGTCAACCGGTTCTTTAATTCCATAAAAGCTTCCTCACAGGCACCATCCCAGACAAATCTCTGCTCCTTCTTCGTCAAGTTGGTCAAAGGTCCTGCAATCTTTGAGAAGTCTTGAACGAACTTCCTGTAATACCCCACCAATCCAAGAAAACTCCGCACTTCTGGCACTGACTTCGGTACTGGCCAATCCTTGACAGCAGAAATCTTCGATGGATCAACTGATACACCCTCACCAGAGACAACATGACCCAAGAAAGCAATACGATTCAGCCAGAATTCACACTTGCTGAGCTTCCCGTACAACTGATTCTCTCTCAGTGTCTGCAAGATAATCCTCAAGTGCTTGGCATGATCCTCCATGTTCCGTGAGTACACCAGGATGTCGTCTATGAATACAATGACAAATTGATCCAAGAATGGCGAGAATACTCTGTTCATCAAGCTCATAAATACTGCCGGTGCATTAGTAACGCCGAAGGGCATCACTAAAAATTCATAGTGTCCATATCTTGTGCGGAATGCTGTCTTCGGAATATCTTCAGTCTTTACTTTGACTTGATGATAACCCGAGCGAAGATCCAACTTTGAGAGAACGGATGCACCTCCCTGCTGATCGAACAGATCATCAATCCTAGGTAGTGGGTATGTAATACCCCAGATCAGTCGACTGGTACTGCCAGCAGTCGACTGATAGAGGACAGTCGACTGGTACTGCCAGCAGTCGACTGGTCTGTGAGATTTGTGAGAGGATTGTGAAATATAGTCCCATATCGGGAATTTGCGAGGATAATCAGAGTATAAATACTATCGCCGAGGATCAAGAGTCACCAATCCGGTTAACCACCTTTTGAGAGGCAGCCTGTGGTGGGCAGTGGAACTACATAGTATTTATAATTTGTCTGAGCATTGGGGCGGGGCATTACAGAAATGGTATCAGAGCCGACTTTCGACCCCGGGTGTAGTAGAGGTCCTACGATCTGCGGTGCTGGGAGTCATTGATCTCCGAACCGGTGTTGGGTATCCAGGAATCTGCGGTGTTGGGAATGACTGATCTCCGATCTAAGGGACTGTACTACATCGGCTAGAAAGGACGGTCCTACACTGAGGTGTGCCCTGTGCTCAGCGAGGATGCTGATTCCTAAGGAGGGGTGTATGTAATACCCCAGATCAGTCGACTGGTACTGCCAGCAGTCGACTGATAGAAGACAGTCGACTGGTACTGTAATGCCCCGCCCAATGCTCAGACAAATTATAAATACTATGTAGTTCCACTGCCCACCACAGGCTGCCTCTCAAAAGGTGGTTAACCGGATTGGTGACTCTTGATCCTCGGCGATAGTATTTATACTCTGATTATCCTCGCAAATTCCCGATATGGGACTATATTTCACAATCCTCTCACAAATCTCACAGACCAGTCGACTGCTGGCAGTACCTGTAATACCCCAGATCAGTCGACTGGTACTGCCAGCAGTCGACTGATAGAGGACAGTCGACTGGTCTGTGAGATTTGTGAGAGAATTGTGAAAGATAGTCCCATATCGGGAATTTGCGAGGATAGTCAGAGTATAAATACTATTGCCAAAGATCAAGAGTCACCAATTCGGTTAACCACCTTTTGAGAGGCTGCCTGTGGTGGGCAGTGGAACTACATAGTATTTATAATTTGTCTGAGCATTGGGGCGGGGCGTTACAAAATGGTATCAGAGCCGACTCTCGACCCACCAGGTGTATCTGCACGATGAAAGGGTGCCTCCGAATGAGGGGGGCCTATTCGTGGGGTACATATGCTTACGTGTCGAGGGTGCCTTCGAAGGAGGGGGGCCTATTCACGAAGCATGCCAGGTGCTAGAAAGGACGGTCCTACACTGAGTGTGCCCTGTGCTCAGCGAGGATGCTGATTCCTAAGGGGGGTGTATGTAATACCCCAGATCAGTCGACTGGTACTGCCAGCAGTCGACTGATAGAGGACAGTCGACTGGTACTGCCAGCAGTCGACTGGTCTGTGAGATTTGTGAGAGAATTGTGAAAGATAGTCCCATATCGGGAATTTGCGAGGATAATCAGAGTATAAATACTATTGCCGAAGATCAAGAGTCACCAATTCGGTTAACCACCTTTTGAGAGGCCGCCTGTGGTGGGCAGTGGAACTACATAGTATTTATAATTTATCTGAGCATTGGGACAGGGCGTTACAGGGTACCTGTTCTTCATCGTAACTTGATTCAGCTCCTGATAGTCGATGCAGAGCCTGCGACTACCGTCTTTCTTGCTGGCGAACAACACTGGAGCTCCCCACGGCGAAACACTTGGCCTGATAAAGCCTCTGTCCAATAACTCCTGGATTTGTACCTTCAGGTCAGCCAATTCAGCTGGCGCCATGCAGTATGGGATCTTCGAGATTGGCATAGTGCCTGGCTGAACTTCAATACTGAACACTACGTCTCGGTCTAGTGGAATTCCAGGCAACTCATCAGGGAATACGTCAAGGAAGTCCCACACAACCACGGGCGCAACTTCACCATCAGTGCACATTGACTCAAGTGCACAAGCCTTCGAGGAAATCGGGCTCTCGACACGTGCAGACGGTGTCTCACCCGCATGAAACTCGAACTCAGGTTGCCCAAGGAACTTGAAGGTCACCTTTTTCTTCCGACAGTCAATCACTGCGTGGGTGACGCATAGCCAGTCCATTCCCAGTATGACGTCGAAACCCGAATTGTTAATCACAATTAAGTCAGCTTCGAACTCTCTGCCACCAATCAGTAGGGGACTCTGCTTGCATACTTTAGAGCAAACAATAGTACCTCCACCAGTGGTAATATCCCAAGCTGCTGGCATGTCATCGCTTGCCAATCGATGACGGTCGACGAAACTGGAGGACACAAATGAATGGGTTGCACCAGAATCGAACAACACATGGGCAGGGAGGGAATGCACAAGAATAATGCCTAATAGAAGATTCAATGAATAAGGCATGGGAATTGCATGCAGGGTAAAACAAAAGATCAAACAGCAAGGAGAAGAGATATGCAAGAACTGAATATAAAATAACAAAATGCAACTACAACATACCTGCAACTACTCCAGTAGCTGTCTCAGCTTCAGCTGCAGTCAGGTTGAAGGCCTGACCACGACCTCCCTTCTGACCTCCTCTAGGAGTCATCCTCCGGTGAACGAAAGCACGTCTCTGTGGAGGGAGAGGTGGCCTCACTTGAGGTCGGGCCGGTGCTCCAAGCTGAGCTGGACCTCCAGCTGGTGCAACAGGTCTGTTCTTGGGACAGTCCCGCATGATGTGATCAGCACCCCCGCACGTAAGGCACATGCGGTTGGCACGACGGCAATCCTTGTGCACGTGCCCGACTCGGTTGTAGAAGGTACATGTCGGGACAGCAGGAGGATACGGCTGCACTCTCACAGGCGGGGTCGGAGCTGGCCTCCGAATAGGCCCCACAGCAGATCGAGAGAAGATGGGGTGTTGCCCCCCTCGCTGAGTAGTGTTGGTCCTCTTGTGAGCTTGTTCCTGGACCCTTGCAGCATCAAGTATGTCTTCATAAGTGCGATGGCGGTGGGCCACCAACTGGTTATGTAGGTCCGGACGAAGCCCCAACAGAAACCTGCGGGCCCGATCTTCCTCGGTTGTAACTAAGGAAGGTGCAAAACGACTGAGCCGAAGAAATTCTGCGACATACTTATCCACCGTTCGATTCCCTTGAGTCAAGTTGACAAATTGCTGCTCCATCTCAGCTCTAGTGACACTGGGGAAGAATTTCACCATAAAACTCGCGGTGAAGGTGGTCCATGCGATAGGTCTCTCCAATCTATCAGCTTCAGCCTGCCACCAGATACGGGCAAGATCGGTTAACTGGATGCTTACTACATCCACTCGGTCTGCTTCGGCTATCCTAGCAGCGATCAGCAACTGCTCTGTTCTGATCAGCCACTGCTCAGCCTTCAATGGACCTTCAGCACCGTGAACTTATCGGGGTGTAGCCTTATGAAATTAGCTACATTGCCCGGCCTAGGCGGCAATACTCCAGGCGTAGGTGCAAGAGGCTCCCTGTTGATAGCTCCTAAGGCTGCCTTCATCATCTCAGCATGCTCTCTCTGTATTTGTGTCATTTGCTGCATGTGCCACTCATTTTGTTCTTACTGCAGTGCCATCATCTACTGCAGTGCTTGGAGTACAGCAGTGCTCTCAGATCGTTCTTTCCTCTGTTGGGAAGAAGAAGAGCTGCCCCTGAGCATCTGCACAATCTGTGCAATAGTGGGATCTCCCACTGGGTCATCCTCGGGACGGGAAGAGGAAATCTCCTTCCTAACCATGGTCTGCATCAGGGGAAAATACAATTAGCATCCACATTGCATGATTATGAATAAATGGAAGGAACAGGTCAATTAGGGAATGAAGGAACTGAATGCGAAGGAATCAAACAGGAATCAAGCAAAAGAAGTATGTTGGTTATTACATGTTCATGTGATTCGCGTGGTGTACATATTGTTGAGTTAATCTGGTTAGAACCAAGATCGAGTAATACACCAATCAAAGTCAGACATCCATAAGATAGTCGTATTTGATCGACACATTACTCAAAACCTAGGCTCTGATACCACTAAAAACCTGTCACGCCCCGTTTCCCAAAATACGGGAATACGAGCTCATCACGTAGGCCCAGCGAATGATTTTAATATCATTCATCAGCTGTACCAGTCTCAACTCAACAATACTTAGGAAATTAAATCACAGCCACGCAATTAATAACATCACAGAACAATAATTGAATTCAAGAAATTAAATATTCCAACATAATAATGTTACTGAGAAACGAGTAGCAATTACGGGTCAAAAGCTCGGGATATAATTCTGAATAAATAAAAGAATTACAATGAATGGAAAGAACACGAAAGGGAATAATTTATTATCAAACAGTTGCTCCAATCTAGAAGTATTTCTCTCCAACTCCTTCTGGTAGATCCTCAGGTCCACCTGGGGCTGGATTAGCTAAAGAGGAAAAATAAATGTCCTTAGAGCAAGTATGGACGGCAAGTAGTGAAAACAGAGAGTAAAGGAATAAGGTACGTGTGGGAAATATGAATCAAGATTAAATTTGCAAGGGCAATAATGGTACTAATAGCAAGGGTCTTTATCAAGTATGTATACATGTCAACTAGGTCTATCATCAAGTTGTTTCTCCTAACTAGTGCACGTACTACTGCATCCCATACTACAGGTTCGATGCACGCACAACAGTGTTCGTTTTAGACTTCGTGGTGGGGTCAACAGAGCGTGTACTCGGGTATATCACGAAAAAAGATTACAAGATAACAAGATAACAAGTTCACGTCTCCACAAGTATTCTCCACCTTCCATGTAACAAGTCCATGTAACAGGAGGGCCCTACCGAGTACATTTTCTGAGACGGTCCACTACTAGGTCAACCCTTAGAAACCCCGACTTATTTAATATTTTGTTACTAAGTCATATATGCACATGCGGTTAGTCATAAGAATGTCAAGTGAATGATGATAATGCAGCAACATGGTATATTACACAATAATAAGCAAGAAACAGTAAATCTGAAATGGCTGACACTGTCACACTAAAACGGGTATAACTCCTAGATGTAAACTCCAAATTCGGACTTCTAGTAGGCTATGGACATCTAGACAGATAGGGCTACAAGTTATATTCAGGAACTATCTGCTAGTTCTAAATTTATCTAGGCTAAAAACTCCATTCTTTGCAGATTAGCTGTTTTGGCAGCAGCTAGGTGTCAACTTCTAAGGGGTGAAAACATGGTATAAATATGTTATAAAAATCTACAGAAATTTGAGGTGAACCCTAAGCATGTCTATAAGGTTCTTGGAAAATTTCATAGCATTCTAACACTTTTACATAGTATTACACCATCGAATATGTCGAGGTTATAGTAATTTTTGCAGTCTGAAAATGTAGACTAGCGGGACTAAAACTTTTATATCTTACAGCTCGTGACTTCAAATTAAGATTTGTCACTTGGGTTGGAAACTAGGTCCAATGGGTAAAAACTCTCTTTTATATCTCGTGTGCTAATTCTCATATTTACAGGGTCGAAACCTCTGTGCTAAACAATACATGCAACAAAAATTTTATAAAAACTATCATGCTTATATTCATTAAGTGAGTAGTTATCGAACTAATGAATCACCCATATATCAAGGTTAATGTGAAGCAAGCATTGTGAATTTTCTAAATGGCAAGTCAAGTGAATTTATCAAGTTCAAGTCACAAGATTTCATATAAATAACATGCATTTAATCACGGCGTGTTTTCCTCATGTACTAATTTATTTATTTATTCATGTCAAATGTATGTCTAGGCTTGGGTTTGAGTCAATGGATAATAAAGAGGTCAAGAGTACGTCGGGTTAGCTCGTGTAAACCCTCGATACTCTTAACAAGATGGGACACAAGGCAAAATTATCGATAAATAAATTTGGAACTACTTGCAGGAGATCAATTAATTTGAACTAGAATAAAGAAAATAGTTCAATAGACTTGCCTTTTTCGTAGTAGTCGATTCAATTAATATAAGAATAACGGGATCAGAATTCCGGGGAACAATCCTAAGAGTACGGGCAAAATGCGCGCGAAAAATTCCAACAGCAACAACCGCAATAGTGAATTAATCCCCCACACACGATCAGCCAGAACAACAAACCGCTGATGGGATCTGGCGTGGCCGAACAGCAAACAGCGACAGCGGCGAATCAGGTTTCGGCCTTGCAGCAGATCCAACCGAACACGGAACAGCAGCTCCGGGATTCGCTGTGGACGAACAGCGAACAGTAATCACCGGCGCGGATCTTGGCGTGATCCAATGGCCCAAAATCGATCCCGCCCTTTCTTCTTCTTCTTCTTCTTCTTCGTCTCTTCGTCGTAACAGAGCGAGTGAGCGAGAGATGGGGACGCGACGGCAGCGGTGCTTCGACGACGGTGCTATGTCGGGAAGCGACGCGGCGATGGGGCAGATGATGGCGGCGATATCAACGGCACGTCGTCGAGAACGACGACACTCTGCTTCTGGGTCTGAACAGGGGAGGAGTTGGGTTCGGGGATTCGGCAGCGTGTGGCGATGTGACGGAGGTGGTTTTGGTGGGTTGGAGACGGTGATCAAAGGAGTTGACGATGAGGGCGATGGTAATGGCGTTAAGGTGGATGAAGGCGATGGGTTTCGAAGTGGTTCGACGGGTGGAGACGGCGGCGGATTGTTGCTGCGGTGGGGCTGATGAGGAACGGGGGTCCGCAATGGGGACGAGGTCGAGGATGATAATGGAGTTGGCGATGGGGGTGACGGTGGTTTGCTGGGTTTGTTTTGGGTTTTCATTTTTGGTGTTCTGTTTGGGTTTGAGAACCAGGAGAGGGAGAGAGAACGAGAGAGAGGGAGAGAGAGTTGTTAGATTGGTTATTCTGATTTGAGGGGAAAGTGGGGGTATTTTTAATGTAACAATTAAAGAGGAGATCGTGGGAAGTTGGGGGATTTGAGGGACTGAGGGAGAATTAGTCTGGTTTGTTAGGGGAATTGGGTTGTGGGTAGCTTTAGACAAGGATCCAATACCCAATAAGATGTGGGTTGGGCTTGAGTGTAGATGGGCCACAAAAATACAATAATATAATAAATAAATGGGAACTAGTAAGCCCACAACATGACAAGGACCCAGATACAATAATTAGGGGGGAAAAATACATCAGAGACATACAAAATAATAACCCGTATAATCGGGAATAGGGGTTACATTGAAATATTTCAAAAAATTTCCATAAGTGGGAATAACAATATGGCTAATGTATTGGTCCAAAATCATGCCTTGAAAAGTATGCATCATAGTAATTATTGAAATGACAATACTACTAGAAGTTGAATCGTAATATTTTGAAAAATTCACTGTTGCAGTTTTAAAAGTTTCTAAAAATCTTAACAATGACTTGGCAAACAACCTTGATTGAGGAGTCATTTAAAAAAATTCATGTTTTTTGCAATACAAAACTCATTTATAACCGCTTTGAATTGAGTAACAACATTTAATAAGTCGAAAGTAGAGTTCCATCGATGTTTAATATCTCTATGAAATTTTCTAAAATGTACTCCCTTGAGATTACAACAGTCTTTAAATTGTTGAAGCATAGTACCATTCAAAACAATAAAATATACACAATTTCTAATTGCATTCATATATGAATCGGCTATTTTCAAAACATCTTATACACATAAATTTAAAATATGGCATGCATATCTAACATGAAAAATTTCAAGACATGGATGAGCTAATTGTTGTTTTAATGTACTAATCGAACTATTATTATTGGAGGCATCATAAAAAATAATAGTAAAAATTTTATTGTGAATTTGAAGTAAATCACAGACTTTTATAATATGTGTTGTTATAACCATACCACGATGGGGTACGGCAAAATGGCAAGTGATATGATTCTCTTTTGAATGAGTCAATCACTATCGATCCAATGAAAAGTTATGTACATCATCAGAATATCGTTACAACCTTTCCAACAATCGGAAGTTAACAATACTCTACAAGTTAAAGAATATAAAATTGCAATTAAACCGTCTCTCATTTTCAAATAAAGTATAGAACAATCGGTTTTGAGTGTGTTTCTAGGAATTCTTTTAAAATGTAGATTTAGTGCATTTTGGTTAAAAGCCTTTAGGTTCCAACTATCGGAATAGAAAAAATGTAACTCATCTTTAATAACTAGTTAGCCATTTCTCGATGAACAATTTCGGGATTATAACTATGACTATCTATTTGCTGGTCCTATGGTTGATCTTTTGTTGTGTTTGTTGGTCAATAACTAGTTCGAGGTGTATACCCATAATGTGTCGTCCAATTGTACCCATCCCCTCACCTTTTTTTTCCTTTTGTAACTTTTGCTACATGTTAAACAAATCTTATGTCCTATACTAGGATTCAACTCGTTCGGGATATAATCATAATATTTGTGTCAATCACTAGTTTTGCCTCTATATTTCTTACTAGAAGTGAATTGTGCATGTTTGGTTTCTGGTGTTTGTGTTTCAATATCATGCATTTCTTGTTGTGTGTCGAGATCAAAATTGTGTGGAGGAACATCATGTTGACCTATGTTAATATTAGGATTATATTCGGTCCCTAATTGCGGGATTGTTGGAGGTCAACCAGATGAACTACCAGAATATTGTCCACTTTGACTACGGTCGCTACCTCGTGATCGTGACATGATAAATGTAGTGTAGTAGTAGTGTATGTAAAAATAATAATTTATAGTGTTTTAGTAGGGTATATGAAAAAATAAAAAACAATATAGGAGGGTTGAGAGAGTTGAGGTAGTAGTATATGTGAAAAAAAAGAATCTAAAAAATGATAGGGGGTTTGAGAAAGGAATTTTTTAACCAAAATGACCCGCTCGCTATCTCAGATAGTAAGTTTGGTGAAAACAACATCGCTATTTGAGATAGCCAGTATAACTTTAAGACAAACTCGAAAAATGCTTGATTTAGACTCGTTGTCTGAGATATCGAGTATGTTTGTACCACACTCGTTGTCTCAGACAGCGAGTGTCGATTGAGGATTTTTCTAAACCCAAACTCGATATCTCATTCTTCTCTTCACTTATATATCTCTCCACTCTCTCTCTCCCAACTTCGAAACCCTACCTTCCAAATTTTGGACGGATTTTGTTGGTGAAATAACGAATTTGGGAGGTTAGGGTTTTGGGTTTCTTTCGGAGTTAGGAGAGAGAATGAAAAGAGAGAAGTGAAGAGAGATTGCGAAACAACGAGTCTTGTCTTTAAAAAACTCCCCAATCAACAGTCGCTATCTCAGATAGCGAGTGTGGTACAAACACAATTGCTATATGAGATAGCGACTCTAAACTTGGTATTTTTCTTCAAGTTCTAACACCTCAACATACACTCGCTATCCCAGATAGCGATGATGTTTTTACAAAAATCGCTATCTGAGATAGAGAGTATAAACTTTCTATTTTTCTTCAAGTTTTAACACTTCAACATACACTCACTATCTCAGATAGCGATGATATTTTCACCAAACTCGCCATCTGATATAGTGAAGCTAAACTTGGTATTTTTCTTTAAGTTTTTCTCCAAGTGGTTCAGAAACACCTCAACATACACTCTCTATCTCAGATAGCGATGCTATTTTCACCAAACTCACTATCTGAGATAGCGAGTGAGTCATTTTGGTAAATACTTTCAAAATTGGGTCAGTTTGGTAAACACTTTAAAAAAGTGGGTCAGTTCGGTAAAAACTTAGAGAGAGAGAGAGTAGTGAAAAAACAACAATAAGTATAATAAAAATAAATTAAAGCTACAATAATATTAAAAATTTGAGAGAGTAAAAAATTTTGATACCGTATTTCACGAATAATCGAATGTAAAGTTGAGAGAAAATAATAGTAGAGAGAGTTTGTAGTGGACGTAGTCAAGATAGTTTATAGTAGACGTAGTCGTAGAGAGTGAGTGTGTTCTCTTTGTTGAGAGAGTTTGTAGTAGACATAATAGATTTGACAATACGATCGATTTTGTTCACTTCTTTGTTGCTTCTTTGTTGAAGTTGATAGAGAGTAGTTGTCACGCCCCGCTTCCCAAAAATACAGAATACGGGCACGTAACACAAGCCCAGCGAATGAATATAATCATCCTTAAGCTGTTTCAGAAATCTTACAACATATCTCAGGCAGTATATCAGAGTCAATATATATCAGAGTCGAAATATCGCAGTCGGAAGCAAAGAGTGGAACCAACATGCATTACTGAGAAAATTTTACCAACAGGAATTAATTGAAAACCAAATATCTTGTTCTCAAATAAAAACAACAGAGTCTGAAACAAACATTCTGGGTCACATCGCCCAATACAAAATAAATAATACACGTGTCTCAAATACTGAAATAAATCAAGTCTCAGGAATACAGATTAATGTTCTAACAGAAAACAGAAATAATAATAAACAGCATCTAATACTGCGAACCACCAGAATCTTCTTGAATCTGTCCACCGTAATCTGAAATCATCGAATGCAGGAAAAAGGAAAAGAAGAAAACATAGTACCCGTCAATGGCAAGTCCGGGTCACAAATAGAATAGGATACAAGCACTTGGGAAAAACTAAACAGATCTAACTAATCATCAGAAACAGACCTAATATGGTATGGTAACCTCAACTAACATAATATCCTAGCAGATGTCTCAGATATTAAGTGTCAAGTGTCATGTAACAGATGTGTCAGGTAAACAGGTATGCAGATATCTCAGGTAAATTAGATAACAGGTTTCATATAATAGGTATTCAGATTATATCAGGTAACAGGTATACAGGTAACAGGTAATCAGGTAAACAGGATCATCAGGTTATGTTAAGTCTAATCTTTTATTAACTATCTAGGTAGCACGACATGTGCCCCAAATTATATCACATGGTTGCTACAGTCAATGCAGTTTCGCTTTAGATTTCATAGTGGACCATAGAGGGCAGTATACTCAGGTACAGGAAAACAGGTAACAGGTACACGATCAAAGATACGTGCATCAACAGGTAACAGCTACACGACCAACAGGTACGTGCATCAACAGGACATGAACCAAAAGGTATCATGCATCAAAATGGGAAACACGGGCCCCCTTCTGAGTACACGTTTCTGAACTATCCACTAATCGATCTTTCCCTTAATCCCTGGCTTAGTTACTTTTATTGTAGTTATTAAACAGACATGAATGTGATCTAAAGGGTGTCAAACTAACATCACATAATCAGGTTTAGGTTTAGGGCATCAGATCAGTAAGTATATATGCAAAATATTTACAATTACGAGCATAATGGTATATGTCTATAATCAGGTCAGCAAGACCAGTCTGTACATAAACAGTGATCCACAGATCTACAGGCATGCAAATAATGATCCGTCAATTGATCTAAAAACTAGACATCCATACGCTTCTAACGGGTATAATAAATCCACATGCTATTTCACAACATCTCGACTCAAAACGCAATTCAACACAGTTTGCATGTACAGTCAGAAAACAGGGGAATAACTTAAACCACATGAAAACAGAATACAAAGTCATTAATTAAATCCACAAAAATTCTGGGGTAATCCCCTATAAGTATAGTATCAAAATATAGACTTTCATATTTTTCCAGAAAGTATAAATATGTTTACAAAAATAAAGAATAGCACATCACACAGTTTTGATGGATCTGGAATTCTTCAACACCGCTGTACAAAAACATACATATCTTGCACACAGCGCATCAAAATCCACTTCCGCCAAAACAGGGTGAAAGTATACACAATTACCTAACTTTCATATCTCACATGGATTATTCATACAGTAATTAGAAATAAGGTAAATACGGCAATCAACATACAATCACATGCAGTTTACAGCAAGAGCGATCTATAGAAAAGGATGTAAGGCATCACTCAAAACTCATCTTTTAATTACTACAAAAATCAGAGAACTACCTAACATCATGGTGAAACACTGGACAAAATCTTGTGGCATGAAATTATGTCTAACTTTGGTCTTGAAAATAAATTGGTGATAAAATCTACCCCGAAATGAATCTGGGAACTACTGGCATACAGTTACTAAAATAATCATAACTAATTCATACGAACTCCAAACAGGGTGAAATCAGTGGGATTAGAAATTAGATTCAATTCTCTACAAATTACTCAGAAATAGTCATGTTGAGATTCGGATTCTAATTCAGGTAAAAACAGCAATCAATCCAGTTCAATCCAAATTTCCAGATTTCTCAACCAAACTTCAAAACATCATAACTTCTACAAAAGTAATCCAAACTCTTCCAAATTCGAATCGCTGTATACCCACTGCCTAAATGTCATATCTAAGGGTTTCTATCATGTCAAAATCTAATATTTCTCATATAGGTGTTCAATCAAACATCGGGCATACAATATGTCACATACGCGATAACAATCGCGGTCGGGTGAATCCTAAGGCATAAACCTATCAAATTCATGTTCTAATTCGTCCATGGCCTGTTTTGAAACCTTAGAGACGAAATCCACCAATAAAGACGTGATCTTGGTCCGTCTCTAGTCTCAAACTATTCTATGTGTGAACTTTCTACTTGTATCAACCTAAGAAATTTAAGTACAAGTTACTTGCCTTTATGTGATGACGAACGCGACGAATCCAAGCCTTTCAAAGAGAATCCACGAGCAAGACGCCTTCTAGCGCGATTTCGAGCGAAACCCACGAACAAGATGCTCCAACGATTGATTCCTTTGACACACGAACCGAAGTGGAAGATGCCCACAACTCAACGCAGCGAGGAGGGAAGATGAGGTGCTGATTTGGGATGGTTTGGTGCTCCTTGGGTGCTGGCCGAACACAAGAAGGAGAGGAAAGAGACGAGTTTTGAAGTGGTATTGTATAAAATAGTGGAGAGGGGAGATATTTGTGATCGGCTAAGGCAAGAGAGGGCAAGGGGAGGTCGGCTAGGGTTTGGAGAATGCAGGCCGGGATTGATTGGAGGAAGGGGTAGCCGGCACACAATAAGAGAGGGAAGAAATGGATTAGGGTTAGGGATTAATTAGTATTAGGGGTATATATATGGGATCAATTGCGGGTTAATGGGTAGTGGATATCAATAGGAAACCATGGGTATACAATTGGGTAATGGATATTGGGTAGATTTCAAATGGGGATACAAAACACAATGAATCCTATAGCTCCTAAAAAATCTCCTTAAGGCCAAAAATCTCAAATTGGTCAAAACTCTCCTAAAAATCCACCATGACCCTAAAATAACATCTATACATGAACGAGATCAAGAAATTGAGAAAAAGAGCTCAAAATGTCGAGAAACGGCCAAACGGCATACAACGGCAAAAAGGAAGTCAAAACTGCCAGAAAAATATTATAGAATAAAAATAATTAAATTTATTATTCTGAAAATACAATGGAAAATAATAATTCACAAAAAAATGAAAAATATCCTCAAAATACCAAAAGTGAAAAACAGGGGTTACAGTAGTAGTAGCAGAGAGTTGAGAAAAGGTTGAGTGAGTTGTTAAATGGTGTGAAAATTTTGAGTGAAATCAGGATGTTTTTATAGGCAACCCCCCCCCCCCCCCCCCCCCCCCCCCCCCCCCAAAAAAAAAAATAAAAAAAATAAAAAACCCCAAAAAGAAAAAAAAAAACACAATAAACGGTTGCTAGGGCATGCTCCCTCTACTACTCTCATGCACTTGGTTTGCAGATGTGAGTCATCTTTTAAGTTATTTTGTGAGTTATGTAAGTTAGGTAAACATTATCGAGTTCCCTACCCAGGACGTGTCAATAAACGTAATGAATATTTATTTGAGTTAGTGCACTCTGATGTTTGGGGCCCTATTGATTTTCCTTCATTTAATAAATATCATTATTTTGTTAAATTTATTGATGATTTCTCTCGCATAATATGGTTGATTCTCATGAAAGATCGTTTTGAATTGTTTAAAGTTTTTTCAAAAAAATTTATTTGAGATAAGAACACAATTTGACACTACTCTTAAATGTTTTCATTCCGATAATGCTAAAGAATATATGAGTTCTGACTTTCAACAATTTTTTTCTGAACATGGAGTAATACACCAAATATTTTGTGCCTACACTTGTCAACAAAATGGAGTGGCAGAATGAAAAAAATTAATATTTACTTAGCATTGCTCACTCTCTGGTATTTGAAATGAAGGTCTCAAAATTTTACTGGAGTTTTGCTATTCTCACTGCCACTTTTCTTATCAACCGTATGACTATCATATTCTTCAAAATCAATCCCCATTTTAACTAGTGTTTCCCTCTAAAGAGCCATTTTCATTATCATCTCGTGCCTTCTGTTGCACATGTTTTCCTTAAAATCCCAGCCCAGGCTTTGATAAACTTGACCCGTGTGCAACAAAGAAAGTTTATCAAAATCCTAACACTCAAGCACCCTGGTTGGACTGTAGCTATGAAGGAGGAAATGCAGGCTCTTTAGCATAATTGTACTTAATTGTTGGTTCATCTTCCTACGCATGGTAAGACAGTTGGTTGTAAGTGGGTATTCACAGTCAAACAATCCCGATGACATAGTTGAATGACTTAAAGCCCGCCTTATTGCTAAAGGATATGCACAGGAATTTGGGGTCAACTTGTAGAGACATTTTCTCCAATTGCGAAACTCACATATATTCAAGTTCTTATCTCTCTTGCATCAAATTGTTATTGGTCCCTTCATCAGCTTGATGTCAAGAATGCATATCTGAATGGAGATTTGAAAGATGTAGTGTATATGCAACAACCTCCTAGTTTTGAGCGACATATGGAAAATCTTGTATGTTCGCTCAAAATGTCTCTTTATGACCTCAAACAGCCCATCGGATTTGGATTGAAAAGTTCGGCAAAATTGTGTGCTCTTATGGATTCTCTAGAAGTAAGGCAGACCATTCTCTCTTCACATTAAAATGAAGCAAATGCACTGTTATCCTATTAGTATATGTTGATGATATTATTATCACATATAGTGACTCACAAGGTATTGCAAACATCAAGCAGGAGTTAGCACAAACCTTTCAAAGGAAAAGTCGTGGTCTGCTTTGATACTTCCGTGGCATTGAGCTTGCACCAGCGAAAGATGAAATATTTCTTTCACAAATGCAGTATGTTATTGATATTCTTACTGAGACAGAAATATTGGGATGTTTCCAGAGTGACACACATATGGATCACAATATTAAGTTGTCCTCCTTCTCAAACGATGCATTGTTCTCTGGAAATACACACGGTTGGCAAACTCATATATATCTAAGTAATTATGCCAGATATTTCATATGTAATTGGTCGAGTTAGCCAATTTATACTTGTTGGAAATGTTTTTGGCACCAAAATAGAACCTGAAATTTCAGGTTATTGTCAGACTTTCCAGACTTGATTCCGGTGGGCTCCGGCCACCGACACCGCTGAAAAGTGATTGGACCGCATTTCTCTTGTAGAGTACTATTCCGTAATGCACTCGTTTGCTAAAAATGGATTTCGTATGAAAGAGAAATGTTGGTCCAAAGTTAGGTACTCGAAATGTACTAACTTGGGAATTTGGAGAAATGGATAATCCCACATTGAAAGTTGAGAAAGATTTCTCTAGTATATAAGCTAAAGAAATGAACTAAAGGGTGTATCCCTTGGGGTACCACTAACGTGTAGTGGAGAGAGGACCTAGCCAAATAAACACACACACGCGCGCGCCCGGCCCGGCTCGGCTCAGCCTGGGCTTGGGCTTGGGCTTGCATTGGATTGGATTGGATTTTGATTTAGACATAAAATAGTTAAGCTTGGGCCTGGCCAGCCACAGTCTAAACTATTTTTTGCCCAGCTTCGAATTTTTTCTTAGATCTTGTTTCTCTCCTTTGTGGGCTTGGGCTTCTGTTGAGTCTGCAACAAAAGCTTCTAGAGGCTTTTCGAATTTGTAACTGGTGCCAAAAATCTGTAACAGCAGAATAATGGATCCATCAGTTACGCTTTTGTGCCATAGCTCTTTAACAGCAGAATAATGGATCCATCAGTTAAGCCTTTGATTTAAAAATACCATCAAACAATCTCCTATAAAGTCAGTCATTTTGGTCTGTCATATTACAATATATTTTCCAATCTCTTCTCCTTTTCTTTTGAGTCAATCTGAGAGTGCAACATAGTTGCTGGTTCGCTCGTGTCTCTGAAGCTTGAGTGTTGCTCTTCAAAGAAGGTAAAACAGTTGTATCCTGGAAAGCAGTTCGTCAATAATCGTCACACTACGGGGCAAATTTTGCTTTAAGGACCGAGATTTTGATCTCGACTCTGTATGAATTTTATCTGGTTTGAATTTTCTTACCACTACAAAAGATACTGGTTTTACCGGCGATTATTCCCCGGTGTTTTACTAGTAGAGCCGGGGTAGGGAGCGAGTAGGAATTGGGCGCCAGATGGGATGGTCATACACCGGCGGTCGATTTAAAATGCCGGCGTATGTTAGTATTCACCGGCGTTTTACTTAAAAACGCCGGTGAAGTTTATTATTCACCGGCATTTTTATTATAAACGCCGGCGAATATACGGACACATTCACCGGCGTGTCTAATTAAAACGCCGGTGAATAACTGCGATAAAACCCGCGAACCCTAATCTTTCGCTCGCCATTTTCCCAAACCCCCCCCAAAAAAAAGGAAGGGGCGCTTCGTTTCCCTCCTTCCTCGCTCTACTTCCCGCGCGTTTGCCTCCGCCGCTTCGTCCTCTTCGACGGCCTTCGACCTTTCGAAATCGTCCCTTCTTTCCTTCGTCCTTTTCGATTTCCCTCTTCCCTCTCTCTATTTGGAGGTGAATCGGCGGTCGCCCCGCTCTATCTCTCTCCTACGCCCCCGCCCTCGTCGCCCCCACTCCCTCTCTCTCTCTGTTCGGTATGATCTCTTGATTTCCCTTATTTTTCAAAAAAAGCAGCTTTTTTCAGTTTATTCATCTTGATTTCCTTAACATGAATGGTTAGTTGAGATGAAGAATTAATAGAAAAATATATGCTTAGATAATGGAAATTTTCATCTTCTTTTACTGTTAATGAAGCTGATTTCATGCATCTGATTGTCTTCATGGCATGTTTGTTTTTTTACCCAAAATGGGTTCACTGTGAACTGAGGATGCTCTAGGTACGTATGCCAATATCCTCCGGCCGGATATGCACAACAATTGGATTTTAGATTTAGTTGGGCACAGTGAATTAGTAGAGCAACATATAAGCTCACATAATGGGAAATTTTCATTTTCAGATACTGTTAAAGTAACTTGATTGCAATCTTTGGCATGGTTTTTTAACACAAAATGGGTTCACTTCCAAACTAAGTATGCTGCTAGCATACCCATTTTCTTTCACTGTTAATGAAGCTGATTTCATGCATCTGATTGTCTTCTTGGCATGCATGTTTTTTTACCCAAAATGGGTTCACTGTGAACTGAGGATGCTATAGGTACGTATGCCAAAATCCTCCGGCCGGATATGCACAACAATTGGATTTTAGATTTAGTTGGGCTAAAGAAGTAGTAGAGCAACATATAAGCTCAGATAATGGGAAATTTTTATTTTCAGATACTGTTAAAGTAACCTGATTGCAATCTTTGGCATGGTTTTTTAACACAAAATGGGTTCACTTCCAAACTAAGTATGCTGCATAGCATCCCCATTTTCTTTCACTGTTAATGAAGCTGATTTCATGCATCTGATTGTCTTCTTGGCATGCATGTTTTTTTTACCCAAAATGGGTTCACTGTGAACTGAGTATGCTATAGGTACGTATGCCAAAATCCTCCGGCCGGATATGCACAACAATTGGATTTTAGATTTAGTTGGGCTAAAGAAGTAGTAGAGCAACATATAAGCTCAGATAATGGAAATTTTCATTCTCAGAAACTGTTAGAGAAGCTGATTGCCATCTTAGGCATGATTTTTTAACAAAATGGGTTCACTTCCAAACTAAGTATGCTGCTAGCATGCTCATTTTCTTTTACTGTGTTAGTGAAGCTTATTTTCATGCATCTGATTGTCATCTTGGCATGTTTTTTTTGACCAAAATGGGTTCGCTGTGAACTGAGGATGCTATAGGTACGTATGCCAAAATCCTCCGGATACACACAACAATTGGGTTTTAGATTTAGTTGGGCTGAAGAAGTAGTAGAGCAACATATAAGCTCATATAATGGAAATTTTTTTATTTTCAGATACTGTTAAAGTAACCTGATTGCAATCTTTGGCATGGTTTTTTTAACACAAAATGGGTTCACTTCCAAACTAAGTATGCTGCATAGCATCCCCAGTTTATTTCACTGTTAGTGAAGCTTATTTCACAAACCTGATGGTCTTCTTAAGCTATTTTATGGTCCCATTTTCACTTAACTGTTAGTGAAGCTGATTTCATGCACCTGATTGTCTTCTTGGCATGTTTGTTTTTATACCAAAAATGGGTTCACTGTGAACTGAGGATGGTATATAGGTACGTATGCCAAAATCCTCCGGCCGGATATGCACAACAATTGGGTTTTGCGATATAGTTGGGCTAAAAAAGTAGTAGAGCAACATATAAGCTCAGATAATGGAAAATTTTTCATTTTCAGATACTGTTAATGTAACCTGATTGCAATCTTTGGCATGGTTTTTTTAACACAAAATGGCTTCACTTCCAAACTAAGTATGCTGCATAGCATCCCCAGTTTCTTTCACTGTTAGTGAAGCTTATTTCACAAACCTGATGGTCTTCTTAAGCTATTTTTTTGTCCCATTTTCACTTAACTGTTAGTGAAGCTGATTTCATGCACCTGATTGTCTTCTTGGCATGTTTGTTTTTATACCAAAAATGGGTTCACTGTGAACTGAGGATGGTATATAGGTACGTATGCCAAAATCCTCCGGCCGGATATGCACAACAATTGGGTTTTGCGATATAGTTGGGCTAAAAAAGTAGTAGAGCAACATATAAGCTCAGATAATGGAAAATTTTTCATTTTCAGATACTGTTAATGTAACCTGATTGCAATCTTTGGCATGGTTTTTTTAACACAAAATGGGTTCACTTCCAAACTAAGTATGCTGCATAGCATCCCCAGTTTCTTCTTTTGTTGTTAGTGAAGCTTATTTTCATGCATCTGATTGTGATCTTGGCATGTTTTTTTGACCAAAACGGGTTCACTGTGAACTGAGGATGCTATAGGTACGTATGCCAAAATCCTCCGGATACGCACAACAATTGGGTTTTAGATTTAGTTGGGCACAGTGAATTAGTAGGGCAACATATAAGCTCAGATAATGGAAATTTTTATTTTCAGATACTGTTAATGAAGCTGATTGCCATCTTTGGCATGATTTTTTAACAAAAAATGGGTTCACTTCCAAACTAAGTATGCTGCTAGCATCCTCATTTTCTTTCACTGTTAATGAAGCTTATTTCATTAAGATCCAGGATGGCAAATTTTGACTGGGCTATAATTGGATTGTTTAGTGGATGTTGTCTATGTTCTTAATTGGGCTGTGATTAGAAAGAGTGGGCTCGAGTGGAGATCTGGAAACCCATATAGAGACATCTTGTTCATAATAATTTATTATTATTGTTGTTCTTGTCGCTCTTGCTGTTGTTGCTGATGTCTCTTTGTGTTCGTGTGCTGAAGGGAAACAAGGGATGAGAGAGAGATGAGGAAAATGCCGCTATGTTAGCCTGGTGTATCCAAAGTCTCTACCTTTCTTCTTTCTGTTTCCATTTCTGGCTTCTATATATATTTGGTTTCCTTCCACGATGACAGTTCCCTAAAAATACACTTGATATGAGCCCTATCTTATTTTTCTTATTTTTCTTATATTTGGTTTCCATCCACGATGACAGTTTCATAGATTGTCTGAACAATCCATGAAGGACATGCTTAGATACTGAATTTTCATTTGTTTTACTGTTTTAGATAGTAGATATTCCCAATCAGAGGAGAATATAAAGGTTTCAAGTTAGATACTGAATTTTCATTTGTTTTGTTATTTTAGATATATTTAAAAACAAAATTAAGTACTAGATTTTTAGCATTGCAATGTAATTACTTTACCTCTGTATATATCATTAACAATTCCATTTGCAGTTGGCACTTTGATCTTATAATTTAAGATACAGGTAGTTCTTTTTGCAAGTTCAAAAAATATGTATATTCTGTATTGTGGTCTACTGTTCAATTAAACTATTGTTTTTTTTTCACAGAGCGGTCGTCAAGATGAAGGAAATTCTGATGATCAGAGCTGAAGCTACTCGAGGGGTATGAATCTGCGGTCCTCCTTGCTGTTCTTATGTCCTCCTTGCTGTATGGTTGTTGTTCTTATGTCCTCCTCCTTGCTGTTGTTATGTCAGACTGGTTTTTTTTATGAGAGTTATGTCAGACTTTTAATTTGGGATATTTTGGATATTTGTCAGACTGGTTTGTTTGGATATTTGGGATGTTAGTCTCTATATTAATTTGTTAATTATGACACTGTTAATTAATCAATGAATTTGGACGTTGATATGACACGTGTGAAACTTGATTATCTTTAATTATTCTTGTGTTTGGTTGTGGTTTGCGCAGTAATATGCAACGAAATTGATTGAATCAGTTGTGAGAATTAGTTTACATGTTTTGTAAATGAAACTGTGAATTGAAATCGAACGGAAAAGCAGAGTATCGAAAATAAACGGGCATAGCCAGAACGGCATTTTAAAAAATACCGGTCTATCTAATCTAATTGTTGAATTGTGTGATACACCGGCATTCCAATGCAAGCCGGTGAATGTTGTCAGCTGTAACGGCACAGACGTACACCGACATTTTATAAACGCCGACGTATATAACTACACCGGCGTTTTTTGGTTGCACCGGTGTTCGTAAATAGGAAAAACCAGGCACTCATAAACGCACATACACCGGCGCTCCTTGACCGCCGGTATACTTTCGTTCTACACCGGCGTTTTCATACACGCCAGTGAATGAATAAATACCGGCGGTTTACGACCGCCGGTGAATGTATATAGGTGCACAAGAACGGCACTCAGAGACCGACATACACCGGCGTTTTATGACCGCCGGTGTAGTTCTAACATTTACCGGCGTCCACCAAAACCGCCGGCGTAGACCCCTTCGTTTCAGCGACGCCCGCTTCGGCGGCATTTAGACCGGCGCTATTGTAAACGCCGGTGAAAGTTTCACCGGCGTAAAAAAATGCCGGTAAAGACGTCAAAAAGCACCGGGAAAGCTACTTTCTTTTGTAGTGTACCTATAATTTTCTTCTCCAAAAAGATTATTAGAAACATTTTATTTTATGAAATTTAGGTTGTAACAATCTTAAAGCAAATATTTTCCTTCTATTTTAACAGTTTTGTGAAGAATTTTACAGGTGTTGTTTATCATTTCGAAAAAAAAAAATTCTATTTTTCTAACAGTTGATTTTTTAACTGTTTCAGAAAGAAAATGGGATACATTACTGAAAACAAATTGAGAATATCAGTGGGCTGCTCAATGGACAAACCCCTGTGACCCAGAATGTGACTGCACAACCAGTTGCGGCACAAACGATTGTTCTGCCCACACATCTAACTGTGGGAGAAAAGCCTGAAATGTTCTATGGAACTGAATTCAAGAAGTAGCAAGGAAAGACGTAGTTCTACCTGACCACCTTAAAACTGGAAAGGTTTCTGACTGAAACTGCCCCTGTGTTGGCACCTAGAGCTTTGGATGCTCACTCTGTCGCTACTGTTGATGCATGGAATCAAGGTGATTACCTATGCAAAAATTAAGTCTTGAACGGTTTGGTAGACCCGCTCTACAATGTGTATTGTGTCTTCAAGACATCCAAACAACCGTGGGGGTCTTTGGAGAAGCAGTACAAAACCGAAGATGCTGGTTCCAAGAAGTTTGTAGTTGGCAAATTTCTGGAATACAGGATGGTTGACTCCAAGACTATAGTGAGTCAAATTTAGGAGCTGCAAGTGATATTGTAAGAAATTGCTGCAGAGAACTTGACATTGTGTGAACCATTCCAGGTTGCAGGGATCATTGAGAACCTTCCACCTAGATGGAAGGAATTCAAGAACTACCTCAAGCACAAGCGAAAGAAAATATCACTTGAAGACCTGATTGTCAGGTTGCAGATTAAAGAGGACAATCGCAAGGCTGACAAGTCCTATGAAAATAACTTTATAGAAAAAGCTAACATGGTAGAACACGAACAGAAGGCCAAAAAGAGAAAGTTCTTGCCATAAGGCTTGAACAAGAAGCCTGCTGCAAAGAGGTTTGCTGGAAAATGCCACAAGTGTGGTAGGCTTGGGCACAAGGTATCTGAATGTCGCAGCAAGGATGACATCCTTTCTAGAATTGGAAAGGCAAAAGGGAATAAGAAGGCCCAAGCGCACATAGCTGAGAACCAGTCCACTGGTCTCTCTGACTTGGACCTTTGTGCTGTTGTATCAGATATCAATCTGGTGGGGAGTAATCCTCGTGAATGGTGGTATGATACTGGAGCCACCAAGCACATCTGCTCGGACAAAGATATGTTCACTTCATACAAAAAAAGCAACAAGGATGAAAAGTTGTTCATGGGGAATTCTTCCACTTCCATGATTGAAGGAATAGGGAAGATAGTGCTGAAGATGACTTCTGGCAAAGAACTAACACTAAGCAATGTGTTGCACATTCTGAATATTCGTAAGAACATGGTTCGGGATCTGTGCTGATCAAGAATGGATTTAGGATCGTGCTTGCTTATGACAATTTTGTGCTTTCAAAGAATGGAGTGTACTTGGGAAAATGGTATGTTAAGGATGGACCGTTCAAATTTAATTTAATGACAGTCATCCCAAAATCTGTTGTTCTCAAAATTAATAAAATAAATCCTGTTGCTTATGTTGTTGAGTCTTCTTTTGTTTGGCATGAAAGACTAAGCCATGTTAATTTCAATTCTTTGTGTAGATTAATTAACATGAATTTACTACCAAAATTTAAGGTAGACAACTGCGACAAATGTGAAGTTTGCACAGAGGTCAAACTCACTAAAACTCCATCCCATTCTGTAGAAAGAAGCACTGAACCTCTAGGTTTAATTCACACGGATCTGTGTGATTTAAAATTCGTGGAGACCAGAGACAGCAAAAACTATTTTGTGACGTTCATAGACGATTGCACAAAATACTACTATGTATACTTGTTATGTAGCAGAAATGAGGCATTGGATAAATTCAAGGAATATAAGCTTGAGGTTGATAATCAACTTGGCAAAATGATTAAAATTATTAGGAGTGATAGAGGAGAAAAATATGATGCACCGTTTAATATGTTCTGCTCTGAACATGGAATAGTTCATCAGAACACTACTCCTTACTCACCTGAATCAAACAATACTGCCGAATGCAAGAACCGAACTCTGAAGAAGATGATGAATGCCTTGTTGAATTTTTGGTTACCCCAGAACATGTTGGGGGAAAGTATTGCTGACCGCCAACTATATTCTCAATAAAATACCTCACAAGGAAACTGGCAAGACACCATACGAACTGTGAAAATGTAATATACCTTTATATAAATACTTCAAAGTGTGAGGGTGTCTAGCAAACGTAGTAGTACCTAATCCCAATCAGGTCACAATTGGACCTAAGACCATTGATTGCATATTCATAGGCTATGCACACAACAGTCGTGTATATCGGTTCTTGGTATATAAATCGGATATACCAGACATGCATGTGAATACAATAATGGAATCAAGGAATGCTTCTTTCTTTGAACACGTGTTTTCATGCAAGGATGCTGCATATCCTAAATGTACACGTGAACAAGGGAGTGCAAGTATCTCGGTTAATGAACCTAGACGAAGAAAATAGGTAGAACATCAAAGTCATTTGAACCTGAGTTTGTAATGGCCTTTCTGTTAGAGAATGAGCCTAGAATATTCAAGGAAGCCATGTCTACGCCTGATGCTCCTATATGGAAGGAAGCAATCAAAAGTGAAATAGACTCCATCATGCAAAATCATACATTGGAGTTGGTCGATTTGACTTCTGGATGTAAAGGTCTAGGATGCAAATGGATTTTCAAACGAAAATTGAAATCAGCTGGTTTTATAGAGAAACATAAGGCTAGAATTGTGGTACAAGGATTTAGGCAAAAGGAAGGCCTATACTTCTTTGATACTTATTCTCCAGTCACGAGAATAACTTTCATAAGAATATTGATAGCTATTGCAGCTCTACGCAATCTCGAAATACATCAATTGGATGTCAAAATCACCTTTCTAAATGGGGATTTAAAAGATGAAATATACATGAAACAACCTAAGGGTTATGTAGTTTTTGGACAGGAAAGCATGGTGTGCAGACTTGTAAAATCTTTGTACGGATTGAAACAAGCTCCAAAGCAGTGGCATGCAAACTTTGATATTGTTATGATGTCAAATGGTTTTAAAATAAATGAATGTGATAAGTGTATTTACATCAATGATACCCCAAATGGAAATATTCTGGTGTTTCTGTATGTAAATGACATGCTCATTATTGGTAGCAATAATGACATTATCAAACAAACTAAGAAGATGCTTAGTGGTAAGTTTGATATGAAAGATTTGTGAGTTGTAGATGTCATACTAGGAATCAAAGTTTCCAGGATGTCTGAGGAAATTACTTTGTCTTAAGCTCATTACGCTGAGAAAGTACTTGAAATATTCAAGAATTACTCCAATGGGACTGCCAAAAGTCCTGTGAATCCCAGTCATCACTTGTCCAAAAATACGAGTGATAACATATCACAATTGGAATATGCACGTGTAATTGGTAGTCTGATGTATATAATAAATTGTACAAGACCGGACTTGGCACAATCAGTAAATGTACTGAGCCGCTACACAAGTAATCCAAGACGAAGTCACTGGAAAGGAATAACTTGAGTATTGAACTACTTGCGACATACTCAGAGTTATGGGCTGCATTACACCAGATATCCAACAGTACTGGATGGCTACAGTGATGCCAATGGATATCGGACTCCAAGAACTCAAAATCTACTAGTGGGTATGTCTTCACTCTTGGTGGTACAGCTGTGTCATGAAAATCCTCTAAATAAATATTATTGGCCAGATCCACTATGGAATCTGAGTTTATTGCTTTAGACAAAGAAGCAGAGAAAGCAGAATTGCTTCGAAACTTTTTAGAGGACATTCCTATGTGGAAAAAATCAGTGTCTGCTATATGTGTACACTGTGATAGCCAATCAGTTATAACAAGGACACTGAGTTGTATGTATAATGGTAAGTCTCGTCATAACAAAAGGCGACAAAAAACTATTAGACAACTGCTCTCAAATGGAATAATCTCTATAGAGTATATAAATCGGCTAACAACCTAGCGGATCCATTTACTAAAGGTTCGTCACGAGAGCAGGTTGTGAGATCTTCAAGGGAAATGAGTTTAAAGCCTATGACGAAAGAGGATACTTGTTGGAAACCCTACCTAGGTGACTGGAGATCCCAAGATCTAGGTTCAAGGGAACAACTAAATCTTGTTGAATCAATGTGAGCACTGAGAGATTAAAATCTCGTACCCATTCTTAGGATGATAAACAATGCTACCATCAAGGGGTTAGGATAATCTTGGCTTTTAATGATTTCCATAGCTTTGAAATAAAAGTGGAGTATGGCAGGATACTCTTTATGGGCGATCACCTTGTGAGTGTGAAATGGGGCAGTTTCTAGGAGAATGAAGAGAGGCTATATTCTCCAAGTTCACTCACGATTAACCAGGGTTGTTCAAGGCCAAAATGAACACAACAAGAGAACCTAGTTCTGTGAGGAGATG
Source organism: Hemerocallis citrina (assembly GCA_017893485.1). Classification (NCBI taxonomy): domain Eukaryota; kingdom Viridiplantae; phylum Streptophyta; class Magnoliopsida; order Asparagales; family Asphodelaceae; genus Hemerocallis; species Hemerocallis citrina. Next base: position 123,436,157 of record CM030367.1, read on the forward strand.
AAACCGTGTGATAGTTACTGTCTAGGTTTACATCAAATCCCGGGTAGTTCAAGACATCATGTTCATGACCTGGTCAAGTGAATCCGATGGCTACTCACTAAGGGTGGTTCAAAGTTGAAAAATTACTACCATTTCTGATGTAGTGATTCTCTGATTGTACTCTCAATGTCTTTTTTGTTGTGTTTACATTGCATAGTTTGGTAATTTCCATTCATGTGGGGGATTGTTGAAAATGTTTTTGGCACCAAAACAGAACCTAAAATTTCAGGTTACTGTCAGTCTTTTCGGGCCTGATTCTGGTGGGCTCTGACCTTCGACGGCACCGAAAAGTGATTGGACCGCATTCCTCTCGTCGAATACTATTCCGTAATGTACTCGTTTGCCAAAAACGGATTCCGTATGAATGAAAAATGTTGGTCCAAAGTTGGATACTCAAAATGTACTACCTTGAGAATTTGGAGAAAATGGATAGTTCAACATTGAAAGTTGAGAAAATTTTCTCTAGTATATAAGCTAAAGAAATGGACTAAAGGGTGAGCCCATGGGGCTACTAACGTGTAGTGGAGAGAGGACCTAACCAAATAAACATACACACGCGCGCTCGGCCCGACCCGGCTCAGCACGGCCTGGCCTGGCTTGGGATTGGGATTGGGCTTGGGATTGGGATTGGATTTTGATTTGGACATAAAATATTTAATCTTGGGTCTGGCCAGCCACAACCTAAACTCTTTTTTGCCCAACTCCGAATTTTTCTTGGATCATGTTTCTCTCCTTTGTGGGCTTGGGCTTCTGTTGAGTCTGCAACAGAAGCTTCTAGAGGCATTTTGAATTCTGTTACATGTGCCATAACTCTGTAACAGCAGAATAATGGATCCATCAGTTATGCTTTTGTGCCATAACTCTATAATAGCAGAATAATGGATCCATCAGTTACGCCTTTGATTTAAAAACACCATCAAACAATCTCCTATAAAGTCAGTCGTTTTGGTCTGTCATATTACAATATATTTTCCAATCTCTTCTCCTTTTCTTCTGAGTCTATCTGAGAGTGCAACACAGTTGTTGGTTCGCTGGTGTCTTTGAAGCTTGAGTGCTGCTCTTCAGAGAAAGTAATACATTTGTATCCTGGGAAGCAGTTCGTCAAAAACTGTCACACTACGGGGCAAATTTTGCTTTAAGGACATAGATTTTGATCTCGACTCTGTATCAATTTTGTCTGGTTTGAATTTTCTTACCTGTAATTTTCTTCTTCACAAAAATTATTAGAAACATTTTATTTTACAAAATTCAGGTTCTAACAGCACCAACCATCATTCATTGGGAAATAATGGTTCACATTCTTTGTTATCTTAAGAATGCTTCAGGACAAGGAGTTCTCTTCAAGTTTGATGACTCACTTTCTTTTTCGAGGTTATTTTGATTCTGACTGGGTAGGATCGGTTGATGATATTGCTCAACTAGTTGGTACTTTGTATTCTTTGGAGGTAATTTGATGTCTTGGAAAAGCAAGAAGCAGCCCATTGTAGTTAAAAAGCAAGAAGCAGCCCGTTGTAGTTAAATCAAGTGCATAGTCTAACACCGAGTCATCGGGTATTTGGTCTTTAAAGTTTTATGGCTAAACTATCTTCTTCAAGACTTAGGAATCTCATCATCATCTCTAGTTCCACTATACTGCAATAACCAGGCTACTATGCATATTTCTAAAAATTTAGTGTTTCATGAGTGCACAAAATATATTGAAGTTGATTGTCACTTCATTCGTGATGAATGAGAGAAGAAGGTGATTTTATTCTCATATGTTTGGTTTGGTGAATAACTTACTGATATCCTAACTAAAGCACTACTTCCTAAAAATTTTCAAACCTTCCTGCGCAAGTTTGGCTTCGACAAAATCTACAGATCAGCTTGAGGGGGAGTGTTAGATTAGTGTTTAGTTTAGTTCCACATCAGTAAAAGAATTAGTTTACTATTTGTCATTTCTTATTTATAAGAGGCATTATATTCAATTAAAATCATCTAATAAAATTATTCTTTTTTTTTCTCTACACTATATGTTAATTGTAAGGAATAGGGTGTACAAATATGTTCCACATACAGAATTTTCGTGTCCTCTTAATGGGAGGATAAATTCCCGTTAGCTAAGGTTAAAGCACTGGTGAGATTCACTTTGGATCATACTCCGTTAGCTCTGGATTGCGGTTATGGGGATAGGAAGAACAGATTTCAGTTTCGATTCGAGAAAGCATGGACGTTGCGTGAAGGGAGTCGTAAGGTAATCGAAGACTCATGGAACGCCAACACTACATCGACTACTGCGGTTGGACGATGGACTGAAAAAATTAGGAGACTAAGAAAAAAACTCAAGCAATGGGCAAAGACGGAGTTTGGGCAGAACCGAAGGATGAAAGAAGAAATTGGAGGAAGGATTCAACAGCTGGAAGTTTTAGAGGAGGAAAGAGATTTAATAGAGTCTGAATTCGAGGAGTTATGTAAGAATAGGCATGATATCCTACAAATAGGGATCATGGAGGAACAATATTGGAGACAGCGCTCAAGGATTCAATGGTTACAAGAAGGTGACGCCAATACCAAATTCTTTCACATGATTGCCAATGGAAGAAGGAGGCTTAATAACATATCTGGGTTAGAGGTGAACGGAGACTGGTGCGAGAATGAAGATAGAATCACGCAGCACATTAATGAGAGCTATAAAGATTTGTTGGGCAAAAAAAGAGAACATAGATGTAAATTGAATCAGGATATGTGGCTAGCTATGAGGTTGAACGGAAGTGATAATATAGAAGGTGAGTTCAGTGAAGAGGAAGATCGAGCTGCTATAAACAATCTGGGACAGGATAAGGCACCTGGTCCCGACGGTTTTTCGCTTTTCTTCTATGGATTATACTGGAATATTATAAAAGAAGATTTCATGAGGATCTTACAAGATTTCTATAATGGTGAGGTTGATTTGGGAAGGTTGAACTACGCGAATATCATTTTAATTCCAAAGAAAACTGACATCAAGAAGGTGGGAGATTTGAGGCCCATCAGTGTACTGAACGGGTCTTTCAAAATAATTTCAAAAGTCTTGGCTAATAGACTAGGTCTGCAGCTCAATGATATTGTTGGTGAATCTCAGAGCGGTTTCATTAGAGGGAGAGACATTATGGACAGTGTAGCTTCGGCTCATGAAATCATTTTCAGAGGAAACAAAGATAAAATGGATGGGTTTCTCTTCAAGGTGGATTTTCAAAAAGCATACGATACTGTAGACTGGGATTGTGTGGACGAGGTCTTATTGCTTAAAGGTTTCGGGGAAAGGTGGAGGAGGTGGATCCACCAGTGTGCCAGAGGAGGAAAATCATTTCTTATCGTCGACGGGGTACCAGGAAAAGAGATTAAACGTCAAAGGGGTTTAAGACAATGAGATCCGTTGTCATCGTTATTATTTGCCATTGTGGCTGACGGACTAGCAGAGATGATTGTAAACAGCAGAAAGGAGAACGTAAGCCACGACATCAAAATCAAAGGAATCCTGAAGTTTTGTCCATACTTCAGTACGCGGACGATACCTTGCTGTTCGGTTCAGCGTCTAAAGATGAAATAATAGCTATGGGTATGGTTCTTAGGTGCCTCGAGGCGTGGTCCGGAATGAAGGTTAACTTCAACAAGAGTTGTATTATACCACTAAGCGATAGTTGTTCTATCCCCATTATGTCTATCCAACAGATGCTAGGATGCAATAAAGGTGAATTTCCTTTAATCTATTTGGGGATTCCTAACAGACCGGGGAAATTAACAAGGGAAGACTGGTAACCGCTAATCAAGAAAATCGAGAAAAGATTGGTTGGGTGGAAAGGACGCATGCTTACATTGGGTGGAAGGATTACCCTATTGAATTCAGTTATTAACAATATTCCAGTATATCTCATGTCTATATACGAATTACCGGATTGGGTAATCAACAGAATTGACAAAAGCAGAAGGTGATTCCTATGGAAAGGGGCAGATGGGGGAGGGAAGGGATTGCATCTCATAAGCTGGGGGAGAGTTTGCAGTAAGAAAGAGTTCGGGGGATTGAGAATCATCAATCTTAGAGATATAAACAGAGGAATGCTTAGTAAATGGTGGTGGAAACTGGCAAACAAGCGCAGCAATTGGTGGTGTAAGTCTTTCATTAAGTATCGGTCAAGGAAGAAATTCAGATATGCGGGGAAGAAGTGTCTATAGTAGGAACTCGTTCTTATGGAAAGGGATATCCAAAATGGGAGACATCTTCCATAGCAACACTATCTGCAGGGTGAGGAACGACAAGAATACAAGATTCTGAAAAGATAAATGGTGCCGAAATAACACCCTCATGGGACTCTTCCCATCAGCTATCAGTGCAGTTCTAAACACAGATACCATGGTGAGAGACGTTTGGTGCAACAACAGGCTTAGATTAGAAGTCAAGGATTCCCTGGGGCAAGAATCGATTATTCAACTACAATCTCTTAACAACTACATTCGTATAGAAGGGAGGTACATCTAAGAGATCAAAGACGAGAGACGATGGTTATTGGACCCGAGTTTCTGCTTCACTGTAACCTCATTATACAAAAGGCTCAACGACAGAGGAAGAAGAAGCGAGGTAGCGAGCGTTATTTGGTACATTATAGCTCCTACTAAAGTTAAAGTCTTTCTTTGGCTGGTGGCTAACGACGCTATTTTATCGAAGGTCAATCTGTTGAAACGAGGTATCACGATTAACATCGTTTGCGATAGATGTCAAACCCATGACGAGGACACAGAGCACATTCTATTTAAATGCACTCGAGCAAGAGTGGTTTGGGGGGTTATGGGTCCTAGATTGGGTATTTTAGAGTGCCCTAATTCGAGCGCGGAGGTGTGGGGTAGTGTTAGAATTAGCAGTAGTAGGAGGGAGGATAGGTCTGATTGGGAAATTGCTGTCGCTTCAACGATGTGGAACCCATGGCTAGATCGAAACGACGTGTGTTTTCGTAATATTAATCATAGATGTTCAGTTTTGATGCACAAAATTTACTCTTGCATTCATGAATGGACAGGATACCTAGGTCCCAAGAAGAAGCCGCGGGTGGAGGAAGACGAGGAGTAGCTGATTCGGATGCAGCGCGACACTGGGGTCAAGAATTGCATTTGGGAGGGTGTGATTCGGTTGCTAGTTGTACTTTATTTTGGTAGTTCGCCGTGTGTAAGCTATTGAGGCAGTAGTCTTTATTTTGGGAATCTTTTGGATGTGTTTCGGCCTTCGGGCTGACCATGTATTATTTTTATCCTGTTTCGTTAATTATCATTAATGAAGCGATGACAGTAGACATCTTTTTATATAAAAAAAAAAGTTCAATGCACATATTCTTCTCTCACATTGTACACAACAAATTATTTATTATTATTATTATTTTGTTCAGGAAACAAAACACTATATTGTTCATTTTTTTTTTGTTATTAAGGAATATTTGGTAGTCAAATGTGGGTCACATTATTCATTGTTATCTCATTGTGTCGATAACGGAAGAAGTAGCAAGGATAGCATTCTAAAAAGAATGAGCGATAGGAATAACCCTCGTAGTCCGTCGACAAGTACTAATGGCCATCAATCTAGCTACTACTCAAGTCTAGGAACAAAAGGGGTGTTTATTTGTGATGCTTTTATTTTTAAATTTTTTGTGTTATAAAGGAATTATGCTTCAATTTGTAGTTGAAAATGCCTCACATCATATAATTTCTCAACTATTATACCCCCGTGAAATTGCAGAGACCTAAAAAGATGAAAAGTTAGCACTCTAAAAAGATAAGGGAGCGTGATAGCATTCTAAAAAGAAAGAATAACAGGAATAATCCTCCTAATCCACTAGTGGCAATCTTTGGGTATGAATATAGCCTATATTCAAGCTGAGGAACAAACGGCGTTTGATTTGTGATGCTATTATTATGTTTCGTAGTTGAAAATGTGTCAAATCATAGAACGTGTCGGCTACAGAACAATGCAGACATTTGGGAGGGTGACCTCAGTCATGGATGTCAAACAAAGTAATATCGCAGTTGGGTTCTCTTTGTCTACTTAAAATGAATCTAGCTAGCCAATAACCCTTCATATCTTCAAATTGAGGAACAATGCTTGCATTTGGATTGGATATTTTCCTCCTCGATCCTATCTGATTTTTCAGGAAAACTGAGGGATAATATTGATCTGTAATACTGAGAAAGCATCCAATAATGAATAGATATATAGTGACCAGAAAAGGAGGGAGGGAGGGACCAAACTTTTGTCACACCCTTTTTTTCTCTCATATGGTTGGAATGTAATTTGCTGTAATCAGTGATTTAGATCATGACTTTTCGATCGACTAATCATTTTGAGTTTAATTTGTGTTTTTCCAACCTGATCACCATTGATTGATCCTAACTAGCTAAGACAACATTTATGTTTAATTTAACCCGTAAAATTGATCCTTTTCATTTCACAAAAGTCTTCTTAACATAAAGATATATAATCACCATAATTTGGAGGAGAATACCCTTAACTGAAAACAATATACTCGTATATAAAACTATACGAATACAAGATTATTCTCATTCCAAAAAGTTTATTTTTACATTTTTTTCTTTAGAACAATCAAATAGGCTTCAAAAATAGTTTGAAAGATGAGAGGAGTTTTAAGTCCAAAAGAGATAATCAATGCCGGTAGGATAATGGCTCGATTCTGGTATTTGGTATCTGCAGTGTTCGAAAGTTTCAGAGCTTCAGTCGACTGGGATGGAGGAGCAGTCGACTGTCCAGAGGAGGTTTTCGAAGACTGAGAATACAGCAGCAGCAGTCGACTGTATGTGGGAGTCAGTCGACTGGCCAGAAGGATTATCAGTCGACTGGTAATTGGACCAGTCGACTGTCGGCGGGTTTTGGATCCAGATTCGGCCCAATTCGAAAGGCCCAATAGTTTCCCTATGAATACACCCGTTAGGGTTTTGTAAATGGTAACACCTTATTCGGATTTTGTAGCCGTCATCTCTTGTAAAGGCTTTGTTTGCCCATTGGAGATCATAGTAAAGAAACCCCAACCGCCCCGTGGATGTAGGCATCGTTTTGCCGAACCACGTAAATCTTGTGTTCTTGTGTTGCTTGCTTTTCTGTGTTTTCTCGCTGGTTCTCTCTTTGTTTCCGCGTTGGTTTGATTGTTGGTTTGATTTGTATTCCGCACAACAAGTGGTATCAAAGCAGTTGGTTCGACCTAGAGGGAGATGGCGGGTGATGCAGATGCAACCAAGGATGTTGTGGGATCAAGTTCGTCAAGAACAACGATTCACAACGCAAAATTTGAAGTTGAAAAATTTGATGGGACAAACAATTTCGGGATGTGGCAATGTGAGGTGTTGGATGTTCTTGTTCAACAAGAACAAGATGTTGCTTTGGAGGTAGAAAAACCTAAGGATATGTCCGAAGCAGATTGGAAGAAGTTGAATCGAGTTGCGTGTGGGACTATTCGGCTCTTTATTGAGAAGGCTCAGAAGTACGATTTGATGAGGGATACCATTGCTGCGGTGTTGTGGAAGAAACTCGAAGACAAATACATGAGGAAAAGTTTGGAGAATCGGCTGTATTTGAAGAAGAGACTTTTTCGCTTCACCTATACGGAAGGTATGTCTATGAATGCTCATGTTGAATCATTTAATAAATTATTGGCTGATTTGTTAAATTTGGATGAGCAAATTAAGGATGAGGATAAAGCCCTAATTCTGTTGAATTCATTACCTGAAAGTTATGATCATTTAGCAACTACTTTATTATATGGAAAAGATACTGTGAAATATGAAGATGTTGCAAATGCTTTGTTGAATAATGAAACTAGGAGAAGGGATAAGATGGTTGATAGAGAAACTTCTGAAGCTTTGATTGTAAGGGGCAGGACTGAGACAAGATCTGAGTCCAAATCTGGGAAAAAGGGAAACAAATCTCGTTCCAAATCGAGAGGAGTTTCGAAGGACAGGAAAATACCAGCCAAAGATGAATGTGCTTTCTGTCATGAAAGGGGGCATTGGAAAAAGGATTGTCCAAAGCTACGAAATAAGGAAAATTCGACTGCAAATGTGACTGTTGATAATTTAGAAAGTGGCGAGGATTTTTCTTTTGCACTTGCTTCTAGTCCCTCACTTTATCAAGAAGTATGGTTTCTTGATACAGCAGCCTCCTATCATATGTCTTGGAAAAAGGAGTGGTTTACTTCTTTGGAGTATATGGATGGTGGTGTAGTTTTGATGGGAAATGATGCACCTTGTAAGAAGGTAGGAATCGGGAAGATTGAATTGCTAATGCACGATGGTCTTATTAGAGAGCTTTCAGATGTATGGTATGTTCCAGATTTGAAAAAGAATTTGATTTCACTTGGTGCTTTGGAGGCCAGTGGATTGAAATTTGCTAGTGAAGGTGGCATTCTGAAGGTGACTAGCGGATCACTCGTGATGATGAAAGGGCAAAGAAAGAGGAACTTGTTTTTCTTGCAGGGAAAAACATATTTGGGTGAGGCTGCCAGTGTAACTGAAAGGCCTAAACAGGTTGTTCCCGACTCTACTAGGTTGTGGCATATGCGACTCGGGCATGTAGGAGAAAAGGCCTTGCAGGGGCTTGTGAAGCAAGGGTTGCTTAAAGATGCTAAAGGGTGCAAGTTGGAATTTTGTGAACATTGTGTTTTGGGTAAGCAAACTAGGGTGAAATTTGGTACAGCTGTACATCAGACAAAGGGTATCCTCGATTATGTGCACACAGATGTTTGGGGCCCTACTCAGACACCTTCTATGAGTGGTAGACACTGGTTTGTTACTTTTGTTGATGATTACTCCAGACGAGTTTGGGTATATACCATGAAGCACAAAGATGAAGTTTTGACATTGTTCACAAGTTGGAAGAAGAAAGTTGAAAATCAGACTGGTAGGAAGATTAAGGTTCTAAGGTCAGATAATGGAGGGGAATATAAGAACGATCCGTTTCTGAAATTGTGTGAAGATGAAGGGATCCAGAGGCACTTCACAGTTAGGAAGACTCCACAGAAAAATGGGGTTGCAGAAAGGATGAACAGAACCTTACTTGAGAAGGTGAGATGTATGTTAGCACAGTCTGGGTTGAAGAAGTCATTTTGGGCAGAAGCTGTTATATATGCAAGCCACATTGTCAATCGTTTACCATCAGCAGCACTTGAAGGCAAAACGCCTATTGAGGTATGGAGTGGTAAACCTGCATCTGATTATAGTTTTTTGCATATATTTGGTTGTCCTGCTTATTTTCATGTAACTGAAACTAAACTTGATGCAAGAGCCAAAAAGGCTATATTTGTTGGTTTTAGTACTGGTGTCAAAGGTTACAGGTTGTGGTGTCCAGAACAGAAGAAGTTAGTAATCAGCAGAGATGTGACTTTTGATGAGACCAGCATGATGAGCTCGGGACAGTCGACTGATGGTATAGGACAGTCGACTGGTGAGCAGCAGAAGAGTGGGACAGTTCTCTAACAGGTGAGTAGCAGAATCTCGGGACAGTCGACTGGAGTACAGGAGCAGTCGACTGGTGGTCTAGAACAGCAGAAGAGTGGGAGCTCGGGACAGTCGACTGTTGGCAATAACCAGTCGACTGGTAGGAGAGTTTTCCAACAGGTGGAGTTAGAAAAGTTGTCAGTTGAAAATCCTGTTCCTGTCCAAGATGAAGATGATGTGGTTGATACTGAGAATGATGAAGAAGTTCCTATTCAGCAGGAAGAATCAATTGCAGTAAGAAGGCAAAGAAGAGATATCAAACGACCGTCTCATTTTACAGATACAGTTGCATTTGCTCTTCCCATTGTGGATGATGAAGTTCCCTCCAACTTCAAAGAAGCCACTAGAAGTTCAGAAAATGCAGATTGGAAAGTTGCTATGGATGAAGAGATGAACTCTCTTCATAAGAATAAGACTTGGGATCTAGTGCAACTACCAAAGGGGAAGAAAGCAATTGGTTGCAAGTGGGTGTATACGAAGAAAGAAGGTCCAAAAGGCAGTGTTCGATTCAAGGCTAGACTAGTTGCAAAGGGGTATGCTCAACAGGAAGGTATTGACTATAATGAAGTGTTCTCTCCAGTTGTGAAGCATCCTTCTATTCGGATTTTGTTAGCTTTGGTAGCACAGTTTGATCTTGAATTGACACAGATGGATGTGAAGACTGCGTTCTTACATGGGGATCTAGATGAAGAAATTTATATGTCGCAGCCAGATGAGTTCAAAATTGCTGGGAAGGAAAATTGTGTTTGCAGGTTGAAGAAGTCTCTCTATGGGTTGAAGCAATCTCCAAGGCAGTGGTATTTGAGGTTTGATCAGTTTATGAAGGTGCAGAGATATTCCAGAAGTGAGTTTGATCATTGTGTTTACTTCAGGAAACTGCAGGATGGTTCTTTCATATATCTGTTATTATATGTGGATGACATGTTGATTGCCTCTAAAAATGCTAAGGAGATTCAAAATTTGAAGAATCAGTTGAGTTCTGAGTTCGAGATGAAGGATCTTGGTGAAGCCAAGAAGATACTTGGGATGGAGATAGCTAGAGACAGAGCAAAGGGCATAGTAAGTTTGACACAGAAGCAATATCTTTTGAAGGTGCTGAAACGGTTCGGTATAGATGAGAAAACTAAACCAGTTAGCACACCCTTAGCCAGTCATTTCAGAATTAGTGCTTCTCAGTCTCCAAGTACAGATGAAGAGAGACAGTATATGGCGAATGTACCTTACACTAGTGTGGTTGGCAGTTTGATGTATGCCATGGTTTGTACTCGACCAGACATCTCTCAGGCGGTGAGTATGGTTAGTCGATATATGCATGATCCAGGCAAAGAGCATTGGCAAGCAGCTAAATGGATTTTGAGGTACATAAGTGGCACCACAGATGTGGGTTTGAAGTTTGAAAGGGATGACAATATTAGCAGGTTATTGGTGGGTTATGTTGATTCGGACTATGCAGGTAATCTAGATAAGAGGCGGTCTACTACAGGCTATTTGTTTACTATGGCTAGAGCACCTATAAGTTGGAGGTCAAATTTGCAGTCCACTGTAGCGTTGTCTACTACTGAGGCTGAATACATGGCGGTTGCTGAGGCCATGAAGGAAGCCATTTGGATACATGGACTTTTGAAGAGCTTGGGGATTCATCGGGAGAAGGTGGAGGTACACTGTGACAGTCAGAGTGCTATTCATTTAGCGAAGAACCAAGTTCATCATTCGAGGACCAAACATATTGATGTCCGTTATCATTTTGTGCGTGATTTGATAAATGATGGTGATATTCATTTGGTGAAGATTGGAACAGCTGATAATCCTGCTGATATGTTGACCAAAGTTGTTGGGGCAGCCAAGTTCAAGCATTGCATGAACCTGGCTAATATTTTGCATGTTTGATAATTTGGCATGGGCGATTGGGATAGTACTTTGCTATTGGTTTGTTTAGTATGTGATATCATACTAAGGTGGAGTTTGGGTTCGTTTGTTACATTTGGTGATGAGCAGTTGTTTTGAAGTATTTGTGGAGATTGCTTGGGCTACTTGGAAGATTTCACCAAGGTGGAGATTGTTGGATATTTGATTTGGAAGATCTCGCCAAGGTGGAGATTGTAGGATAATGGCTCGATTCTGGTATTTGGTATCTGCAGTGTTCGAAAGTTTCAGAGCTTCAGTCGACTGGGATGGAGGAGCAGTCGACTGTCCAGAGGAGGTTTTCGAAGACTGAGAATACAGCAGCAGCAGTCGACTGTATGTGGGAGTCAGTCGACTGGCCAGAAGGATTATCAGTCGACTGGTAATTGGACCAGTCGACTGTCGGCGGGTTTTGGATCCAGATTCGGCCCAATTCGAAAGGCCCAATAGTTTCCCTATAAATACACCCGTTAGGGTTTTGTAAATGGTAACACCTTATTCGGATTTTGTAGCCGTCATCTCTTGTAAAGGCTTTGTTTGCCCATTGGAGATCATAGTAAAGAAACCCCAACCGCCCCGTGGATGTAGGCATCGTTTTGCCGAACCACGTAAATCTTGTGTTCTTGTGTTGCTTGCTTTTCTGTGTTTTCTCGCTGGTTCTCTCTTTGTTTTCGCGTTGGTTTGATTGTTGGTTTGATTTGTATTCCGCACAACAATGCCTATTAATGCAAAATTAATTAATTATAGTACTCAAACTAGCTAAGGAACTAAAACAAGATTTCCCAAAATTAAATCAGAAAAATGAACCTCGGATCAATTTGTCCTTATCCTAGATTGTAACCTCTTCATTTAAGACTAGGAAAAATTAGACAATAACTGCATTGCTTTAGATTACCTTTTCATTTTGTTGCATGGATGTGAAATTTTGGCCACATTATGAATGTGAATAGAGAGAGAGAGAGATGGACAAGAACAGAAAACCACACAACAAAGGCTGAAGTGATTCTCTTCTACCTTCCCATGAGGATCTCTAAATCAAGAACGAGGACAGGTTCAATGAATGTAGCCAGAGAGTCATATAACTAGCTGGGTATAAAAAGGGAGTAGGGCTGGACTAAACTATTCAACCCCATAAATCCAAGATAGTCAAATAGATTAATTAAACTGGTTGAATCCTGGAGTTCCTCCCAACCACTTCAGTGGTTTTTGTTTAAAAGAAAACACTGAAGTGTTTGGGGGAACTCTATGGCTCACCCAGTATGTCCTCCTCTCTTCTTAACCCTAACCCGTAACATTTGTTTTGACTTTTGAGGAGAAGGCTTACAATAATAATAAACAAACTGGCTGCTTCCTAGTGTTCCTTTCAAGCACTTCAGTAGTAGTTATTACAGAGGAATTGAATCTAACCCTTAACTCCTGAAGTGTTTGGGGGAACTCTGGGCACCAGTATCAGCTGTCTCCTGGCTGCTATAATTTGAGTATTATTTTATTACCCTGGTATTTGTTTATTTGATTTGGTTTATTTCTGCTTACAGCTTACACATAAATAAAGGTTAAAGGTTTTCTGGTTCCATTTGATAAAGGTGTTCTTAAACCTGTTTAGGGTTTCTAGCTAGTTAGATCCTTGATGGTGGATATTGTTAGGGATTTCTACCAAAAACTCCTCTTAGGATCTTGTTGAGTTATTCGATGCAATCAACACAAACTATCAAGCACATATGAGATCTAACCAAATACATCAAAGCACACACAAATTTATCTCGGTTGGGGGTTTCGCCTTAATCCGGGGGAGAAGAGATCCAAGATGTTATTCAACTAGAGAAGATACAAGATATTACAATTATCACCACGATGCTCTCTCAAACCTCACCAGCAAGTGCTAGTTGTTTACAATTAGAGAATCACTCAATCTCTCCTTCAATGAAGTACTCTCTCTCTTGATTCTCAATGGAGGCCAATAATAACAATATATAGAGATCTAGAGAAATCCTAGTTTGATATCTTGATCCAATAACTATTGGATATTTCTGAAGAGATAACCCTCCGATAACAGCCGTAAGATCTGACTTGAAGAGCAGGTTGGGCTTCTCACGAATCACCAAGATCAAACCCAAAAAATCCATCAGCACCGCGTTCGGTCGACCGCACCACAAGGTCGGTCGACCGTCCCCCTCTCGAGAACTTCTACAGAGTAAGGCGGTCGACCGCACCCCAAGTACGGTCAACCGCAACTCCATCTGCTGCTACTGCTGCTGACTGTTTTCCTTACTTCCACTCCGTTTCCGATCGTCTCGATTCCTCCATCGTCTGATCATCTTCTTATCCAATATAGTATGCATGACATAAACCCAACAATCTCCACCTTGGATTGCATACTTATGAATCCACACCTGTGTGATTTAAAACCTTCTAGACTCTTTTCTTTCTCTTCTTGCAAATAACTCATTTCGATGGCTTCCTCTGCTGGTTGAATCTATCTTCACATGTTTTTCTTTCGCTGTATGCCCCCCTCAAGGGCACACCCCAGTAGATGTAATCATGGAGATGCCACCCTCCACACGAACTCCACCGACCTCAACGTTCTCTCCCCTTCCGACGATATTCGAACGTCGCTGTCTTACTTGGATGATTCTAGTGACGGCATACTAGATGGCGGTTTAGGAACAATGGGCTTCGAAACACTTGCGCAAGTTTTTCTATTCCTCCAAAGCTGGTAGAGGTTGTGCTGACCTTGCTCAATTCCCTTCTCACCCTTCATCACCTCACGATAATTTTTCCAAACTTAACGAACTCCACTTGGATCTGTGTACCTGCAATCCCGAGCTTCTAAAGTTCTCATGGATATAAGGCTCTGCTTCATCAAAGGAATATACATGCCCTCCTCTAGTGTTTGTCCCCTTCCGTTTATCATTAGTTTTCTCACTCCTTACTTTACAAATCTTGTCAATCTTCGTTCTCACACAAGCTGTGGGGTTTCTCAAATATTCCTTTGATGAAGTACTCTCTCTCTTTCTTGGCTCTCAATGGAGGCCAATAACAACAATATTTAGAGATCTAGAGAAACTTTAGTTTGATATCTTGATACAATAACTATTGGATATTTCTGAAGAGATAACCCTACGATAAGAGCCGTAAGATTTTTCAGCCTCAGTAATGAGAACCTTTCTTGCTTTTAAGATGTTAATTCTTTATAAACAAAGACAATTGATATCCCAAGTTGGTGGAGGACCAAGTCTCCTAAGACTGGTGTTGTAGACTTGGTGTTGTAGTAGTTGGTGGGTTGTTGGCATCAGGCAACTCCTCTCTTGACTTTGCTTTGCTTTGCTTTGCAGTTATTTTATCTACTAGTATTATACACGTGCTGTGCACGTGGGGAAAAATTGGGGGAATGAAAAGGGCAAAAAAAAAAAAAATTTACCTGCACGTGCGCTGCACGGGTTGGGTTATGGACAAAGGCCTTCTCCCATTATAGTATTAGAGATTTATTCTACTCTCTTGAGAACAGGCCTTAATTAGTTGATGCAATCTGGATTTGAACCTCAGTCGTATTGCCAACCGGTAAGAGGCTTTCCTGTTGTATCACAACAACACTTGCAACTTTGCTTTGCATTACTTACTAAACTTAAATTATTTTGCACTCTTCTAAATTTTTTTTTTGTTTTTTTGCAGTCAATTTGTTTAGGAAAAGATGATCATGAAAAAGGTGAAAACAAAAGTTAGACCAATAATCAAAATATACACCATAATGTCTACAACATAGACTTACTAATCTGTTGATGCAAAATCCCTTAGAAAAGGCCTAAGAAATGAACATGAAGTACGGTGATTATTAAGGTGTAACGTGAGAACAAAATTAAGTATGGTGAAACTGATGAAATACACATATATTAAGTAATGTGTTGCCAAGTAACCACCTTACCTGAAGGGAAGTGCGATTCTGAAGAACTGAGAGATTCTGAATTCAAAAAGAGAGCAGGTAGAACTTCTTAATCACGCATTTGACGTTCTTGGAGATCAACAGATATCAAAAGTGACAACAAAATAATCAATTTCTTAATTTGGAAGAGTTGCCAATCAACTGATAGCTGACCGAGTCTCCGAAGAGCAGTCTACATCCAGGAAAAACAGTCATATTATACCAATTTGTTAAGGATAACCTGAATCAAATCACTGCGAAGGAATGGATTCTCTGAGTTAAGAAGTAGCAATTAAACAAGTCAGAGAAAAATATAACTATAACAAAAATATCTTGAGAATTTAACAATATAGAGAA
The DNA here is from genome assembly GCA_017893485.1 of Hemerocallis citrina. Lineage (NCBI taxonomy): Eukaryota > Viridiplantae > Streptophyta > Magnoliopsida > Asparagales > Asphodelaceae > Hemerocallis > Hemerocallis citrina. Next base: position 123,451,875 of record CM030367.1, read on the forward strand.
GAATAAACAAGCATACAACTGAAACATCTTCAAGAATTTTCTCTTCTATATTTCAATCAGATTCACCACAAAAATGTTGGAAATATTTTTGGGATATTTTCCGGGCCGGATTCCGGTGGGCTCCGGCCACCGGCGGCGCCGGAAAGTAATTGGATTACGTTCTTCTCGTCGAGTACTATTCCGTAATGTACTCATTTGTCAAAAACGGTTTCCGTATGAATGAGAAATGTATGACCAAAGTTGGGTACTTGAAATGTACTAACTTGAGAATTTGGAATGAATAGTCCCACATCGAAAGATGGGAAAGATTTCTCTAGTATATAAGCTAAAGAAATGGACTAAAAGACGTAGCCCTGGGGTTACCACTAACGTGTAATGGAGAGAGAGCCTAGCAAAAATTACAAACACACACGCGCGCGCCCGGCCCGGCGCTGGGCTGGGCTGGGCTGGGCTGGGGCCTTTGCCCCGCTCCAAAATTTTTCCCAGTTTACTATTGAGGCTTTTCAAATTTTGTAACTTGTACACAGAGTAATGGCTCATCAGTTACGTTTTTTGAACCATTACTCTGCTGTTATATAGTAATTGACCCTTCAGTTACTCCTCTTCTCCCATAAGACCAGTAATTTTTGTTTGCCAGTAGACAGAGTTTTCAAATCTCCTTCTTCTTCTTCCTCTGAGTCAATGTCTGAGAGTACAACACAGCTGGTTCGTTGAGATCACTGAACCTAGGGTGCTGCTCTTCAGGAAAAGGTAATACAATTGTATCCTGGGAGGCAATTCGTCAAACACCGTCACACTACAGGGCGAATTTCGCTTTAAGGACAGAGATCTTCCTCTCCACTCTGTATTAAAGTAGGGATGGCAGCCGGACCGGGCTGACTCGCGACCCGCTCGCCAAACCCGGTTCATTAAAAGACGGTTCGGGTTCGGGTCGAACCCGTGAATTTAAGCGGGTCGACCCAGGTCGTCAAAAAACGGATTTCAATCCGCCGAACCTGACCCGTGAACCCGGTGAACAGTGCTCAAACCACTCGCCAACCCGCGGGTCGACCCGCAGGTTTCGAACCGTTATACCCGTACGGGTCAAACGTTCGACCCGCGCGGGTCGATCATTCGACCCGAGCGGGTCCAACAGCAGAATTGCCCTGTAACGGCTGTTATAGCCGTTTTTTTTTGTTTTTTTTTTGGTTTTTTTTTTTGGTTTTTTTTTTCCTATAAATACCCCTTAAACCCAAACTAAAAATTTCACACCTTACGCTCTTACTCTCTCTACTACTACTACTCAATTCAATCTCAATTCATTCCAAATTTTGTGAACAAAGAAGCTAGCAACATAGAAACGATTAAAAGACAAATTCCGATCGTATCGAATTCAACATTCAACTACGTTTTCATGTCTTAAACTCCTCCAAGGTTCCAACAAAGAAGCTCTCTTTCTATTTATATACGAGTCCGGACTTCTACTTCTACTTCTACTTTTATTTTCACTCTCATTTTATATACGTGTATCCGCAAAGTACGGTATCAAAATTCCACAATCCTCTTATTGTCTTGATATTTTTTTGTAGTTATAATTTTTTTTAATATCATATTTGTTTGTTGATTTTTTGATCTTCTCTCTCACAACCCTCTTATTGTTTTCTAGATTTTTAAAAAAAAATTATCTCACCTAGATTGTATTTAATTTTTTACATATACTGCTATATCAACATGTCTGGATCACGAGATAGCGGCCGTAGCCAAAGTGGACAAGATTCTACCGACACTTCTCGTAGGCCTCCAATTGTTCCACAAAATGAACCCGCCGAAGAGTATCCTATGACCCAACACATTGGTACACACGATGAGTTTGTAGGAGCCATAGACATAGAATAAGAACCACAAACACAAGCAACCAAAACAACACAAGTGGGTAGTAGTAGAAAAACTAGAGGGAAAACTAGTGATTGGCACAAATTTTATGATTATATTCCGGACGAAGAAAATCCGGGTGTAGGTATAAAAGTTTATAAAACATGTTCGAAGCCATACAAATGAAAGAGGGGTGAGGGGATGAGTACAATAAGACGACACATTCAAAATGTGCACAAAGAACTTCTCGTAGACCTACCCGACCAACAAAAAATCCACCCTAGGACCGGTGTAGTTAATTGCCATTTTTATGATCCCGAACTTGTTCGTCGGGAAATGGCCCGACTAGTAATCAAGGAAGAGTTACCATTTTTCTATTCCGAGAGTAGGAACTTAGAAACTTTTAATCAAACCGTAATAAACCCCCATTTTAAAAGAATCCCTAGGAATACTTGCAAACCTGATTGTTTTAAAATGTACAATAAAATGAGAAAAGCTCTGATTGTCATTTTATGGAGTTTAACTTGTAGGGTTTCTTTAACTTCCGATTGTTGGACGGGTTGCAACAATATTCCAATGATGGAAATAACTTGTCATTGGATCGACAATGATTGGATTATTCAAAAAAGGATCATATCACTTGCCACGTTACCCTATCCCTATAGTGGTATTGAAATTGTAAGGGCTAAATTTAAAAAAACGTCACAATAGTTTAGCGTTGTTTAAAAAAACGTCACAAAACTTTGACTTTTTAAAAAAACCGCACAATATTTAACTTTCAACTCACGAAGTTATCCAACCGTTAACTGGGTTATAAGTAATGTTTAAAAAAACATCACAAAACTATTGTTTTGTTTAAAAAAAAACACATAACTATTATTCTGTTTAAAAAAACATCACAAAAGTTCCCATTTGTTTTAAAAAAACATCACATAACTATTATCCCAGTTAACGGTTGGATAACTCCGTGAGTTGAAAGTTAAACATTGTGCGGTTTTTTTAAAAAGTCAAAGTTTTGTGACGTTTTTTTAAACAGCGCCAAACTATTGTGACGTTTTTTTAAATTTTGCCAATTGTAAATCATATTTTAGAAATTCGTGATAAAATTATGTGTATAAGTTTTGATAATGCTTCAATTAGTATATTAAAAACTGCATTAAACCCTCCATCTGACAATATTTTTCATGTTAGATGTGCATATCATATTTTAAATTTATGTGTTCAAGATGCATTAAAAATATCTGAACCATATATAGTTAAAATTAGAAATTGTGTACATTTTATTGCATTAAGTGGTCCTATATTTCAAGAATGGAAAGCTTGGTGTAGGCTTAAAAATGTACATTTTAGAAAATTTCCAAAAGATGTTAAACACCGACGGAACTCTAGTTTTGATTTGCTACATGTTGTTACTGAATATAAAGCATGTATAAATGATTTTTGTGTGGCAAAAAATATACCAAATTTTGAAATGACTCCCCAAGCTTGGTTTTATGCCGAATCTTTGTTAAAATGTTTAGAGCCTTTTAAAACCGCAACTTTCAGATTTTCAAAATCTTATGAATCTACTTCTAGTAGTATTTTTATTTCAATAGTTACTATGATGCAAACTTTCAATGAAATGATCAATGATGCTTTTATTGGTGATATTGTGAAACCTGCATACACCAAAATTTTAAAGTATTTTAATCCTCCTCATATATTGTATTGTATTGTTACTGTGATGGATCCTCGTATCAAATTAGAAGGTACGAAGAGTTTGATTGAAATATTTTTTACTTTACTTGGAAAAGATGAATCTGAAATTGATTGCGGAACATTTTTAGCTAAATTTGAATCGACATTAAATAACTTGTATGATTATTATGATAGAAGTTTTTCATCTAGTAGTAGTACTACTTTAGTTACTTTTTCTTCTGCTACTTCTACATGTAAGGGTAAGAATAAATTAGATGATGCCACATTTAATTTACTTGCAAAAATTCAATAAAAAAAATTTAGAACTACATTGGTATAATCAACAAGATTCTGAAAATTTTACTTCTTCACTAGATATTTTACAATGGTAGAAAGACCATGAACATACTTATAGTATTCTTAAATATATGGCTAAAGATCTACTAACTCCTCCTGTCTCTACAGTTACTTCAGAAAGTGCATTTTCTACAAGTGGCAGGGTTCTAATCGATTACAGGAATTGCTTGAAGCCTCAATCGTTGGAGATACTCGTCTGTACGGAAGACTGGATGAAGACCGAAGATAGGACTCAAGGAGTAGAGTTCGACATGTCTACAAGTGGAAGCAACTCGCCGGAAGAACAACAACAACAACAATAGCAACCAACATAAAGAATTAAAGACCAACAACAACAACAACAAATTGAAGACCAATAAATTGAAGAAAATTGTAAATGTACAAAAAATTGTATAAAATCTTTGTTTGTTATAAAAAATTAGGATAATTGAAATTATATCGCAGAAATTTGTTATTGTATAAAACAAATTTGTAGGAAATCTTTATTTCTTATTACAAATTGGGAATTGTATAAGTTGAAATCATATTAATAATATATACATTTTTTTTGGCAATTTCAATCTTTGACTCTTATTATTAATATTTCATTTTTTTATTATTAAAATTACAATTTTTTTAAGTAAAAAAAAAAATTAAATAAACGGGCCAACCCGCGGGTCGACCCAACCCAACCCGGGTTGGACCCGAATGGGTTCGCGGGTTGGGTGGGCCCGGTCGACCCATTTGCCAACCCTATATTAAAGTGTCTGCTTTGTTCTTTTATTTTCTATAATTGTATTTCTTCACAAATATTGTTAGCAGTTTCCTATTTTATGAAATTCAAGTTCTAACAATCTTAAAGCAAAATTTTTCCCTCTATTCTAACAGTTTTTGTCAAGATTATTTACAGGTACTATTATCATTTCGGAAAAACAAACAACTAACAGTTCAATTTGAACTGTTTCAGAAAATTGAAAACACACAACGAAAATGTCAATGGACTTCTCAGTGCACAAACACCAGTGACCCAAAATATGACTACACAATCGGTTGCGGCACAAATGGTCGTTATGCCCATGCATATAATTGTGGGAGAAAAAACCAGAAAAGTTCAATGGAACTGGATTCAAGAAGTGGCAAGGAAAAATACAGTTCTACTTGACCACCTTGAAGCTGGACAGGTTTCTCACTGAAACTGCCCATATGTTGGCACCTATGGATGCACACTCCGTTGCTGCGGTTGATGATGGACTCATGGTGATTATCTCTGCAGAAACTATATCCTGAACTGCTTGGTAGATCCGCTCTACAATATCTACTATGTTTTCAAGCTTTCCAAACTTTTGTGGGGGTCTTTGGAGAAGAAGTACAAAACAGAAGATGCCGGCTCCAAGAAGTTTGTAGTTGACAAATTTCTGGACTACAAGATGGTTGACACCATGACAGTTGTGAGTTAAATTCAGGAACTGTAGGTGATAATTCACGAATTCGCTGCAGAGAACATGACGCTATATGAACCATTCCAGGTTGCAGCATTCATTGAGAAGCTTCCACCTGGATGGAAGGACTTCAAGAACTACCTCAAGCACAAGCGAAAGGAGATATCTCTTGAGGACTTGATTGTCAGGTTGCGGATCAAAGAGGAGAATCGTAAGGCTGACAAGTCCTATGTAAATCAGTCTAAAGAAAAGGCCAACATGGTGGAGCACGAACAAAAGGGCAAAAAGAGAAAGTTCTTCCCACAGGTCTCGAACAAAAAACCTGCAGCAAAAAGGTTTGCTAGAAAATGCCACAAGTGTGGTAAGCTAGGGCATAAAATTTCTGACTGCCGCAGCAAGGATAACAGCCGTGCTGGAACTGGACACGCAAAAGGGAATGAGAAATCCCATGCGCACATAGCTGAGAACTTGTCCACTGGTCTTTCTGACTTGGACCTCTGTGATGTTGTATCGGAGGTAAATCTGGTGGGGAGAAATCCTCGTGAGTGGTGGTACGATACTGGGGCCACCAAGCACATCTGCTCGAACAAAGAGATGTTCACCTCATACCAGAAATGCAACAAGGATGAACAGTTGTTCATGGGTAATTCTTCCACCTCCAAGATTGAAGGAACAGGTAAGATAGTGCTGAAGATGACTTCAGGCAAGGAACTAATACTAACCAATGTGTTGCACGTTCCAAATATTAGAAAGAACCTGGTATCGGGATCTTTGTTAAGCATGAATGGATTTAGGGTCGTTCTTGCTTTTGATAATTTTGTACTTTCAAAGAATGGGATGTACTTAGAAAAATGGTATGTGATGGATGGACTATTCAAATTCAATGTAATGATAGTCATTCCAAATCTATTGTTCCTGTTGTTCCCAAAATTAATGAAATTATTCATGTTGCTTATATTGTTGAGTCTTCTTCTGTTTGGCATGAAAGATTAGGCCATGTTAATTTCAATTCTCTGAATAGATTAATTAACATGAATTTACTACCAAAATTTAAGGTAGACAACTGCGCAAAATGTGAAGTATGCACAGAGGCCAAACTCACTAAAACTTCATCCCGTTCTGTAGAAAGAAACACTGAAACTCTAGGTCTAATTCACACGGATTTGTGTGATTTAAAATACGTGCAGACCAGAGGCGACAAAAAGTATTTTGTGACATTCATAAACAATTGCATAAAATACTGTTATATACACTTGTTACATAGCAAAAATGAGGCATTGGATAAATTTAAGGAATATAAGCTCGAGGTTGAGAATCAACTTGGCAAAACGATTAAAATCGTTAGGAGTGATAGAGGAGGGGAATATGATGCACCATTTAATATGTTCTTCTCTGAACATGGAATAGTTCATCAGACAACTGCTCCTTACTCACCTGAATCAAACGGTATTGCCGAGCGCAAGAACCGAACTCTAAAGGAGATGATGAATGCCTTGTTCAATTCTGGATTATCCCAAAATATGTGGGGAGAAGCGTTGCTGACTGCCAACTATACTCTCAATAAAACTTCTCACAAAAAAACTAGAAAGACACCATATGAACTGTGGAAAGGTAATGTACCTTCCTATAAAAAGCTCAAAGTGTGGGGGTGTCTAGAAAAAGTGGCAGTACCTAATCCAAAACAGGTCACAATAGGACCTAAGACCATTGATTGCATAGGCTATGGACACAGCAGTAGTGCATATCGGTTCTTGATATATAAATCGGATATACCGAACATCCATGTGAATACAATAATGGAATCAAGGAATGCTTCCTTCTTTGAACACGTGTGTCTATGCAAGGATCCTATGTATTCCAAACGTACACGTGAGCAAAGGAATGCAAACACTTTGATTGATGAACCAGGACATAATAATGATGAACCTAGACGAAGTAACGGGTTAGAACATCAAAGTCATTTGGTCTTGACTTTGTAATGGCCTTTCTGTTAGAGAATGAGCCCAGAACATTCAAGGAAGCTATGTCTACACCTGATGCTCCGATGTGGAAGGAAGCAATCAAAAGAAAAATAGACTCCATTATGCACAATCATACATGAGAATTGGTCGATTTGCCTTCTGGGTGTAAAGCTCTAGGATGCAAATGGATTTTCAAATAAAAATTAAAACCAGATGGTTCAATAGAGAAATATAAGGCGAGACTTATGGTACAAGGATTTAGGCAAAAGGAAGGCCTAGACTTCTCTGAAACATATTCCCCAGTCACCAGAATAATTTCCATAAGAATGCTGATAGCTATTGCAGCTCTACGTAAAATACATCAAATGGATGTCAAAACCGTATTTCTAAATGTGGATTTAGAAGAAGAAATATACATGAAACAACCTGAGGGTTACGCAGTTCCTGGATAGAAAAATAAGGTGTGTAGGCTTGTAACATCCTTGTACGGACTGAAACAAGGTTCAAAGCAGTGACATGCAAAATTTGACAATGTTATGATATCAAATGGTTTCAAAATAAATGAATATAATAAGTGTATCTACATCAAAGATACACCAAATGGATACATTCTGGTGTGTCTGTATGTAGATGACATGCTCATTATTGGTAGCAATAATAACACTATCAAATAAACTAAGAACATGCTTAGTGGTAAGTTTAATATGAAAAATTTGGGAGTTGCAGATGTCATACTAGGAATCAAAGTTTCCAGGACGTCTAAGGGAATTACTTTGTCTCAAGCTCATTACGTTGAGAAAATACTTGAAAGATTCAAAAATTACTCCAATGGGACTCCCAAAAATCTTGTAGATCCCGGTCTTCACTTGTTCAAAAATACGGGTGACAGCATATCACAATTGGAATATGCATGTGTAATCGGTAGTCTGATGTACTTAACAAATTGTATAAGACCGGACTTGGCACATTCAGTAAATGTACTGAGCTGCTACACAAGTAATCCAGGACGAAGTCACTGGAAAGGAATAACTAGAGTATTGAACTATTTGCAATATACTCAGAGTTATGGGCTTCATTACACCAGATATCCAGCAGTACTAGAAGGCTATAGTGATGCAAACTAGATATCGGACTCCAAGAACTCAAATCCATTAGTGGGTATGTCTTCACTCTTGGTGGTGCAGTTGTGTCATGGAAATCCTCTAAACAAACATTACTGGCCAGATCCACCATGGAATCTGAGTTTATTACTTTAGACAAAGTAGTAGAGGAAGTAGAGTGGCTTCGAAACTTTTTAGAGGATATTCCCATGTGGGATAAATCAGTGCCTGCTATATGTGTATATTGTGACAGCTAATCGACTATAGCAAAAACACTGAGTTGTATGTATAATGGTAAGTCTCGTCATATCAGAAAGCGACACAAAACCATTAGACAACTGCTCTCAAATCGAATAATCTCTGTAGAGTATATAAAATCGGCCGATAACCTAGCGGATCCATTTACTAAAGATTTGTCACGAGAGCAAGTTGTGAGATTATCAAGAGAAATGGGTTTAAAGCCTATGACGAAAGAGGATACTTGATGGAAACCCTACCTAGGAATTGGAGATCCCAAGATCTAGGTTCAAGGGGACAACTAAATCTTGTTGAATCGACGTGAGCACTGAGAGATTAAAATCTTGTACTCACTCTTAGGATGATAAAACAGTGCTGCCTACAAGGGATTAGGATAAACTTGGCTTTTAATGATTCTCATAGCTTTGAAATAAAGTGGGGTATGGCAGGATACTCTTTATGGACAATCACCTTGTGAGTGTGAAATAGGATCGTTCTAGGAGAATGAAGAGATGCTACATTCTCCAAGTTCACTCACGATTAACCAGGGTTGCTCAAGGCCAAAATGAGCACAACAAGAGAATCTAGTTCTGTGAGGAGATAAAATTGTGTGATAGTTATTGTCTAGGTTCACATCAAAATCCGGATAGTTCAAGACATCATGTTCACTACCTGGTCAAGTGAATCCGATGGCTACTCACTAAGGGTGGTTCAAAGTTGAAAAATTATTACTATTCCTGATGCAGTGATTTTCCGATCATACTCTCAGAGTTTTTTCTGTCATGTCTTTTTCTGTCGTGTTTGAATTGCATAGTCTGGTCATTTCCATTCATGTGGGGGATTGTTGGAAATATTTTTGGGATATTTTTCGGGCCGGATTCTAGTGGGCTCCGCTCACCGGCGGCGCCAAAAAGTGATTGGATTACGTTCCTTTCGTCGAGTACTATTCCGTAATGTACTCATTTGCCAAAAACGGTTTCCGTATGAATGAGAAATGTTGGTCCAAAGTTGGGTACTCGAAATATACTAACTTGGGAATTTGGAATAAATAGTCCCACATCGGAAGATGGAAAAGATTTCTCTAGTATATAAGCTAAAGAAATGGACTAAAGGGCGTAGCCCCTGCGGTTACCACTAACGTGTAGTGGAGAGAGAACCTAGCTAAAATTACAAACACACGCACGCATGTGCCTAGCCCTGCTCGGCTCGGCTTGGCCTATATTTTTATTGCCTCGCTCAATTTTTTTTCTCAGTTTACTGTTGGGGCTTTTCAAATTCTGTAACTTGTACCATTATTTTGTAACAGCAGAGTAATGGCTCACCAGTTACGTTTTTTGAACAATTACTCTGCTGTTACAGAGTAATGGACCCTTCAGTTACTCCTCTTCTCCTATAAGACAGTAATTTTTGTCTGCCAGTAAACAGAGTTTTCAAATCTCCTTCTTCTTCTTCTTCCTCTGAGTCAAAGTCTGAGAGTACAACACAGCTACTGGTTCGTTGAGATCTCTGAACATAGGATGCTGCTCTTCAGAGAAAGATAATACAGTTGTATCCTGGGATGCAATTCATCAACCACCGTCACACTACGGAGTGAATTTTGTTTTAAAGACAGAGATCTTCATCTCCACTATGTATTAAAGTGTCAGCTTTGTTCTTTTATTTCTTGTAATTGTATTTCTTCAAAAAATTGTTAGCAGTTTCCCATTTTATGAAATTCAAGTTCTAACAAAAAAAAAAAAATACAGCTCAATTTTGAAAGAGATCCACAATGGAGTGCAACAAAAAACTTGCAGTAGAATACTTAATGCAACCAGACAGAATATCAGAAATACATTTTACTAAAAGGTGGTACATAATGAACTGAATTGCGAAAGGGAAGAACACCAAAATGATCTTCAGAATTGCTGGTTGCAGTTTCTGTTATCATAATCATCCTTCCAAAACTTAACAGTTGTACTCCTTTAAGGGTGACCTCCTTCCAGCAACCTGCTCTGCCTTGTTTCTTGTGGGTGAATCCAATCATCCAAATTTCCATTTGTAGTAATTCTTGGCGAGTCATTTGTAGCGAGTTGCTCAACCGTATTCAACTATCACTTCATCTCTTTGCCTTTGCAGAGACCTAAAAAGATGAAAAATTAGCACTCTAAAAAGATAAGGGAGCGTGATAGCATTCTTTTGGTATGAATATAGTAAGGAATATAGCATTCTTTTGGTATGAATATAGCACTCTAAAAGTACTTTTTTTTTTTTTTGTATACTATATGTTAATAGTAAGGAATAGTGTCTACAAATATGTTCCACATGCATTGATGTACATATTCTTCTTTCACATTGTACACAACAAATTCTTTATTATTATTATTATGTTCAGGAAACAAAACACTATATTGTTTATTTTTGTGTTATTAAGGAATATTTAGTAGTCGAGAATGTGGGTCACATTATTCAAAGTGTTGATAACACAAGAAGTAGCAAGGATAGCATTCTAAAAAGAATGAGCTAAAGGAATAACCTTTGTAGTCCTCAGTTGACAAGTACTAATGGCCATGAATCTAGCTACTATTCAAGTCTAGGAACAAAAGGGGTGTTTATTTGTGATGCTTTTATTTTTATTTTTTTTGTGTTATAAAGGAATTATGCATCAATTTGTAGTTGAAAATGCCTCACATCATATAATGTTTCAACTATTATACCCCGTGAAAAATTGCAGAGACCTAAAAAGATGAAAACTTGGCACTCTAAAAAGATAAGGGAGCGTGATAGCATTCTAAAAAGAACGAATATATAATAGGAATAATCCGCCTAATCCACTAGTGGAATTCTTTTGGTATGAATATAGCCTATATTCAAGCCGAGGAACAAACGGCTGGCGTTTGATTTGTGATGCTATTATTATGTTTCGTAGTTGAAAATGTGTCAAACCATATAACATGTCGACTACAGAACAACAAGTAGCGCAGATAGCATCCTAAAAAGAATGAATGGTAGGAATAATCCTCGTATTCCACTGACTAGAATTAGTGGCCTTTTCTCAGTATGAATGTAGGCACTATTCACGTTCAGGATCAAAGGTGTTTGATTTCTGTTGCTTTTTATTTGGAAGATGAACCCTTCTGCCTTGGAATTAACATATACAGAGCAAACTCTTTATCTAAATCCAGAACAAAATCCAGATTGAGTGGGACCTCGGTCAATGATGTCCAACAAAGTAATATCGCAGTTGGGTTTTCTTTGTCGACTTAAGATGAATCTAGCTAGCCAGTAACCCATATTGATCTGTAATACTGAGAAAGCATCCAATAATGAATAGATGATATATAGTGATCAGAAAAGGAGGAGGGAGGGAGGGACCAAACTTTTGTCACACCCTTTTTTCTCTCTCATATGGTTGGAATGTAATTTGCTGTAATCAGTGATTTAGATCATGACTTTTCGATCGACTATTCCTTTTGAGTTTATGTTGTGTTTTTCCAATCTGATCACCATCAATTGATACTAACTAACTAGCTAAGACGACATTTATGTTTAATTTAACCCGTAAACTTGATCCATTTCATTTCAAAAAAGTCTTCTTAACATAAAGATAATATAACTTTAATTTGGAGGAGAATAGCCTTAACTGAAAACAATATACTCGTATATATATAAAACTATACGAATACAAGATTATTCTTTGTTACTTCAGCTTGCCAATGTATATGGTATAAACTTGCACCACAACACTCACACCAGTATTATTGATGACATTCGGGAACGGGAACTGGTTAATGTTGCCAATATTATTTCGGGTCCATCAGGGGGGACGGAAGCCGATTGCGTGTCCCGTAACCTGGTAGAACCAGATTCTACTACACTTTCAAAAGGGGGGGTCGTCTCTTTTAATGTGTAAAATACTTTTCTGGAACGTTCGCGGGCTTGGCCGGGCGACCAAGCGCACTATGGTAGGAGAGGTTGTTAGAAATAATCATATAGATGTTGTTTGCTTGGAAGAGACAAAATTATCTCAACCAACGAGCATGGTTCTCAGGGGTCTCAAGATAGACCATATTCAGGGATGGAAGGTTAGGGACGCCATAGGGGCGTCAGGGGGGATCATGGTGGGGGTAAATTGCGATAAATTCGATTTACTGGATTCCTGGGTTGGGGTATATACGGTTTCGATTGTGGTCCATCGAAGGCTAGATGGGTGGCAACAAACCATCACGGCAGTGTATGGTCCTAATGATCGGTCTCTCAGACCACAGCTTTGGGACGAGCTACAGCATATCAGGGGAAGGTGGACTCTTCCGTGGGTCGTGGGAGGGGATTTCAACATCGTCAGACACTCTTTTGAGAGGAGTGGAGGGACTGGCAATGGTCATGACAGGAGGAAATTCAACTTGGTCATTTCATCTTTGAGGTTGATGGATCTTCCTATCAACGATCGTTGTTTTACGTGGTCCAATCGACGTAGGGAGCCGATTCTTGCTAAGCTAGACCGGATCCTAGTCTCTACAGACTGGGACTCCAAGTTCCCTTTGGCGATGGCTAGGTCATGTATTCGAAACACTTCGGATCATGTACCTATCATGCTTGACTCGGGAGAACAGGGAAGAAGAAGACCAAGCCTATTTCGATTCGAGAAGATGTGGCTCCCCAAACCGGAATTTCAAGATATTGTCAAGTCTTGTTGGGAAGCGGGCTAGGGGCATGAGGAGCCAGCGGCCAGACTACACCACAAACTGGTGATCCTCAGAAGGAGACTTAGAAGGTGGAATAAAGTTACGTTTGGGAATATTTTGATCAAGAAACACGATATTATTAGCGAGATTGAGGAACTGGAAAGAAAAGAGGAAGTCGGCGTCCTGGATGATAATCAGTTTCACAGGCTCACGACATGCAGAGCAGATATCCAGCAAACTTACATCGACGAGGAAATTATGTGGCGACAAAGATCACGGACTAGGTGGCTGAAAGAAGGCGATGCTAACACTAAATACTTCCACAAGGTCGCAAGCATGCGGCGTAGATACAACTACATCCACTCTTTGGATATTGACGGTATCTCTGTGGAAGATGAGAGTCAAATACGTCACCACGTAGATGCCCAATTCAAAGACCTCCTTGGCCAAGCCAGGGATGGGCAAAGCGAATCCTTTGATAATTTATGGGAGGCTCTCCCAAGTGAGATCCTTCTCAGAGTGGAGGCACTGCAAGATCCTTTCACTCTGGATGAGGTCAAGGCCGCAGTGTGGGGGATGGGCCAAGATAGCGCTCCAGGGCCAGATGGATTTCCTATTTTCTTTTACAAAAAGTTCTGGGAGATTGTCAAGCCCGACGTTATGGCTATCATGAATGCATTTTATGACGGTACTCTGAACCTGGAGAGACTCAACTACGCTCATGTCTGCCTTATCCCCAAAAAGCAGGGAGCCAGGAATGTTATTGACTTCAGACCTATCAGCCTGATTAACTGCTCCGTCAAAATCATCACTAAGGTCCTCGCTAACAGGTTGGGGAAGATTATTGGGGACCTCATTGAGGACTATCAAACTGGGTTTATTGCTGGGAGAGACATCCTCGAAGGAGTGGCGCTAGTTCAAGAAGTCATACAGGATACGAAGAGGCGGAAGAAGGCGGGCTTCATGCTTAAACTGGACTTCGAGAAGGCATACGATAAAGTTGAATGGAAATGCTTATTAGAGATCATGCAGAGAAGAGGGTTCGGTAACAGATGGATAGGATGGATCCAGATGTGGCTTACTACCTCCAAGTTCAATGTGCTGGTAAATGGTGAACCCGGGAAGGAAATCAGATGTAGGAGGGGGCTGCGTCAAGGGGATCCGCTGTCCCCTCTCTTGTTCACTCTTGTGGGGGACGGATTGCATATGATGCTGCGCGTTTACAGAGCCAACGGTTTGATCAATGGTCTAGGCATGAGGAGGGGTATCTCGGCTATCATGAATGTACAATATGCGGACGATACGGTTATTTTTGGCGAATGCGATCTTACGCAAGCTGCTCTCCTGAAATGGGGATTGTACTTATTTGAAGATTGGTCTGGATTAAAAGTGAACTATAACAAAAGCTCCATTACACTGTTAGGTGAACCTGGGGAAGTGGGGAACTCTATTGCACATATTCTAAACTGCTCGATCCAGAAACTACCGGTTAAATACCTGGGATTGCCGATTGGCATTGGGAACATCAAGAGGGGGGATTGGAATGGCATCATTGACAAGATTGCTAGCCGGCTAGAGGGGTGGAAAGGTAAAATGTTGTCATTCGGAGGGAGATTGATTTTGCTTAATGCCGTGGTCAGCTCCATCCCTTTATACTTTATGTCCTTCTACCATATTCCGGTTTGGGTGGTCAAAAAAATTGACCGACTGAGGCGTCGGTTCTTATGGCATGGGGCGGGGGAAGGGAAAGGTTATGCCTTAATCAAATGGGCCACAGTTTGCAGACGTAAAGAGTTTGGTGGTCTAGGGATCATCAATATTCGTCAGATGAACCAAGCTTTGCTATGCAAATGGTGGTGGAAACTAAAAAACACATCGAAGGCTAAATGGGGGGCCTTAATAAAGGCTTCTTACTTGAAAAAGGGCTGCATTCACCGGAAACAAAAAAACAAGGATTCCTCTTCCGGGTTTTGGAGAGGGGTGTCTACCACTAGAGACATCTTCATCTCCGGGGTTTCTTTTTCCATTGGGAACGGAGAATTGACGTGCTTCTGGAAGGACAAATGGTGTGGTCCCATTACTCTAAAAAGGCATTTCCCGCAGGCTTACAGGTTTGCTACTGACAAATTCGACCGGGTAGCTGCTAACTGGAGACATGAGGCATGGAGACCAAGATTATCAGGACGAATTACAAACGAGGCTAGAACCCAAAAACAGGAGATGATTGACTTCTTGCAAGATTGGAAGCCTACGGGTACCGACCATGAGGATAAACTAAAATGAGAGGCACAAGTAGGGGGTGTCTTCTCGGTTAAGTCGACGTATAATCGGCTCAACGATGGGGGGGTTAGAGTTTTCGATCCAGTATGGCAAGCTCATGCCCCACTGAAAGTGAAGACCTTTAACTGGCTTGCTTGCAGAAACGCCATCCTTACTAGGGATAATTTGGTTAGGCGAAGTTGGCTAGGTCCGTTGAACTGTGTGATGTGCAATCAGGACAATGAAACGGTGGACCATCTACTAGTCAGGTGCAATTTTGCGAGGCCCATTTGGGGTCACCTACTCTCTAGATTCGGTATCTACGGGGAAGGTCCGGGATCGGTTCTCGAAGCCTGGGGGGAGGAGGGGAGGGTAGGTGGAAAGAGGGTCACATCCAGAGTAGCCAGTCCGATAGTTGGGTCACGGGGGTGGCGGCTATATGCTGGGGCATATGGTTAGAAAGGAACAATAGAATCTTTAGAAGCACCCACACACACATCATGCACCAACAATTGCTTACCAAGATCACTGCTAATATCATGTTCTGGTCTTCTACGGCAGGTGACGGACAGTCAAAAAGGATCAGGGACTCTGACAGGAATTCTGCCGCCGACCAGGTTGGATCCCAGGATGGTGGCGAAACGGCAGAGGCGGGTTGATTCATTGGTGTGAGGAGAGTGGGCCACTCATCGGGGAGTCTTCTTGTCATGTTGGGGGTTTTTTTTCTTTTATGTATTTTGGGCAGTTCTACTTACCTGTCTGTATTTTGGTGGGATTCAGGGGATCCGTTGTGTCTGATGTAGGTGCATCTCCTTTTGTGGGATTTTGTGGGACAATGAATATCATGGCCCGAATGTGGGGTGCATGAATATCATTATCCAGTACTGGGTTGTTGTTTTTGTTTTATTAAAACCTTTTTAATGAAACTAGGGGGGGCCAAGGCCAACCTTTTCTTATAAAAAAAAAAAAAGTTTCTTCTTTTTACATTTTCTTCTTTAAAACAACCAAATTTAAATTTAAGATATATTTTGAAAGATGAGTGGAGTTTAAGTCCAAATTAAAAGAAATATTAATCAATGCCTATCAATGCAAAATTAATTAATTAGCTAGGGAACTAAAACAAGATATCCCAAAATTAAATCAGAAAAATGAACCTCGGATGAATTTGTCCTTATCCTAGATTGTAACCTCTTCATTTAACACTAGGAAAAATTAGACAATAACTGCATTGCTTTAGATTACCTTTTCATTTTGTTGCATGGATCGGATGTGAAATGTTGGCCACATTCTGGATGTGAAGAGAGGGATTCTCATGGACAAGAACTGAAAACCACACATTTAACAAAGGCTGAAGTGATTCTCTTCACTCTACCTTCCCATATGAGGATCTCTAAATCAAGAACCAGGACAGGTTCAATGAATGTAGCCAGAGAGTCATATAACTAGCTGGGTATAAAAAAGGGAGTAGGGCTGGACTGAAGTATTCAATAGATTAATTAAACTGGTTGAATCCTAGAGTTTCTCCCAACCACTTCAGTAGTTTTTGTTTTAAAGAAAGCACTGAAGTGTTTGGGGGAACTCTAGGGCTCACGTACCCAGTACTACCTCCTCTCTTCTTAACCCCTAACCCTAATCCTAATCCTTAACATTTGTTTTGAGGAGAGAAGGCTTACAATAATAATAATAATTAAACAAACTGGCTGCTTCCTAGTGTTCCTTCCAAACACTTCAGTAGTAGTTTATTACAAAGGAATTGAATCTAACCCTTAACTCCTGAAGTGTTTGGGGGAACTCTGGGCACCACCCAGTATCAGCTAGTTGTCTGCTGCTGCTACAATATTTTGATCAGTATTATTTTATTACACGGGTAATTGTTTATTTGATTTGGTTTATTTCTGCTTCCACATAAATAAAGATTAAAGGTTTTCTGGTCCCATTTGATAAAGGTGTTCTTAAACCTGTTTAGGGTTTCTAGCTAGTTAGATCCTTGTTGGTGGATTGGATATAAGAGTCTTTTTGTTAGTTCTTATTTGTAGTCTTTAAATAATGAAAATAATTAGTTAATTATGTGTACTTTATTAATAATTCAACATAGAATTGTTTAAGGTATTTAGGGCCCCATAATTCACACAAAAAAAAATCAAAAAGTTATAATTTTTTTTAATAGTATATGAATGGTAAAAAAAATAAAAAATCCAATGCATCATTAGAATCTACTATATGTTGAATTTCTGTATGTACTACTCTTTATATATCTATACTAGTATCATGCACGTGCGATGCACGTGGAGGGGAATGAAAAGGACAAAAAAAAAACGCTACCAACACGTGCGCTGCACGTGTTGACACACATACAAAAAAGAATAAAAAATTGTTTATTTGTTTCCAACCCCATCTCTCCCATTATAATAGTTATAGATGTACTCGGTTGAGACTCTTTTTGAATTTTATCCATATAATTTTTTAAAAAAAAGTATATGTACTTTTGTTGAACTTTTTTTTAATATATGCTCTTTTTCGAAACTATTTGCAAAAAGAAGACAATTGCCAAAGTATTTGTGCTTGGAGACTTAACTAAACTCATCGTTCCCAACAACGAGCTTAGTCATTTCGTGCTTGCCATTGGGAACAGCGAGTCTAGTTCTAAATTTTTGAGAAACTCAATGTTCCCAACGGCGAGTTTAGTTCAAAACTTTCAGACAAGACTCGTTGTTCCCTACGGCGCGCGCGGTTCTTTACAGTAGATTTGTTGTTGGGAACGGTGAAGTTATATGAAAATTCACAGAGGGTGCAACAGAGTTTTTTCAAAAATTCATCAAGTTCAACAGAGTGGTTCTCTCTAGGTGAAATTTCATATAACCTTGCCGTTCCCAACAACGAGTTTACTATAAAGAATCTTGTCGTTGGGGACGGCGAATCATGTTTGATAATTATGAACTAAATTCGCCGTTGAGAATGACGAGTTTCTTCAAAAAAATAAAATTAGGTCCGCCGTTTTCAACGGCGAGCATGAAATAACTAAGCTCGCTGTTGGGAACGGCTAGCTTAGTTGTTGAGTCCCGACCGCAAATATTTGGCAATTGCCCTCTTTTTGTCGATAGTTTCGAAAAATGACATATATATTTTTTTAAAAAATCACTTTTGTTATTCTCCTTATTGTTTGGACAATGAAGATGGAAGTTAGAAGACATTAGCCAATAAATTGAAAATCTGATCGAGTTCATATATAGAAAACTTTAGATTTCGTCTCTCTTATTCAAGTTTCAAATCTAGCTCTGATGGATTCTACAAATGTTTAATTATAAGAAGAAAATGTTGGAGAAGCGATGGAAAGCGAATGAAAATACACCAAGCATTTCATTAGTCTCCTACATGAATAGATTATACATGATGAAACTATACCAAACTAGTAATATGCACGTGCAATGCACGTTTTTTTTTCTTTTTTTTTTATATGTAGGAACAGAGCAAGTTCCACTGGCGACCTCTTTTTTGAACAACTCCAAAGCAGTGATGGGTGATTCTAAAGTAACAAAGCTCTCCAATTCTCTACTTCAGTTCATTAGCAGGTCAGTCATATTTTGAATAAATGCAAGGCATTTCTCCGGTCTTTACCTCATCCCTGTGTTATATATTGAACCCATTCACCCGATACCATTGTTCATGATCTGCCATCTAGTGCTGCTTCATTTTATAAGTTTCTTGGTGTTTGCAACTTCTATCAAATTCCTAGTTGTTAATTCAACTGTATATTATGTCTGGAATAATGCAATTGGCACATATGACCCTAACATAGTAACATTACATAACTATAAACGTTCGTGATGCATACGTCGATATAACTAAAAACATAAATTAAATATTGTAGCAATATTTATGCATTCAGTCTAAGTAATTGTTATATAAACTTGTCACATAAACTTAAATAAGATTACAAAATTCAATTTAAAAACCCCATAAATTCATTGCTAAAGAAGAGTCAGGAAGATACCTGAAGTACCATCGAAAAGAAGAGTCGTGAAGATATTGTGGTGAAGTACCCATCAAGTTATGTACACTTGAATTCACGAAAAATACCCATCAAGTTCCTTCACCTATTAAAGAACACGACAAATACCCATCTTTATTCTTATGTACATATGCTACCATTCTCACCTAATAAATTGAAATTTAAAGAAAAAAAAGTAAAAAAAAAACATATTTAAATTCTAGAAATTAATTGTAATTTGGTGAAGTCCTGACCTGTTAATCCTGGAAGGAACATTCTCAGATGACATGATGACAACAGGTATATCTTTGAGGGACTGTGACTCCTGATTCAATTATCAAACCATCCCCATAAATCTCTTGAAAAAATAATTATCACACAAAATACAACCCAATAAGATTATGTTTCCTCACTTGAAATTATATAATATAATTTTTTAAAAAAATTTAAATGTACCTTAATCTTCTTTAGCAAATCATACCCAGTCATTCCAGGCATGCAGTAGTCTATGATGACAAAATACACCACAATTTCCTGAACAATGAATTCCACAACTAAACAATCCAAACACTGAAAGTTAAAAAAAAAATTTAAAAAAACATTGGAAACAGTGGAGCTTGCAAGAGTATGTCGTTCCAAGGTCGATTCCAATCGCTTGGCCCTCGTTACCATTTCCTGCCATCTCCTTTGCTTTCTCTTCTATTTCTATCCAGCTATTGGATGTGCAAACTGAAATGTGGTTCCATGGTTCTACTTATACTTCTAAAGTGACTTATCCTCTTCCAGAGATCCCAACCACATTCTCCATGGAGACCTCTCATCTCTTCCTTCTCCAAGCTCTTGATGTAGAAATTGACATAATATTGCTATAAACATAAATCCAAACAACACTCACTACAACATCAGAGATCTAGTCACTCACTACAACATCAGAGATCTAGTCTATTCGCTGGAAGGTATTTTTTTCACATTGTATCAGAGTTTCCTGGGTTCACTTTCCATGAGGCACTGACCATGTCATCTCTCCACCTCGAGTTCTTGGTCTTTACATTTATTTTCGTCAACCTTTTAACACTAAATTCTAAACCATCAACCTATACTTCGCGATCAAACTCTCTCCACGCATAACTTCACAACCTTATATAACTTATGTATACCGAATTGATTCAATATCAAATCAATTATTCCAATTCAAGAAACTTTGAGATTTCGACTTACATTTAGCGAGTTTGGCAAGTTTTTGAGATGTCTGATGGATGCCAAGCCCAATCTTGGAAGCCCTCTTGTTGAATTCTGACTGAATCTTGACGCCAGCGCCGCCGAATCTCGCTTCTTCTCCACATTCGCCTGAAAAGAAAATGATCAAGAAGCCTCTCCTCATCCTCCTCCTCTCTCCCTCCGCTCTCCTCCTTCGACCCAGCCGCCAAGCCCTCGGCCTCGTCGCCGCCTCCCAGGCCAACTTCATGCGCGTCATCGTCCACTCCTCAAGAAGATCAAGTGGCGGGTTCGTGGGGTCCGTGGACTGGGTGGAGAGGAGCGGCATGATCGAGGACGTGTTTGAGAGGGATTCCGAGGTGAGCGATGAGGAGAGAGAGAGGTGTTGGGGATTTTGAGAGAGGGAGAGGAATGGACGGGGTGGGGTGTTTTTTTTTTTTTTTTTTTTTTGAGAGAGAGAGAGAGAGAGTTTGATTTGGGTGAAAATTACGGTTGTGACCTTCTTTTGTGTATTGTTCAGGGGTAAAATTTGACAAATTTAACCTTACATTATTTTGTAGGTGTGTTATATATATGAGGGCATGATAGTAAAAAGTCCCTAAAATAGACCTTTGCTTAATAATAGTATAGATAAATAAGAATTTTGAAAGGCTCATTCAAGAGACCAGAGGGAAGACATATATATGATATGTAAATTAGAGCAATTTTTTAAAATAAAAAAAATAAATTCATTTAAGTCAAAGCACGATGCTCATTTTATTGATACAAAAGGTAAACATACAACAATACAAAGCATAAATCCAAAGACTTAGTAAATTAGACTGAGGTTAGCCAAGCCATTTGAAATATCATTACTGGTCATATATCAACACCTTGCTTGCATACTGGTTGTTTTACATGTTTTAATTCTAATTTTTTTTTTTGCAATTGGGCTTCCTAAACAATAAAATAATACAGTAGCAAAAGCATGATATTTGCTATACCCCTCTTTCTTTATGTTATCCTCAACCTAAATATATATATCCAAGCCTGCTGCATGGATTTGAATATGGAGACAGAGGATCTTCAAACACAAGCTGTGTTTCTCACGATAACATGTCCAGGTTCAATGAATATGGAATTTGCATATAGATGACATATATAGATTTTAGCTTGTGAGAATTTGCAATATTTCATCCTATATATGCTCAAATCAACTTGTACTGGTTTCCACCTAGAGCTCCTCTCAATCCCTTCAGGAGCCTAAGCCTATACTAAGCCGCGTAATGTGGCTGGCTTTAGTACTGAAGTGTTTGGAGAAGCTCCATGTGATCTCTTGTATTATATATTTTTGGTAGTAATTGGTACTTTAAATTGCTAAGAGCTGGGTACAAAAACATGCGGTATATATTGGGATCAGGCATATATCCGGAATCAGCAGATCGATTCAAAACCATGCTATTAAGTGTTCAATAATGCAGTGAAGGTATGCTCAAAATTGCATTAATAAATCTTGAGAAGTTGTGTATTAATTTGATGCTAGCTAATTTGTTATTTCCATTAAATTTTATGTCTCAATAGCAACATGAAATCCCTATCACTATACAAAACTTCACACAAGCCCCAATATGGGAGTAAACAGTTGTGAGAGATGATCTTGTGACTCGGGTGGTTCCTATACCATATATGAAATATGAAATATCACTGCACCAGAAATTTGAAATTATCATAAGAGTTTATCCGGATGAATTATACTATATCTTAAGCTAACAGGCCTATCGCTCTTTCCTTTCTCCATTTTGAAATAGAGAAAGAAGAGCAAAAGTAAGGATTCACACTTCCTAAACACGTGCGCATCATATTTATTAACACGTGTAGTACGCACATTTTCATTAAAAAAATATAAAAAACTCAAACCTATAAATATGGAACTTAATTACTAGAACTGTGCTTTGTTCATTAAGTGTTCGATGAAATGTCTATGTAGCACGCAATGTGTTTGTAAAAAAATGGTTTTGAAAAATTTTGCTCAACTAAATCAATTGTATTTATGTATGGTGTATGTACTAATTTTTGAAACTCTAATTTACTACCTCATTTTCTTTTCAAATTTTAATTTGTGTTCTTGAAATCGTGAAATTTAAATTTGGGGAAAGGTACAGGTTGAAGATTGGGATGACTATAGTATCGAATCCAAGAATGAGATTTGGTATGGAGGTAGATGGTGGAGAGTATGGTGAGGCGAACGGAGAAATGGAGGAGGATATTGGAGAAGGGGACGTCGCTGCGGTCGAAGACAGTGGAAACACGGGAGATGAGGGATAAGGCATATGAATAGGGTGTGAATTTGAGAGAGAGGAGGGATGGGGAGGGTTGAGATGAGACGGGCCAAGGTCTGACTGTTGTCGGTCATGATGTATACAAAGGCCGGAACTATGAGCATATTTTTTAGGATAAATTTCACTAAACTATACACTTGAAGAATTAATTTCTCTCAATTCTTGCACACTTTTTTAAAGTTCTATATAATTTTATGAGTTCATTAAAAATATTTTAGTCTGTGCAATTTGCACAGGGTAACGCTAGAATTTATATAAAAAGAGAAATCTCTGATTATTAATTGATATGGCTAAAAGTGGGGTTAAATCGTAACCGTCCAAATCGGGCACGAATCTTAAAGCTCAGGGGTAAAATGGTAATTTCACCTACAAACGGGTCTGAAGTGGGTACTGGGTCTCCTCTCTAGAGACCCAATAACCCACGAACGGATCTGTCTCAACTGGGTGCGGGTTCCAACCCGCAGCAAACCCAGTCCAGCGGGATAAAATTAGGGTTTCTGATTATGCATAATCAACGGCCCTGATTCGCCCTATCCTTTCACTGGAAATTAGGGATTTCATTCCTAAACCGATCCCAAAGGCGGCTATAAATACCCCCCATCCACCACCATTAAGTGGTAATCAATCTTTTGCCAATTAACGCTCTTTCATAATCATTTCTGATTACTGACTTGAGCATCGAAGGGTGTGTCGCCGGGATCAACCCCGGTGTCTCGCACTTTTTGCAGGTGAACGGCGGGAGTCAATGGTCAAACGCCGGTGAAAATGTTTCAGGTTTGGCTATTCAGTTTTCCTAAGAATCCACAAATACTATCTGTTTGCCCCCACACCAGATTTAGCAATAACAGATTGGCGCCATCTGTGGGAACACCACGAATAGCAATCATTCCTCTTCCAATCGGTCAGATCATTTCCAGCCATGCCTCCAAGGAAACTTAGATCCAGAGGGTCCAACCGTGGGCCTACTCCTCCTCAACAACAGGAGATCCCCCTTTAAACCGTCCAGCCGCAGGGACCCCCTCCTCAACCTGATCAGGCCCCGCAGCAGGACCAGCTGCCTCATCAGAACCACCAACCCCCTCGGGGTCAAACCGGGCCTCAGAATGCCGGTGCGGGGGGCTCCTGTCCCAATCCTCAGAAACAACCTCTCCAACGTGACCACGTCTCCGTGCACAACCCCTCTACCAATTCCATGGCATCTCACAATCCCCGAGCTTCCGAAGATCTCCGCAACACCATCCTCAATCGGCAGAAAGAAGAGGATCTTCGCCGCCGTTTGGATGAAAGGCGGGCCCGTGAGGGAGCCTTCCGCCAGGAACGTCCGAATGAGCGATCTCCTCGCCGCCGAAACCACAGGAGGTCCCCTCTTCACAGAAGACGGGGAGAGTCCCCTGAGCACCATAAGAGAAGGCCTCATTCTCCTGCTGGTCGGCAACCCTTAAGGGATGATACCGCCCCCATCACTCGTTATAACATATATAACTGCTTTTGAAATATTTCCTTTTTTCCGATCCTTTCCCAGCAAACCTCAAAAACTTTTGGCTAATTAGTATTTTGTAGGCGAGGCAAACTCAGACATTTCTGTCACTCTTAATTTCTTTTTTCAGAAGTTGTCAATCGTAACTTCTATTATATATTTTTTGAAGCTCATCGAAATATTGCCAGTGACATTGGCCATCTTTTTGAATTTTTTTTTTAGAGAAAGCCTATAGCGCATTATGTCTGGTTGAATGCAACTATGAGCAACACAACTGGCCCACCAAACCTGATTTTATCACATTATATATATGGATTTAATTCGAATTTGTCATTGATTAACAACGAATTATTCACCTCTAGGTTTCATGTTAATTAAGAAGGGCAAAACCATGAGTAGAAATAAATGATAAGGATACTCTATTCGATTTCATACCTTTATATTTTTTTAAAGAAAAATGTGAAGTATATCCATCTTGTTTCATTAATAAGATGTTAACACAACAACCAAGAAGACTGGGTGAAGTACAACATGCTAAAATAATAAGATAAGAAATAAAACATGGTACCTCCAACTAACATAGGAGAGTGGGATCTTCGGTAAGTGGATGGATGTAACTGTTAGAGATTATGAGAGATTATAACAATAGAAATTAGGGTTAATATCCTAGACTAAAGTGCTTGAGATATTTACCCTAGGTATCAGAATTGGAATACCTAGACTACTATCACAAACCAATATTTATAGGATAAATTCTAGTTTAGGTACTAGGTTCTCAACCCACTCAACCCGCGTTCCGATATCCATACAATCAGTACGTGTAACACACGTGTTACCTATAGAATAATATTACACATAATATTATTCATATAGTGAGAATATACCTATATATCCAACAATCTCCTCCTATATTCTCAATATATAAACGTACTGGATTATCTCATCAATTCAACAGAAGCTGACAGGCTGATAGCAGTCTTTAAATAGAAGAAATGCATCACTCAATGTACAGTTCATAAGGACTAAATTAATTATAAATCCGAATAGTTCAAAAAGACTAACCCAAAATAGTTAAATAGTTCCCAAACCATATCATAACAGAATAGTTCACAATGACTAAACCAACTGGAGTTATCTGTCATAGTTTCAAAATCAAACAAAGCAAATAAACTTCAAGAACAAAATAAGAGTTTTAGCTCAATGAACACAAGAGTCTTAAACTCAACAGAAGTTTTACCAAGCAAGGGACTAATTTATTCTTGAAAGAAATAAACTGAAACTCTATCCTTGCACATTGCTTTATGTTTACTCATCCATTTTGAGCAAATCATTATTTTGAAAACTATGTTGACATCTGGGCTTGCATTGCTGTTTGTGATTGCTCTCTTGGGTGGTGCAGTTGGCTCTTTGGGCCTGTGGATGTGTTATTGTGCTCTCTGTTCGTCTACAACTTCGGTTGTAGTATCCCAATGTGTTTGCCTTATGTTTCTTGTGTTCCTTTTGTTTTTTGATTGCCTGTGAGCCCCTTAGGAGTCAGTCTGTTTCGATCTTCTGCTATGGTCGGATGTTATCCTGCAATTGTTTTCTCATTCGAATTAGTGTGCTCGGTTCTGGCTGTATGCTTGTCTGTGGCTTTTGCTATCTGCTGCTCGCTAATGAGCAAGCCGGCGACCTTTTGTCGTCCCCAGGGATTTTGGGAATTCTTGGGTCGCTGTCATCTGCCTCTGCGGTCGCTTCATTTTCAGATGTTTTTGCTTTGGCTATTTTCGGCTGAGTCGAGTCTGGCTGGTTGCTTTTTTCTGGTTCGGATCGGGCAGCAATGGGTCGTATTGCTCTCGTTGTTGTTTATTTGTTGTTCTTTTTTGCGATGTATCAATTTTACTACGTGTGAAATTGGTTGTGGTTGTAAGACCGTTTTGTTATTAATTTTTTTATTGGGCTGGAGTCCTAAGACTCTATCCCTGTTATCAAAAAAATATATATATATCTATGTTGACAGATTCAACTCCTTCAACTTTGCTAGCTTATTGAAAACAAGAAAATCAAGAGACACATCTCTAAGAATTCCAACGAATTTCACAAAGTATTTAGTTCCACAAAAGAACATAGTACAATTCATCATTAGCTTAGCAAAAATATAACGCAAGCATCACAATCAAGTTTCTTTAACTAAATAAAGAACAAGAACTATTATAGTTTTTACACAAGAACTATACTATGTTTCATATTGGAATGATAGAATAGTCAAATCAATTATGGTTAATTCTGAATCATCAAAATTGGAATGAAACAAGAATCCATAAAAGATATATATCATCAAAATTGGAATGATATAACGACATTCTTAACATCAGAAACACATCAATAAGTTTTCTTGTTTCGTATTGGAATAATATGATTATTCTATGTAAATTCTCTAAATATATAATACCATCAAAATTGGAATGACGTTATATATTTATGGAATTTATGTGGAATCATCAAAATTATCTAAAATATGTCAACTGCCTAAAATTGATGCTTAAGTTTGAACTTTTCTATGGCTCCAATTGGATTCTAAATTTCAAAACAATTAGGATGTTAAAGCTTTGACTCAATAGCTTTTAACTCCATTTCCCCCACAGTTTTGATAATTAGATTACTTTCAAGTCTCTTAGCAAGAGAATTAGCCATATTTTATTTCAATTGCACTTTATTTATGAGAAATTTCAACTAGGCTTCTTTCAGTCTTAATATACTTCTCTTACTATTATAGAGTGAGTTATGAGCTACAGTACATTATAGCTAGATAGTCGCATAAGATAATTAGAGATTTATTTAAACTACTTAATGGGTGACTAGCAACAAATTCTTCAATCCACTCAGCCTTTTCCCCTGCAGAGGATAACACATAGAGGTCTGATTTCATGGATGATAGCACAGTGCCTGTTTGCCTTTTAATTTTCATAACATTTTTATTCCTCCTAGTGTAAACACATATCCACTAGTTATCGACTTTCACTCAATTCTGAGCATCATAATGCATCATATCAGCCATTAATTCGAAGAATGACTAGAGTAGCACAAAGCAAACTCTTGAGTAACACTCAGGTATCTTATTAGCCTCTTAAAGGCACTTAAATGTGTATGAGATTATTAGTGAATCTGCAGATTATGCCTACCTCAAAGTCTATGTCTATTCTAGTACAGATCTTTGTATACATGAGACTTTCATTCCTTTAGAATGATCTATCTGTCTCATAGTTGCACTATCATTAGGTGTCAACCTTTTATCATAATCATAAGGTATTTCAAAACACACTTTCAATTACTATATCTCCACTTTTGAAACACATTATTGATTTGATGAGTTTGACTAAGGGTTATTCCTTGCCAACCGAAACTCACTCTTATACCTATGGTGTCCACAATACCTAGGTGTTTTATACTGAATTCTTTGGATAGCACAGTTTTAACTTCATTTGTAATAGAGAGGTCACTTCCAAGAACAAGGTTGTCAACAGCATAAGTAAATAATAGCCATTATATTTGACACACCACAAAGTTAAAGGCACTGATTTGAATTACTTGATTCATATAATAGGCTCTTTTAAGAAATTTTTCAAATTATTTATTTGTCGACTATACATGTTTTAAGAATATACAATGATTTTACTAAATTGTAAATCTTGTTTACTAAACATATTAGTTCAAAACTTTCCAGTACAAAACTGTTTAGTACAAAACTTTTCAATACAAAATATCAAGTACAAAACTTTTAGTACAAAACTATTTAAACATCTTTCATGAATAACAAAATTATCAATAGATGTAAGTGCAAGAAGAAAACTTATTGTAGCAATATAACATACATGTGAGTAGACTTCAAACAAATCTTTCCCACATTGCAAAATTAAGTTTCTTTTACAAGCCTCACTTAGTATAGTTTTAGCCCCCTTCGGCAAATCAACTAGTTAAAAATATTATTGTATAACCACAAAATTCATTTCATTATCTAGTAAAGACTCTTCTTGGCTCATTTGCCATTGAAGTTTTAAGTGTATGTAAGGCTGGTTCTTGATTCCAACTGTGAAGCATTGACCGTGTCTGTAGGACTAGATAATTTCATATATTTATCTTTGATGAACACATCCTCAAAGAACTCTGCAAGTCTAGATTCTTCTAACACAAATTAGATAGATCCAACATCTATCCATAGAACTACATTTTGTACTTTCTAAGCAGACACAAATATTTGTTATAGGTTCTTCTTTAGGTCTTCTAGGGTTATGTACACTAACAAATATATCACAACATAAAATTTCACTTTAACGTGTATTCAATTTATTTGTGTTTTCATGCCATGATCTATAATGTGTATTCAATTTAGAGTGCAGTAACACATTAGAGATATGATTAACAATATAACATCATTCATAATTACACAAGACAAACAACGGTCATTATTATAGAATTCAATATTTCACTAAGTGTTTGATTCTAACTTTTATCAATATCGTTACTGTTGTAAGTAGAGTGTAGTAGAGATTATGCCATATGCAAACTTCTCTAAAATCATTGAAACATATTCACTACCTCTATCAAATCTGAACCCTTGATTTTTATCATTTAACTATAATTTTTAATTCATCAAATAGCGAGTGCGGCATCCTCCATATATGTATGAAAAACATTTAATAATCATCTACATAGGTGATTAAATACTTCTGACCAATTATCGTCTCATCTAGTCACAATGCTGCTGAGATCACAAATATCAGAATGTATTGACTCAAGAAGTTGTGTGCTCCTAGAGACCATACTAAATGATTTTCTAGTGATCATAATCTGAGCACAACTTTCATATTTTTCATATTTAATGGAATTTCATTTAGCAGAGTTATGAGTTTTAACACGAACAAACAAATTAATATATAGTTCTCAAATCCTACCCAATTATGCTATGTTCAGGAACTATATACAATCTGAATTATTATCATTAATTGTCTCATTTTTTAAACTCAACTTATATATGCGATTTACAATATATGCACATTATAAGAGTTAATACAAAATTACTCTACCACATTTTACAAATTGTTTGCTTTCTCTAATGGTTCTACCAATGTCCACTTGCTTAAACACAGTAAGCAAAATTTTCTTTATTCGTTCTTCATTATCTTCGAAACGTTAAACAAGATAATGACTATCATGTTATAATTCAACTTTGCACACACAGTACAATGAACGAGAAAGAACAAAATGTAACTAATAGAGTCATATCCTGCATTTAGAGATGCTGCCTCTTAAGTTACAGACATTTGTTATACATCTTATACATCAAATTATTATTATTTTATTATTAGAGAAGCAAATATGTAGTCTCACACAAACTGTAAACAATGGATTTGTCAAAATATCTATACATATAGTATGATAAAACACTTAACAACCCTAAACATACTAGTTTTCAAAGCGGGAATAACTATGTACTAAACTCTTAATCATGTGATCAAACGCACAAAACGTTAACACATTCATCACATGAAATACAAAGAGATTAGAGTAGATCATACCGACACTTCAAGTTAGAAGTATTTTTCAAATTCGATGGAGAAATCTGCGTAGTGCAGACTTATTCAACCATGATGCATATCCATCATCTCCAATACACACAGTTTGTAAGTAACTTTGAAGTTTCTACATTCATCAAATTGTTAAAGATTAGCCAATTAAATAAATTATTAGCATTATCTAATTCACAACAATTTAATTGGAGATTCAATTTTATAGTCAAAGCCTATAATTTATCAAAATAAATATTTGCTCCTATGCACGTAGCCAAAGTAGTTATTCAAATTTGTATTTAATTAAACAATGCATAATACGGTTTTAAACTTTAGCACTTAGCAACAAAATTCAAACAAATAATTAAATAACGGTTTAAATTTGGTGAAGAACTTATCTTTAATTTAGATCTGAATTGAAAGTAAACTGCAGTAGATCCAGTTTTCTCCTAAACACGGAATACAAAAAAATACCCAATGGATTGTCTCCACTGGTTAGATCCAGATCTGATTCCTTTTGGCTAGATCGGGATTTGATCCAACAATCCAAACACCAAACAACAAATCTCCAACCAATAGAGCAGCTGTTGGACTAGATCTAAATCTGGATATGCTCTAATAATCCAAACATCAAACAGCAATCTCCAACCAACAGAGCAGCTGTTAGATTGGATCTGAATCTAGATCTGCTCCAACAGTCCAAACACCAAACAACAATCTCCAACCAATAGAGCAGCTGTTGGACTGGATCTGAATCTGGATCTGCTCCAACCACCTGAACACCAAACACCAAATTCTCAACCAATGAAAATTCTTGTTTGGTCAGATCTGAGTCAAACTCAGCTGCCAAGATTCCCTCTCCAACCCGAACACAGAACACCATAATCCACCAATAATCAAATTTTGGATCTAAGTCCCTTTGCTTCTCTCTATTGGTGCTCGGGCAGAGGGAGAAGAAGGAGAAGGTTGTAGGTGGGCCAGCGGTTGGCCGTGGAGTGCGCCGACGCTCTGGACGGCGGTGATCGTGACGGTGGCGCTCGCGACTGCGAAGCACGCGAATGTGGTGCTCGCGACTGAAGCGGTCGCAACGGCGGCGGTGGCGGCTCTGATCGGAGACAGTAGCGGTGACGGAACACCACTATCTGATCACAACCGGTGAACCTTCTCTCAAATCTCACAATTAATTGCTAAATATCTCAAGATTGTTAGAGATTATAACAATAGAAATTACGGTTAATATCCTAAACTAAGGTGCTTGAGATATTTACCCTATGTATCAGAATTGGAATACCTAGACTACTATCACAAACCAGTATTTATAGGATAAATACTAGTTTGGGTATTGGGTTCTCAACCCACTTAACCTGCGTTCCGATATCCATACAATTAGTACGTGTAACACACGTGTTACCTATAGAATAATATTACACATAATATTATTCATATGGTGAGAATATACCTATATATCCAACAGTAACTCACTCCAGAGTCGGCCTAATCTCAACCTCCTCATCATCGTACTCCTCAACCTGGAAGGTTCAGGCAATCATTCATCTTGGTCCTATTATAGTAGCTGTGGTCCAAAAGGAAATGAGATATATAATATGAATTAAAATGCCAGAAATACTATAACTAGTTATACGAAAGTAAAAGTTATTTCTATCAAGCCAAAGAACCCAGGTCATAGCGGCTATAGCGACGTACCAAGCTTCCCTCATCTCTTTTATTTTATAGAATATATATCATATATATTTTATGTTCTTCGGTATCAAGTTGAATTTCAAGCTAATGAAGGCCAAGATGATTAATGATAACTTTATGACTAATTTGCAATAGATTCACATATTTTTACTGTTTAATACTCTAGACAAATTTTACTTTACACTCAATATTTTCCCTATTCTAAGTAGCTAATGTTTACTAAAGATTTTCGTCTTCAAGAATAATACATTCTCGGTCATTTGCAACCTTATCTCCACCTAATTCATTATCATTAGCTCTCCTAATTACCCGTTACCTCTTTGCACTCAATTGATTCCATTTTCACCACAAGCCATTCCATCACTAATCCCTTCTCCTCTACCGCTAAAATCAGGGTCATACGATTCCAACACAAATAATGATAAAAATCACAGGAAATCAGGGTCATACGATTCCACCACAGATTTTAAAGCTTCTACATGCAGATCAACAATAATGGGCCTCCATAACAGGTCTAGTCATTCTTCATGCTTATTAACAAGACATTGGCAGGTTTCAAGCACATTAATAGTGTCTGGGCCAACTAGGAGAGATACCCATCCCATCAGGGCTATAAATCAAATTATTTATCCCAACAAAAGAGAAACTGATTCAAATTCTTAAAAGGGGAGAATTTAAAGAAAATATCATATTTATATCAATCTTCTAACTGATTCTCAGGCCTATAAATACCCTCACCCCCTCTTCAGTCAGAAGGTAATGAATAATCAAAAATTTCTCTCTTAAACTCTCTTCCTCTCCCTAGTTTTGACTTGAGCGTCGGAGGATCTGTCGCTGGGACCAAACCCGGTTTTTCAGGCTTTTTGCAGTTCCATCGGATGCGTCATTAACCATCAGATTCAGATTAAGGTGCGCTTTCAACGATTTAGATCGAATCTCAGGAGCTATAAACACTTTTTACGACGTTGATGAAAGGTTAGATCTTTAGTAATTTGTTTGCTCCCACACCAAAATAAGCCGCAATAGATTGGTGCCCTTTGTAAAAAACTACACAGATCTATGTCACAGATCCGGACTTGTTGTGGGAAGCACCGAGTTCTCTCGCCATGCCACCGAAATTAAGAGGTGGAGCACCGGCCTCAAGCCGTCAAGTCAACCCTCGTCGTCAACATGCTTTCACGTGGAGGAACCTATTCCTCCTCATCAACTGGATCAACCCCAACTGCCTAATCAAGCTCCTCCCAATAGAAATGCACCAGGGAGCTCCCGACAAAGTCGTCATGAACCACATCATGAACAACACCATCTACACAACCATGTCTCAGTCCATTCTACCGAGAGCCACTCGACGCCCTCGCAGGTCCCCGGGGGTCAAAAGATCTTCATCAATTCATCAATAACAAACAGTAGGGGCCCAATCTACGGATCCGTTTGAATGATAGGCATGCCCAGGGCGAGGCCTATAGCTCGGAACATCAGGAAAACTGGAGAAGAAACTCTCATCAAAGGCAGAGATAAAGACGCTCCTCCTCTCATAGGGGCACAGTGAAGAAAGAAGATCGACTCAAGAAAGTCGACAACTTCGTAACAAGAACAAAGAGCAAGAGGCCCCAGCCACTAGGGCTGAATTGGAAAACTTCAAGCATGACATCCTACGAGCCATATGGGGTACTCATTATTAGGTTCGACACTCATTGAGCCACCACTCTACTCCTTCGAAAGAAGAAGAATCCAGCGACTCAACGAGATCCAAGGGGAAGGACGACCAAGTCCTTTGCCGCATCCGAGAAGTAGAGAATCGCCTGGAACAGATAAAGCATAAAGGGAACCGCTCCAGCAGGGCTTACAACCCCAGTCGACCTCCTTTCAACATATTCATCCTCGATGCACCAATTCTAAAGAAATTCAAAGCTCCTCAGTTTGAATCGTACGATGGTGCATCTAACCCGGCTAACCATATTGGGCACTTTAAAACTTTCATGATGGTCTATAATACCATCGATGCGCTCATATGCCAAACATTCCCTGCAACTTTGAAAGATCAACAAGGGAATGGTACATTCACCTTACTCTAAAGCCAAATTCTTTTTCGACCAACTCGAGAAGCTCTTTATAGCGCACTTTGTTACTAACCGCAAAGCTGAAAAAATAAGTGTTTCTCTGTTGGAATTAAAACAAAGACACAAAAAGCTGCTAAAAAATTTTGTCAAGTGCTTCACAGCAGAAGCAAGGTTAACTTTCTCTATGGACTCGTCAGTAGCGGCCGCTGCCTTCCACCACAATGCCACTCACATGGACTTGTCAAAGAAGAAGTTGAAGGTCTGATTCACCGAGACTACCTCTCCCAATTCTTCCAGCAAAAGAGCAATGCCGAAACTCCTCTGGCACGGGGGGCTAATACGCATCAAGAGAAGCCTTCTGAATTGCAAGACTCAGAGCACATGGCACTATTCCACTCCATCCATGGAGGCCCGATGGGGGCAGATTTGAACTCCTCCCGCAAAGTGTTCATCAAGGAGGTAAACTCAGTACATAACATCCCGCCTACCAAGAGCCTAGGGGTTCCTATGTCTTTTTCCAATAAAGATCTATAGAGCGTCGGACACCTCATTGTGACACATTAGTTATCAGCCTTTGCGTGGTAAATCATAAGGTATGAAGTATCCTGTAGAAAATGGTAGCTCTGTGAATATTCTCTTCTTGAATGCATTTGATGATTTATTGCTCTCCTGAGACCGACTTAAGCCTGTTGGATACACATTCCACAGAATATCCGATGCCAACATCTAAGTTGAAGGAATCATCACACTCAATGTGACAACATGAAATGTTCTGCTGCTCGAACGGAGGTGCTAGACTTTATGGTAGTAGATGTCAATGTTGTGTACAATGTCATATTTAGTCGTTTGGGCTTGGCTGCTTTTAATGCAGTTGCCTCTGCATTCCACACGAAGATGAAATTCCCAACAACAGCGGGCGTTGACCAAGCGGTAGGAAGCCAAGATGCGGCACTAGCATGTTACACCGCCATAATGAGGGGGTCAGTCCTCCAACTCGATGCCATCGAACAACCGCTGGAGAGGAGTCATATAAACTCCGTGCCCGTGGATGAATTGGAGGAGATTCCTTTCTCCCAAGATGATCAAACAAAGTGTTTCCGTGTAAGCAAGTCCCTTCCTCTTTAGCTCAAAAAACAGCTAATTGCCTTCATAAGCAGGGACCAAGACTTGTTCTCCTGGACCGCAGCTGACATGTCGGGAATATCTGGAGATTTAATCATGCACCACCCAAGCGTGAGCCCATATGCCAAGCCCATCCAACAAAAGTGCGGCAAATTCGCTCCTGAAAGGCTGTAGGTAGTCAAAGAAGAAGTTGACAAACTCCTAGCCAGACGATTCATCCAAGAAGTTAGCTACCCCGAGTGGCTAGCAAATGTGGTGATGGTTAAAAAAGGTAACGGTAAATGGAGAATGTGTATAGATTTCACTGTTCTCAACAAAGCGTGTCCGATAAAACCATTCCCTCTCCCAAGCATAAATGCATTGATCGATGCTACATCTGGGCATGAACTCTTAACTTTTATGGATGCCTTATATAGGTATAATCAGATCCAAATGTTTCCACCTGACATCCTAAAGTCATCGTTCATAACAGATCAGGGCCTCTATTGCTATCGAGTCATGCGTTTCGACTTGAAAAATGTAGGCACCACCTATTAACGTCTGATAAATAAGGTCTTTAAAAGTCAAATCGGTAAGAACATGGAGGTGTATGTAGACAAAATATTAGTCAAAAGTCTCTGGAAAGAGGACCATGTAACCGATCTCCAAGAAGCGTTCAAAGAATTACACATGCACAACATGCACTTGAATCCTTCAAAGTGTTCATTCAGGGGGGTCTCCTCAGGTAAGTTCTTTGGCTTTATGGTTATCCAGAGGGAAATCAAGGCCAATCCTGAGAAGGTCCAAGCAATCTACAGCATGTCTCCCTCAACCACTGTTAAGGAAGTGCAGAAGCTCATCGGGCACTTAGCCACTACAGGTCGCCTCTTTAAGTCCAAAGAAAAATGCCTCTCATTTTTCAAAGTTCTTTGGGGTGGAAAAAGTTTCAAGTGGGTGAAGAAACTGCCTTCGAACAACTCAAATCATACCTAGTCAATCCCCGGCTCCTAAGAAAGCCCGAGCCGAGTGAAATTCTTTACCTTTACGTTGCCACCTCAGACCAAAAACTCAACATCATCTTGATTAGACAAGAAGATAGAGTACAAAAGCCGATTTATTACGTAAGTAAGGTACTCTATGATGCCAAGCTTAACTACCCTAAGATGAAAAATACGGCATATACGTTGGTCATGGTTGCACGCAAGCTACACCCGTACTTCCAGGCACATTCTCGGTGCGTTCTCACTGATTAAACCCTTAATCAAGTACTCCTTTAACCAGAATGCTCCAGTAGGTTAATGAAGTGGTTCATTGAACTAAGTCAACACGACATCAGCTATCGTCTGAGGACGGCGATCAAGGCCCAAGCCTTGGCCTAATTCATTGTGAAAACCACTATTCCTAATTCTCCTGATGTAGAAGAAACAACTCGCTCTGGAAGGTATTCGTTGATGGATCCTCTTGCCTCGAAGGAAGTGGGGCCGAAATCATCTTGTTTTGTCCCGATGAATTCACGCTTCAATATTCACTGTGCCTCAACTTCCCCGCCTTCGATAATTAGGCCGAATACGTGGCGCTAATTGCCGGTCTTCGGTTAGCACGCAAAGCAGGAGCACTAAGAGTCGAGGTCTTTAGCGACTCTTAACTAGTCCTCAACCGGGTCCAAGGAGATTATGAAGCTAGGGACAACTGCATGGCCAAATGTTTGTCACAAGTAAAGAAACTTCCAACTGCGTTCAAAGAATCCAATGTCATTGATGAACCAAATATTATTCACTTTTAGGAGCAATAATCTTAAGGCAATTAGACATTTAAATGCTCTATATGTGGTATTTATGCTTCTTTTCTCTTTTTCCATAGGAAACAGCCTAAAACAGCAAAACGAAGCAGATTCAGGACTTTAAGAATGATACACAGAAACTACAAAGTATAAGTCGACTGGTTCTTCAAACAGTCGACTGAACAGAGGAGAATGAAATCCCGAAGCTGCTCAGTACAGTCGACTGGTCCTCAAAGACAGTCGACTGGACTGATTAATTATGAATCTCCAGATGTCTCGACACAGTCGACTTACATCCAACATCAGTCGACTGGTATGCAGCGAGTCAGAAGATAAGAACAGATGCATCTTCATCCAATTCTGAATCAAAATTAAGTTATCCAAACCCAGGTGTTTTCTGCGAATAATAACTTCTCCAACAATCAAAGTAGGAGCACGTGGTGAGCAGATAAGGAAGAAAAGAAGAAAAGAGAAAGATATAAAAACGCAGATGAAAATAAGGAAAGAAATAATCAAAAGAAGAGGACTTCTCTGCAAAAGTGCAAACCCTAAATCTCTAGCCGTGTTCTATAAATATCAACCAGGAGGCTAAAATATCTATCTCTCGAGGAGGCTGGACCGACCAAGAAAGGCCATCGACAGCAAGCATAAAAAAGGAGAACAAGACGACTACTGATTGGGCTCAAGTTCAATATCATAAAAATCAGTGTTCTTCTATTCTTCTTTTTTTTACTTTTATTTTCATTGTAGTCATGAACTCTATTATATTAATCAATAAAAATTTTATTATGTGGAACTAATTTCATAGTTGGGTAGATTGAAACCGTAGTTATGTAATGCTTATATTTTTCTGAATAATACTCTATTACTTATTGATTAAACCTGAGTGAATTGGAATAGATTTATAATAATCAAACTAGTTCAGAATCCTAAGGGCAGTCGACTGAGGTGACAGCCAGTCGACTGATCTGAATCTGAAATTATTAAGTTTGTGTAGTATAGATCTGAATCTGTTATATGAGCATATTGAGACGACCCGTATCTCGTGTTCGTATCTTGTAACAAGGGAATCTCTAGGGGTTCTTGGTTTAATCAACTTGAAGGATCTAGATCTGATACCAATTTCTAGAACTTCAAGTGTTTGTTCGTTTCCATTGTTCATATGCTTTCTTCAAGTGCAACTTAGTAGATACCATGCTAAATACTTAAGGAAAGAAACGAATTAGAGTAGATACCATGCCTAATTCTTGGCTTAGGGAAACAGTAACTTTAAGGAGTAGATACCATGCCCTTAGAGGAACAAACATGAGTAAATGGATGTAGTATATGACTTAGCATTACTGACTATAGGTGGAAATCAATGCCCAACTACTTAAATAGATATTTGTGACTCAGGTTGTGATGCTACTTAATTTAGATTTTTATCCTTTCATTTTCTTAGACTTTTTGATCAACACTTTAAGATTCTATTTTCTATTTTATTGATTAGTGAGTTAAGTACTACAATCTCTGTGGGATCGACCCTTGCTCGTCACTACGCTTCTCCAAACGATTCGTACACTTGCGAGGTTTTTAATTTGTGTCTAGTTTAGATCATCTAGATTGCACAACAAGTTTTTGGCGCCGTTGCCGGGGATTGTTTAGTATTTTAACTTACAAATCAGTAAAATCTTTTTCTGTTTATTTTATTTTATTTCTTCTTTTTCTTTTCTAACATTTTCACAAATAGGGTCAGACCAGTCGGCTGTCTCCAAGGATAAGTCGACTCTACAGATGATTTTTCCAAAAGCAACAATGGGGGTGGGAGTATCAAATCGAGTACCAATGCAAGACAAATTCACTCCTACGAATATTGAGAACCCTTCTTGCATTACGTATCAACCTAATGTCACAGGAAACATGCATCTATCTCCTCAGTTACTTAGCATGGTTCCCCACTTCTTTGGCAGAATAGACGAAGATCCGCATCTACATCTACAAGACCTCTTTGATCTGTGCAGGACACAAAGCGTCCAAGGGCTTACCCCCGAGCAAATCAGGTTAATCTTGTTTCCGTTTTCTTTAAAACTTAATGCTAAATTATGGTATAATTCTTTGGAACCAGGATCAATTAATTCATGGAAGCAATTGGCGACAAAATTCTTGAAAGAGTTCTTTCCAGCTCAGAAGACCAGATAACTAAAAAGGGAAATTCTACTTTTCCAACAAAAAGATGGCGATTTATTCTTCGAGGTGTGGAAGGACTTCAAAAACAAGCTTCTCAAGTGTCCTACGCACAACATACCTAAGGATGATCAGGTACAATCATTTTATGAGGGTTTAAATGACGCTAACAAAGCAATTGTAGATGCAGGTTGCAATGGAATGTTGATGAGGAAGAGTGCTGAGGAGGCCATAGAACTATTTGAAGGACTCAGCGAGAACTCACAACAATTCTCCACACAGAGGGGTCTTTCAAAAAAACAGAGAGTATACGAAATTTCTCATAATAATAACATGCAATTAGAAATGGAAACCATGAACAAAAAGATTGACATGCTTATGAATTCAACGTTGGGTGGCATAAAAAGCCAACCAACAGAAATTTGTGCAATTTGTTTTCATTCTAATCATACAACTAATTCATGTCCCATGTCTTCTTTCGCAGATCAGGAGCACACAAACTACGTAGAACAGGGAATGTACCCGCCCCAGAACAATTTTTTTTCAAACACGTATAACCCAGGGTGGCAAAACCATCAAGGCAATCAATTCGCACCAGGACATACGCAGCAATTCCAGGGTGGGAATGGGTATGATAGGCCAGCACAAGAACAGACGAAGTTGGATTTCGAATCCACCATTCTTCAATTACTCCAACAGCAACAGCAAAAAAGCAATCAACAAGGACATGCCATTCAAAAATTGGAAATTCAAATTGGTCAAATTGCTACGGAGTTAAGTGAAAGAAAGGCAGGAGAATTCCCTTCACAAACCATACCTAACCCTAGAGGACAAGAACAGCTCCAATCAAGGACAACACTAGAGGAGGAGATTGAGTTTAAAATGTTTGATGCACCACAATTTCCACACGATGATCAGGAATATGATGATCGGAGGATTGCAGAGATAGTACATCACCTTGAAACTCCAAAGTCATATTCAGGTAAGCTTGCACCTGCATTTGAAAAGTTGGTATCTGATAACACTTGTGTTTTCCAGGATAAGTCGACTGGTGTCCAGGATAAGTCGACTGGTGAATGGAATAAGTCGACTGCTACCAGGACACCAGAGGAGGAGTTGGAGCCACTATATGAATATTTGGGGGAAAACCAGACATTACCTGTGACAGCTACTGAAAAATTAAGCATGCATAAAGAAGCAAGGCTGCAGGGAGTCTTGCAAAATCACAAAGGTGCACTAAGGTGGACCCTTGCAGACAGGCTTATGTCAAGATGGTACGGTCCAGACATTGTTGCAGAGGTTTCCCCACATAGAGCGTGTGAGAAAAATCAAACGTTCAAGGAGAATGGGCATAGGGGGAAACCTTATAATAAGATGAGTTTTGAGCCACAAGCCATTCAATATATTGCATAAACTCATCCAGTCTAGCTGAAGACAAGAAACACAGCGCTTATTGGGAGGCAACCCAATTTTTCAGGGGAGTACTTACACTCTCTACTTATTTTATTTCTTTACTCATTTCTTTGTTTTACTCTCCTCCTTTCAAACTAGTTGGTAACACATGCCTATACTTTAAGTTTTGTGCGAACATTGAGGACAATGTTCCATCTAAGTTTGGGGGGTATTAGTTAGTTACATTTGGAGTCTTTTAATTTTTTTTAGGATAAACAATTTCTTAGAAAGTAATAGTAAGGATACTTATTTACTTTAGGATTGTTGAGTTTCATAAATCTTTACAAAATTGTATGAGTCATGCGATTATACATAAAAAACAAATGTGATGCTTTCTCTTGTGATTATCCCCTTTGTTCTAGTCCTAAACAGAGTTTAAGTAAATAGAGTAAAAAAAAAAAAAAAAAAAAATTGAATAAAGTCAATCTACTCCAATGTTTTGAGTGCTTAGTAACTAGGGGTATTCATCACCAATGTTTACCTTTACGTCAAACGGCAACTTGAAATATGAGTATGCAAAGCACGGTAAAGTTTGTGACTTGTTGAGTAACCGGGTGAAGTCATCACAAATGTCTTGCATTCGCGTCAAAAGGCAAGTGACAACTTAGAGAAGAGACTTTATAATAATAATAATAATAATAATAATAATAATAATAAAAATAACTCTAGTTTGCTACTCGGTTTGTAGTAGAAGAAAGGGATAATCACAGATTGGGTAGTTAGATACTATAACTATAATTAATGGCATGACAAGTATGATTGAGTTGGGGATTATGACTAAACAATTGCACTGGAGAAAGTGGGTATACTTGTTTTACTTTATTTGCAATTGTTTATACTGAAATTTTGATGCTTGCATAATGAGACATTTTCTTGGTATGAAGGGTTGAGTACTATTATTTTCCACTTGTTCATAATTTTAGTTTGCTTGAGGACAAGCAAAAGCTAAGTTTGGGGGTATTTGATGAACCAAATATTATTCACTTTTAGGAGCAATAATCTTAAGGCAATTAGACATTTAAATGCTCTATATGTGGTATTTATGCTTCTTTTCTCTTTTTTCCATAGGAAACAGCCTAAAACAGCAAAACGAAGCAGATTCAGGACTTTGAGGATGATACACAGAAACTACAAAGTATAAGTCGACTGGTTCTTCAAACAGTCGACTGAACAGAGGAGAATGAAATCCCGAAGCTGCTCAGTACAGTCGACTGGTCCTCAAAGACAGTCGACTGGACTGATTAATTATGAATCTCCAGATGTCTCGACACAGTCGACTTACATCCAACATCAGTCGACTGGTATGCAGCGAGTCAGAAGATAAGAACAGATGCATCTTCATCCAATTCCGAATCAAAATTAAGTTATCCAAACCCAGGTGTTTTCTGCGAATAATAACTTCTCCAACAATCAAAGTAGGAGCACGTGGTGAGCAGATAAGGAAGAAAAGAAGAAAAGAGAAAGATATAAAAACGCAGATGAAAATAAGGAAAGAAATAATCAAAAGAAGAGGACTTCTCTGCAAAAGTGCAAACCCTAAATCTCTAGCCGTGTTCTATAAATATCAACCAGGAGGCTAAAATATCTATCTCTCGAGGAGGCTGGACCGACCAAGAAAGGCCATCGACAGCAAGCATCAAAGAAGGAGAACAAGACGACTACTGATTGGGCTCAAGTTCAATATCATAAAAATCAGTGTTCTTCTATTCTTCTTTTTTTTACTTTTATTTTCATTGTAGTCATGAACTCTATTATATTAATCAATAAAAGTTTTATTATGTGGAACTAATTTCATAGTTGGGTAGATTGAAACCGTAGTTATGTAATGCTTATATTTTTCTGAATACTACTCTATTACTTATTGATTAAACCTGAGTAAATTGGAATAGATTTATAATAATCAAACTAGTTCAGAATCCTAAGGGCAGGCGACTGAGGTGACAGCCAGTCGACTGATCTGAATCTGAAATTATTAAGTTTGTGTAGTATAGATCTGAATCTGTTATATGAGCATATTGAGACGACCCGTATCTCGTGTTCGTATCTTGTAACAAGGAAATCTCTAGGGGTTCTTGGTTTAATCAACTTGAAGGATCTAGATCTGATACCAATTTCTAGAACTTCAAGTGTTTGTTCGTTTCCATTGTTCATATGCTTTCATCAAGTGCAACTTAGTAGATACCATGCTAAATACTTAAGGAAAAAAACGAATTAGAGTAGATACCATGCCTAATTCTTGGCTTAGGGAAACAGTAACTTTAAGGAGTAGATACCATGCCCTTAGAGGAACAAACATGAGTAAATGGATGTAGTATATGACTTAGCATTACTGACTATAGGTGGAAATCAATGCCCAACTACTTAAATAGATATTTGTGACTCAAGTTGTGATGCTACTTAATTTAGATTTTTATCCTTTCATTTTCTTAGACTTTTAGATCAACACTTTAAGATTCTATTTTCTATTTTATTGATTAGTGAGTTAAGTACTACAATCTCTGTGGGATCGACCCTTGCTCGTCACTACGCTTCTCCAAACGATTCGTACACTTGCGAGGTTTTTAATTTGTGTCTAGTTTAGATCATCTAGATTGCACAACAAGTTTTTGGCGCCGTTGCCGGGGATTGTTTAGTATTTTAACTTACAAATCAGTAAAATCTTTTTCTGTTTATTTTATTTTATTTCTTCTTTTTCTTTTCTAACATTTTCACAAATAGGGTCAGACCAGTCGGCTGTCTCCAAGGATAAGTCGACTCTACAGATGATTTTTCCAAAAGCAACAATGGGGGTGGGAGTATCAAATCGAGTACCAATGCAAGACAAATTCACTCCTACGAATATTGAGAACCCTTCTTGCATTACGTATCAACCTAATGTCACAGGAAACATGCATCTATCTCCTCAGTTACTTAGCATGGTTCCCCACTTCTTTGGCAGAATAGACGAAGATCCGCATCTACATCTACAAGACCTCTTTGATCTGTGCAGGACACAAAGCGTCCAAGGGCTTACCCCCGAGCAAATCAGGTTAATCTTGTTTCCGTTTTCTTTAAAACTTAATGCTAAATTATGGTATAATTCTTTGGAACCAGGATCAATTAATTCATGGAAGCAATTGGCGACAA
This sequence comes from Hemerocallis citrina, assembly GCA_017893485.1. NCBI lineage: Eukaryota > Viridiplantae > Streptophyta > Magnoliopsida > Asparagales > Asphodelaceae > Hemerocallis > Hemerocallis citrina. The sequence goes on from CM030367.1 coordinate 123,495,323, forward strand.
AATTCTTGAAAGAGTTCTTTCCAGCTCAGAAGACCAGATAACTAAAAAGGGAAATTCTACTTTTCCAACAAAAAGATGGCGATTTATTCTTCGAGGTGTGGAAGGACTTCAAAAACAAGCTTCTCAAGTGTCCTACGCACAACATACCTAAGGATGATCAGGTACAATCATTTTATGAGGGTTTAAATGACGCTAACAAAGCAATTGTAGATGCAGGTTGCAATGGAATGTTGATGAGGAAGAGTGCTGAGGAGGCCATAGAACTATTTGAAGGACTCAGCGAGAACTCACAACAATTCTCCACACAGAGGGGTCTTTCAAAAAAACAGAGAGTATACGAAATTTCTCATAATAATAACATGCAATTAGAAATGGAAACCATGAACAAAAAGATTGACATGCTTATGAATTCAACGTTGGGTGGCATAAAAAGCCAACCAACAGAAATTTGTGCAATTTGTTTTCATTCTAATCATACAACTAATTCATGTCCCATGTCTTCTTTCGCAGATCAGGAGCACACAAACTACGTAGAACAGGGAATGTACCCGCCCCAGAACAATTTTTTTTCAAACACGTATAACCCAGGGTGGCAAAACCATCAAGGCAATCAATTCGCACCAGGACATACGCAGCAATTCCAGGGTGGGAATGGGTATGATAGGCCAGCACAAGAACAGACGAAGTTGGATTTCGAATCCACCATTCTTCAATTACTCCAACAGCAACAGCAAAAAAGCAATCAACAAGGACATGCCATTCAAAAATTGGAAATTCAAATTGGTCAAATTGCTACGGAGTTAAGTGAAAGAAAGGCAGGAGAATTCCCTTCACAAACCATACCTAACCCTAGAGGACAAGAACAGCTCCAATCAAGGACAACACTAGAGGAGGAGATTGAGTTTAAAATGTTTGATGCACCACAATTTCCACACGATGATCAGGAATATGATGATCGGAGGATTGCAGAGATAGTACATCACCTTGAAACTCCAAAGTCATATTCAGGTAAGCTTGCACCTGCATTTGAAAAGTTGGTATCTGATAACACTTGTGTTTTCCAGGATAAGTCGACTGGTGTCCAGGATAAGTCGACTGGTGAATGGAATAAGTCGACTGCTACCAGGACACCAGAGGAGGAGTTGGAGCCACTATATGAATATTTGGGGGAAAACCAGACATTACCTGTGACAGCTACTGAAAAATTAAGCATGCATAAAGAAGCAAGGCTGCAGGGAGTCTTGCAAAATCACAAAGGTGCACTAAGGTGGACCCTTGCAGACAGGCTTATGTCAAGATGGTACGGTCCAGACATTGTTGCAGAGGTTTCCCCACATAGAGCGTGTGAGAAAAATCAAACGTTCAAGGAGAATGGGCATAGGGGGAAACCTTATAATAAGATGAGTTTTGAGCCACAAGCCATTCAATATATTGCATAAACTCATCCAGTCTAGCTGAAGACAAGAAACACAGCGCTTATTGGGAGGCAACCCAATTTTTCAGGGGAGTACTTACACTCTCTACTTATTTTATTTCTTTACTCATTTCTTTGTTTTACTCTCCTCCTTTCAAACTAGTTGGTAACACATGCCTATACTTTAAGTTTTGTGCGAACATTGAGGACAATGTTCCATCTAAGTTTGGGGGGTATTAGTTAGTTACATTTGGAGTCTTTTAATTTTTTTTAGGATAAACAATTTCTTAGAAAGTAATAGTAAGGATACTTATTTACTTTAGGATTGTTGAGTTTCATAAATCTTTACAAAATTGTATGAGTCATGCGATTATACATAAAAAACAAATGTGATGCTTTCTCTTGTGATTATCCCCTTTGTTCTAGTCCTAAACAGAGTTTAAGTAAATAGAGTAAAAAAAAAAAAAAAAAAAAATTGAATAAAGTCAATCTACTCCAATGTTTTGAGTGCTTAGTAACTAGGGGTATTCATCACCAATGTTTACCTTTACGTCAAACGGCAACTTGAAATATGAGTATGCAAAGCACGGTAAAGTTTGTGACTTGTTGAGTAACCGGGTGAAGTCATCACAAATGTCTTGCATTCGCGTCAAAAGGCAAGTGACAACTTAGAGAAGAGACTTTATAATAATAATAATAATAATAATAATAATAATAATAAAAATAACTCTAGTTTGCTACTCGGTTTGTAGTAGAAGAAAGGGATAATCACAGATTGGGTAGTTAGATACTATAACTATAATTAATGGCATGACAAGTATGATTGAGTTGGGGATTATGACTAAACAATTGCACTGGAGAAAGTGGGTATACTTGTTTTACTTTATTTGCAATTGTTTATACTGAAATTTTGATGCTTGCATAATGAGACATTTTCTTGGTATGAAGGGTTGAGTACTATTATTTTCCACTTGTTCATAATTTTAGTTTGCTTGAGGACAAGCAAAAGCTAAGTTTGGGGGTATTTGATGAACCAAATATTATTCACTTTTAGGAGCAATAATCTTAAGGCAATTAGACATTTAAATGCTCTATATGTGGTATTTATGCTTCTTTTCTCTTTTTTCCATAGGAAACAGCCTAAAACAGCAAAACGAAGCAGATTCAGGACTTTGAGGATGATACACAGAAACTACAAAGTATAAGTCGACTGGTTCTTCAAACAGTCGACTGAACAGAGGAGAATGAAATCCCGAAGCTGCTCAGTACAGTCGACTGGTCCTCAAAGACAGTCGACTGGACTGATTAATTATGAATCTCCAGATGTCTCGACACAGTCGACTTACATCCAACATCAGTCGACTGGTATGCAGCGAGTCAGAAGATAAGAACAGATGCATCTTCATCCAATTCCGAATCAAAATTAAGTTATCCAAACCCAGGTGTTTTCTGCGAATAATAACTTCTCCAACAATCAAAGTAGGAGCACGTGGTGAGCAGATAAGGAAGAAAAGAAGAAAAGAGAAAGATATAAAAACGCAGATGAAAATAAGGAAAGAAATAATCAAAAGAAGAGGACTTCTCTGCAAAAGTGCAAACCCTAAATCTCTAGCCGTGTTCTATAAATATCAACCAGGAGGCTAAAATATCTATCTCTCGAGGAGGCTGGACCGACCAAGAAAGGCCATCGACAGCAAGCATCAAAGAAGGAGAACAAGACGACTACTGATTGGGCTCAAGTTCAATATCATAAAAATCAGTGTTCTTCTATTCTTCTTTTTTTTACTTTTATTTTCATTGTAGTCATGAACTCTATTATATTAATCAATAAAAGTTTTATTATGTGGAACTAATTTCATAGTTGGGTAGATTGAAACCGTAGTTATGTAATGCTTATATTTTTCTGAATACTACTCTATTACTTATTGATTAAACCTGAGTAAATTGGAATAGATTTATAATAATCAAACTAGTTCAGAATCCTAAGGGCAGGCGACTGAGGTGACAGCCAGTCGACTGATCTGAATCTGAAATTATTAAGTTTGTGTAGTATAGATCTGAATCTGTTATATGAGCATATTGAGACGACCCGTATCTCGTGTTCGTATCTTGTAACAAGGAAATCTCTAGGGGTTCTTGGTTTAATCAACTTGAAGGATCTAGATCTGATACCAATTTCTAGAACTTCAAGTGTTTGTTCGTTTCCATTGTTCATATGCTTTCATCAAGTGCAACTTAGTAGATACCATGCTAAATACTTAAGGAAAAAAACGAATTAGAGTAGATACCATGCCTAATTCTTGGCTTAGGGAAACAGTAACTTTAAGGAGTAGATACCATGCCCTTAGAGGAACAAACATGAGTAAATGGATGTAGTATATGACTTAGCATTACTGACTATAGGTGGAAATCAATGCCCAACTACTTAAATAGATATTTGTGACTCAAGTTGTGATGCTACTTAATTTAGATTTTTATCCTTTCATTTTCTTAGACTTTTAGATCAACACTTTAAGATTCTATTTTCTATTTTATTGATTAGTGAGTTAAGTACTACAATCTCTGTGGGATCGACCCTTGCTCGTCACTACGCTTCTCCAAACGATTCGTACACTTGCGAGGTTTTTAATTTGTGTCTAGTTTAGATCATCTAGATTGCACAACAAGTTTTTGGCGCCGTTGCCGGGGATTGTTTAGTATTTTAACTTACAAATCAGTAAAATCTTTTTCTGTTTATTTTATTTTATTTCTTCTTTTTCTTTTCTAACATTTTCACAAATAGGGTCAGACCAGTCGGCTGTCTCCAAGGATAAGTCGACTCTACAGATGATTTTTCCAAAAGCAACAATGGGGGTGGGAGTATCAAATCGAGTACCAATGCAAGACAAATTCACTCCTACGAATATTGAGAACCCTTCTTGCATTACGTATCAACCTAATGTCACAGGAAACATGCATCTATCTCCTCAGTTACTTAGCATGGTTCCCCACTTCTTTGGCAGAATAGACGAAGATCCGCATCTACATCTACAAGACCTCTTTGATCTGTGCAGGACACAAAGCGTCCAAGGGCTTACCCCCGAGCAAATCAGGTTAATCTTGTTTCCGTTTTCTTTAAAACTTAATGCTAAATTATGGTATAATTCTTTGGAACCAGGATCAATTAATTCATGGAAGCAATTGGCAACAAAATTCTTGAAAGAGTTCTTTCCAGCTCAGAAGACCAGATAACTAAAAAGGGAAATTCTACTTTTCCAACAAAAAGATGGCGATTTATTCTTCGAGGTGTGGAAGGACTTCAAAAACAAGCTTCTCAAGTGTCCTACGCACAACATACCTAAGGATGATCAGGTACAATCATTTTATGAGGGTTTAAATGACGCTAACAAAGCAATTGTAGATGCAGGTTGCAATGGAATGTTGATGAGGAAGAGTGCTGAGGAGGCCATAGAACTATTTGAAGGACTCAGCGAGAACTCACAACAATTCTCCACACAGAGGGGTCTTTCAAAAAAACAGAGAGTATACGAAATTTCTCATAATAATAACATGCAATTAGAAATGGAAACCATGAACAAAAAGATTGACATGCTTATGAATTCAACGTTGGGTGGCATAAAAAGCCAACCAACAGAAATTTGTGCAATTTGTTTTCATTCTAATCATACAACTAATTCATGTCCCATGTCTTCTTTCGCAGATCAGGAGCACACAAACTACGTAGAACAGGGAATGTACCCGCCCCAGAACAATTTTTTTTCAAACACGTATAACCCAGGGTGGCAAAACCATCAAGGCAATCAATTCGCACCAGGACATACGCAGCAATTCCAGGGTGGGAATGGGTATGATAGGCCAGCACAAGAACAGACGAAGTTGGATTTCGAATCCACCATTCTTCAATTACTCCAACAGCAACAGCAAAAAAGCAATCAACAAGGACATGCCATTCAAAAATTGGAAATTCAAATTGGTCAAATTGCTACGGAGTTAAGTGAAAGAAAGGCAGGAGAATTCCCTTCACAAACCATACCTAACCCTAGAGGACAAGAACAGCTCCAATCAAGGACAACACTAGAGGAGGAGATTGAGTTTAAAATGTTTGATGCACCACAATTTCCACACGATGATCAGGAATATGATGATCGGAGGATTGCAGAGATAGTACATCACCTTGAAACTCCAAAGTCATATTCAGGTAAGCTTGCACCTGCATTTGAAAAGTTGGTATCTGATAACACTTGTGTTTTCCAGGATAAGTCGACTGGTGTCCAGGATAAGTCGACTGGTGAATGGAATAAGTCGACTGCTACCAGGACACCAGAGGAGGAGTTGGAGCCACTATATGAATATTTGGGGGAAAACCAGACATTACCTGTGACAGCTACTGAAAAATTAAGCATGCATAAAGAAGCAAGGCTGCAGGGAGTCTTGCAAAATCACAAAGGTGCACTAAGGTGGACCCTTGCAGACAGGCTTATGTCAAGATGGTACGGTCCAGACATTGTTGCAGAGGTTTCCCCACATAGAGCGTGTGAGAAAAATCAAACGTTCAAGGAGAATGGGCATAGGGGGAAACCTTATAATAAGATGAGTTTTGAGCCACAAGCCATTCAATATATTGCATAAACTCATCCAGTCTAGCTGAAGACAAGAAACACAGCGCTTATTGGGAGGCAACCCAATTTTTCAGGGGAGTACTTACACTCTCTACTTATTTTATTTCTTTACTCATTTCTTTGTTTTACTCTCCTCCTTTCAAACTAGTTGGTAACACATGCCTATACTTTAAGTTTTGTGCGAACATTGAGGACAATGTTCCATCTAAGTTTGGGGGGTATTAGTTAGTTACATTTGGAGTCTTTTAATTTTTTTTAGGATAAACAATTTCTTAGAAAGTAATAGTAAGGATACTTATTTACTTTAGGATTGTTGAGTTTCATAAATCTTTACAAAATTGTATGAGTCATGCGATTATACATAAAAAACAAATGTGATGCTTTCTCTTGTGATTATCCCCTTTGTTCTAGTCCTAAACAGAGTTTAAGTAAATAGAGTAAAAAAAAAAAAAAAAAAAAAATTGAATAAAGTCAATCTACTCCAATGTTTTGAGTGCTTAGTAACTAGGGGTATTCATAACCAATGTTTACCTTTACGTCAAACGGCAACTTGAAATATGAGTATGCAAAGCACGGTAAAGTTTGTGACTTGTTGAGTAACCGGGTGAAGTCATCACAAATGTCTTGCATTCGCGTCAAAAGGCAAGTGACAACTTAGAGAAGAGACTTTATAATAATAATAATAATAATAATAATAATAATAAAAATAACTCTAGTTTGCTACTCGGTTTGTAGTAGAAGAAAGGGATAATCACAGATTGGGTAGTTAGATACTATAACTATAATTAATGGCATGACAAGTATGATTGAGTTGGGGATTATGACTAAACAATTGCACTGGAGAAAGTGGGTATACTTGTTTTACTTTATTTGCAATTGTTTATACTGAAATTTTGATGCTTGCATAATGAGACATTTTCTTGGTATGAAGGGTTGAGTACTATTATTTTCCACTTGTTCATAATTTTAGTTTGCTTGAGGACAAGCAAAAGCTAAGTTTGGGGGTATTTGATGAACCAAATATTATTCACTTTTAGGAGCAATAATCTTAAGGCAATTAGACATTTAAATGCTCTATATGTGGTATTTATGCTTCTTTTCTCTTTTTTCCATAGGAAACAGCCTAAAACAGCAAAACGAAGCAGATTCAGGACTTTGAGGATGATACACAGAAACTACAAAGTATAAGTCGACTGGTTCTTCAAACAGTCGACTGAACAGAGGAGAATGAAATCCCGAAGCTGCTCAGTACAGTCGACTGGTCCTCAAAGACAGTCGACTGGACTGATTAATTATGAATCTCCAGATGTCTCGACACAGTCGACTTACATCCAACATCAGTCGACTGGTATGCAGCGAGTCAGAAGATAAGAACAGATGCATCTTCATCCAATTCCGAATCAAAATTAAGTTATCCAAACCCAGGTGTTTTCTGCGAATAATAACTTCTCCAACAATCAAAGTAGGAGCACGTGGTGAGCAGATAAGGAAGAAAAGAAGAAAAGAGAAAGATATAAAAACGCAGATGAAAATAAGGAAAGAAATAATCAAAAGAAGAGGACTTCTCTGCAAAAGTGCAAACCCTAAATCTCTAGCCGTGTTCTATAAATATCAACCAGGAGGCTAAAATATCTATCTCTCGAGGAGGCTGGACCGACCAAGAAAGGCCATCGACAGCAAGCATCAAAGAAGGAGAACAAGACGACTACTGATTGGGCTCAAGTTCAATATCATAAAAATCAGTGTTCTTCTATTCTTCTTTTTTTTACTTTTATTTTCATTGTAGTCATGAACTCTATTATATTAATCAATAAAAGTTTTATTATGTGGAACTAATTTCATAGTTGGGTAGATTGAAACCGTAGTTATGTAATGCTTATATTTTTCTGAATACTACTCTATTACTTATTGATTAAACCTGAGTAAATTGGAATAGATTTATAATAATCAAACTAGTTCAGAATCCTAAGGGCAGGCGACTGAGGTGACAGCCAGTCGACTGATCTGAATCTGAAATTATTAAGTTTGTGTAGTATAGATCTGAATCTGTTATATGAGCATATTGAGACGACCCGTATCTCGTGTTCGTATCTTGTAACAAGGAAATCTCTAGGGGTTCTTGGTTTAATCAACTTGAAGGATCTAGATCTGATACCAATTTCTAGAACTTCAAGTGTTTGTTCGTTTCCATTGTTCATATGCTTTCATCAAGTGCAACTTAGTAGATACCATGCTAAATACTTAAGGAAAAAAACGAATTAGAGTAGATACCATGCCTAATTCTTGGCTTAGGGAAACAGTAACTTTAAGGAGTAGATACCATGCCCTTAGAGGAACAAACATGAGTAAATGGATGTAGTATATGACTTAGCATTACTGACTATAGGTGGAAATCAATGCCCAACTACTTAAATAGATATTTGTGACTCAAGTTGTGATGCTACTTAATTTAGATTTTTATCCTTTCATTTTCTTAGACTTTTAGATCAACACTTTAAGATTCTATTTTCTATTTTATTGATTAGTGAGTTAAGTACTACAATCTCTGTGGGATCGACCCTTGCTCGTCACTACGCTTCTCCAAACGATTCGTACACTTGCGAGGTTTTTAATTTGTGTCTAGTTTAGATCATCTAGATTGCACAACAAGTTTTTGGCGCCGTTGCCGGGGATTGTTTAGTATTTTAACTTACAAATCAGTAAAATCTTTTTCTGTTTATTTTATTTTATTTCTTCTTTTTCTTTTCTAACATTTTCACAAATAGGGTCAGACCAGTCGGCTGTCTCCAAGGATAAGTCGACTCTACAGATGATTTTTCCAAAAGCAACAATGGGGGTGGGAGTATCAAATCGAGTACCAATGCAAGACAAATTCACTCCTACGAATATTGAGAACCCTTCTTGCATTACGTATCAACCTAATGTCACAGGAAACATGCATCTATCTCCTCAGTTACTTAGCATGGTTCCCCACTTCTTTGGCAGAATAGACGAAGATCCGCATCTACATCTACAAGACCTCTTTGATCTGTGCAGGACACAAAGCGTCCAAGGGCTTACCCCCGAGCAAATCAGGTTAATCTTGTTTCCGTTTTCTTTAAAACTTAATGCTAAATTATGGTATAATTCTTTGGAACCAGGATCAATTAATTCATGGAAGCAATTGGCGACAAAATTCTTGAAAGAGTTCTTTCCAGCTCAGAAGACCAGATAACTAAAAAGGGAAATTCTACTTTTCCAACAAAAAGATGGCGATTTATTCTTCGAGGTGTGGAAGGACTTCAAAAACAAGCTTCTCAAGTGTCCTACGCACAACATACCTAAGGATGATCAGGTACAATCATTTTATGAGGGTTTAAATGACGCTAACAAAGCAATTGTAGATGCAGGTTGCAATGGAATGTTGATGAGGAAGAGTGCTGAGGAGGCCATAGAACTATTTGAAGGACTCAGCGAGAACTCACAACAATTCTCCACACAGAGGGGTCTTTCAAAAAAACAGAGAGTATACGAAATTTCTCATAATAATAACATGCAATTAGAAATGGAAACCATGAACAAAAAGATTGACATGCTTATGAATTCAACGTTGGGTGGCATAAAAAGCCAACCAACAGAAATTTGTGCAATTTGTTTTCATTCTAATCATACAACTAATTCATGTCCCATGTCTTCTTTCGCAGATCAGGAGCACACAAACTACGTAGAACAGGGAATGTACCCGCCCCAGAACAATTTTTTTTCAAACACGTATAACCCAGGGTGGCAAAACCATCAAGGCAATCAATTCGCACCAGGACATACGCAGCAATTCCAGGGTGGGAATGGGTATGATAGGCCAGCACAAGAACAGACGAAGTTGGATTTCGAATCCACCATTCTTCAATTACTCCAACAGCAACAGCAAAAAAGCAATCAACAAGGACATGCCATTCAAAAATTGGAAATTCAAATTGGTCAAATTGCTACGGAGTTAAGTGAAAGAAAGGCAGGAGAATTCCCTTCACAAACCATACCTAACCCTAGAGGACAAGAACAGCTCCAATCAAGGACAACACTAGAGGAGGAGATTGAGTTTAAAATGTTTGATGCACCACAATTTCCACACGATGATCAGGAATATGATGATCGGAGGATTGCAGAGATAGTACATCACCTTGAAACTCCAAAGTCATATTCAGGTAAGCTTGCACCTGCATTTGAAAAGTTGGTATCTGATAACACTTGTGTTTTCCAGGATAAGTCGACTGGTGTCCAGGATAAGTCGACTGGTGAATGGAATAAGTCGACTGCTACCAGGACACCAGAGGAGGAGTTGGAGCCACTATATGAATATTTGGGGGAAAACCAGACATTACCTGTGACAGCTACTGAAAAATTAAGCATGCATAAAGAAGCAAGGCTGCAGGGAGTCTTGCAAAATCACAAAGGTGCACTAAGGTGGACCCTTGCAGACAGGCTTATGTCAAGATGGTACGGTCCAGACATTGTTGCAGAGGTTTCCCCACATAGAGCGTGTGAGAAAAATCAAACGTTCAAGGAGAATGGGCATAGGGGGAAACCTTATAATAAGATGAGTTTTGAGCCACAAGCCATTCAATATATTGCATAAACTCATCCAGTCTAGCTGAAGACAAGAAACACAGCGCTTATTGGGAGGCAACCCAATTTTTCAGGGGAGTACTTACACTCTCTACTTATTTTATTTCTTTACTCATTTCTTTGTTTTACTCTCCTCCTTTCAAACTAGTTGGTAACACATGCCTATACTTTAAGTTTTGTGCGAACATTGAGGACAATGTTCCATCTAAGTTTGGGGGGTATTAGTTAGTTACATTTGGAGTCTTTTAATTTTTTTTAGGATAAACAATTTCTTAGAAAGTAATAGTAAGGATACTTATTTACTTTAGGATTGTTGAGTTTCATAAATCTTTACAAAATTGTATGAGTCATGCGATTATACATAAAAAACAAATGTGATGCTTTCTCTTGTGATTATCCCCTTTGTTCTAGTCCTAAACAGAGTTTAAGTAAATAGAGTAAAAAAAAAAAAAAAAAAAATTGAATAAAGTCAATCTACTCCAATGTTTTGAGTGCTTAGTAACTAGGGGTATTCATCACCAATGTTTACCTTTACGTCAAACGGCAACTTGAAATATGAGTATGCAAAGCACGGTAAAGTTTGTGACTTGTTGAGTAACCGGGTGAAGTCATCACAAATGTCTTGCATTCGCGTCAAAAGGCAAGTGACAACTTAGAGAAGAGACTTTATAATAATAATAATAATAATAATAATAATAATAATAAAAATAACTCTAGTTTGCTACTCGGTTTGTAGTAGAAGAAAGGGATAATCACAGATTGGGTAGTTAGATACTATAACTATAATTAATGGCATGACAAGTATGATTGAGTTGGGGATTATGACTAAACAATTGCACTGGAGAAAGTGGGTATACTTGTTTTACTTTATTTGCAATTGTTTATACTGAAATTTTGATGCTTGCATAATGAGACATTTTCTTGGTATGAAGGGTTGAGTACTATTATTTTCCACTTGTTCATAATTTTAGTTTGCTTGAGGACAAGCAAAAGCTAAGTTTGGGGGTATTTGATGAACCAAATATTATTCACTTTTAGGAGCAATAATCTTAAGGCAATTAGACATTTAAATGCTCTATATGTGGTATTTATGCTTCTTTTCTCTTTTTTCCATAGGAAACAGCCTAAAACAGCAAAACGAAGCAGATTCAGGACTTTGAGGATGATACACAGAAACTACAAAGTATAAGTCGACTGGTTCTTCAAACAGTCGACTGAACAGAGGAGAATGAAATCCCGAAGCTGCTCAGTACAGTCGACTGGTCCTCAAAGACAGTCGACTGGACTGATTAATTATGAATCTCCAGATGTCTCGACACAGTCGACTTACATCCAACATCAGTCGACTGGTATGCAGCGAGTCAGAAGATAAGAACAGATGCATCTTCATCCAATTCCGAATCAAAATTAAGTTATCCAAACCCAGGTGTTTTCTGCGAATAATAACTTCTCCAACAATCAAAGTAGGAGCACGTGGTGAGCAGATAAGGAAGAAAAGAAGAAAAGAGAAAGATATAAAAACGCAGATGAAAATAAGGAAAGAAATAATCAAAAGAAGAGGACTTCTCTGCAAAAGTGCAAACCCTAAATCTCTAGCCGTGTTCTATAAATATCAACCAGGAGGCTAAAATATCTATCTCTCGAGGAGGCTGGACCGACCAAGAAAGGCCATCGACAGCAAGCATCAAAGAAGGAGAACAAGACGACTACTGATTGGGCTCAAGTTCAATATCATAAAAATCAGTGTTCTTCTATTCTTCTTTTTTTTACTTTTATTTTCATTGTAGTCATGAACTCTATTATATTAATCAATAAAAGTTTTATTATGTGGAACTAATTTCATAGTTGGGTAGATTGAAACCGTAGTTATGTAATGCTTATATTTTTCTGAATACTACTCTATTACTTATTGATTAAACCTGAGTAAATTGGAATAGATTTATAATAATCAAACTAGTTCAGAATCCTAAGGGCAGGCGACTGAGGTGACAGCCAGTCGACTGATCTGAATCTGAAATTATTAAGTTTGTGTAGTATAGATCTGAATCTGTTATATGAGCATATTGAGACGACCCGTATCTCGTGTTCGTATCTTGTAACAAGGAAATCTCTAGGGGTTCTTGGTTTAATCAACTTGAAGGATCTAGATCTGATACCAATTTCTAGAACTTCAAGTGTTTGTTCGTTTCCATTGTTCATATGCTTTCATCAAGTGCAACTTAGTAGATACCATGCTAAATACTTAAGGAAAAAAACGAATTAGAGTAGATACCATGCCTAATTCTTGGCTTAGGGAAACAGTAACTTTAAGGAGTAGATACCATGCCCTTAGAGGAACAAACATGAGTAAATGGATGTAGTATATGACTTAGCATTACTGACTATAGGTGGAAATCAATGCCCAACTACTTAAATAGATATTTGTGACTCAAGTTGTGATGCTACTTAATTTAGATTTTTATCCTTTCATTTTCTTAGACTTTTAGATCAACACTTTAAGATTCTATTTTCTATTTTATTGATTAGTGAGTTAAGTACTACAATCTCTGTGGGATCGACCCTTGCTCGTCACTACGCTTCTCCAAACGATTCGTACACTTGCGAGATTTTTAATTTGTGTCTAGTTTAGATCATCTAGATTGCACAACAGTCATTCACATCCCTCGCGAGCAAAACAAGCAAGCAGACGCTCTTTCCAAGCTAGCTTCCTCATCTCTCAATGGCTTAACTGCACAGTCCTCATCGAGGTCCTACTCAAGCCGTGCATCAAGGAGGAAGAGTTGGAGCTCATGACCGTCATCCCCCAAACGACTGAAGTTTGTTGGATGAAACCCTTGATCGACTTCCTCGACAAGGGAATCCTTCCTGAAGACCACAAAGAAGCAAGGAAGATCCGAACAATGGCAGAAAGATACACTCTCGTGGAGGGACTCTTATATAAACGATCCTACACTAGTCGATGTGTAACGTCCCAAATTCTAAATAAGACCGAATTCGAGATTTCATAGGATCTTTACTTCACTTCGTATAATTTTACCAGGAAATTAAAACTTTTCAATAATACATCAGAGTTTGTTACATTGTTACACAGCGGAAGACAATAAATTACAATAAAACATTTACAACATCTTTAAACAAAACAGCATCAGCATATCCACTTGATAGCTTCATGAACATCCATTACCTGTATGTAAGACTGTGGGCACATCAGTTGATTACAACCGGCGAAATGTTATACACGGCTATCCTCTCTATGCCGGGAATAGTATAACGATCTCCATACTTTAACAAACCAAAAAAATTGAATGAACAATAAAGTATTAAATTGTGACTACGCTAAACATGTAAGTGTATGTCATGTCTTAATGTTTAATGTACACATTTTATACTAGGATGACACTAATGCACACTTGTTCGGATTCTATGCATCCCATACTATATAGGTCCAAGGGTAAGCGCCTACGTACTCCACAATAAAGGGCTCAATCCCTCGCCATGAAAACAACCCGGTAATAAAACAAGGTTTAGATCATTCTACGAATATGGGTTCCAGCCCGCCGGCTATTATAACGGTTCCCTCATCGTGCGAATCATCCCGCAAGTGCCCCCTAGCTCCGGTATACGTATATACATTGGAGACGACAAAACTATCTGCCCGACTACGCCAAGTCCCGAATTTAAATATAAAAATCTGTCTCCCACAGAGCAACCTCAGTCCGCCGACTGGGTCTATAGCCACGGAGATCCACCGCCGACTATATAGAGGCAACCCATTTACGTTTGCCCTGGTTTACTACATTTTCACTTATGTACCTAATTATTTAGTCAAGACATAATAAATTTTCAAACCTAGAATTAGTCATACCTCCTACCGGACATAATCAACACAATACGAGATAGCTCCATGGCCATATCTCAGAATATATCTCAACTCAGTTCAATTTAATAGTGCTGGTACCCGAGGTCTCGCTAACTCTAAATCACAAACTTTTCATGTATAAGAATCCATGGGTACACATACCCTTCCATAAACATGTCTTAAACTTAGATATTCTCAATTTCAATTCATTTCACAACTTAATCATTGTCTCATCTTAGTACGAATCAATGTCTCATTTTTTTTTGTACTATTCAATGTCTTATTTATCACTATTCAATTTATCTAATTTTCCACTCTTAATTCTTTTCAATCAATGCTTCTACTCATGCATTCATCTAATTTTGAACTCATTATCAATTTGAGTACATATAGAAATTTAGAGTTTCACATCCAACATAAGTTGCAAAGTCTCAACAAGGGAACTAATTTTTTCATCAAATCTTTGCTTTTCTTCTAAAGATAAAAATCATGATTTTAAAATAATTAATTTAAGAACAAATTTCTTTCTATCTCAAATATCTCTTTTTTTTACTACTCAAATGTACAAGGAAAAACTTACAAAATTATTTTCTATAATATCTCCATCACATTTTAATAATGCTCCAATTTTTAAAAGCCTAAAACTCATCCAAATTCCCTTAAACTAAAAAAATAACTAAAACCCCACTATGGGCTTCGAACCTGCACACGCCCGACAGTGCCCAAAGCACTCACCGATAGTCACTAGCCCAAGTGGGCTAGGTGTCTAGTTTCCAAACCGAAAACCCTTAAGTCCAAATCTCGGGTTAAATTATTTTTCAAAAATTTTAACACAGAAAATGTTTGGGGCGATCAAGTTTCGAACCCAACCCAACCAGGAAGCAGCGCAACGCCAAGCCAACAGGCCAAGTGCGCCCAACGATGTATAGGCATTATGATGGGTTTTATTCCAACTTTGTGTTGTTTCATTATTTTTACAGAAACTCGATTCTCCTAATTTGATCAAACCCTTAATTTAACTGAAATAATTTTATATGAACTGAAATTTCTTTATAACAGTAATTCACTGATTTATAAATCAAATTTTAGAAAGAATAAAAATAAATTAAGCTTTCAAGTTGTTCCTTCTTATTAACAACCCCAATTTGTAAACATTCTTTCTAGTCAAAGATAGCGTATTACATTTTTATAATAATATAATGAGTTCCATGACATCAACTTTATTTTATAAAACTTTATTTATTTATCCAAGAAGTATTTCCAACATTTTCATATAATCTACTATTTCTTCATACATATCAATTCATGACAAACAACTACTTGATCATTTCTTTTTCTCATTTCTAATTAGCATGATATGAATCAATTTACTTAATATGACATATCTCAATACTATTCATGCTACACACAAATCACAATTTCTCATTTGTTAACTCTAGCATACATAGTTCTCAAAATTAGAAAGCATGAGAACACCCACATCACATCAATTTGGACTATAATAATAATGCCATATTCTATGAATTAGAAAGTATAAAGACCACCCACCTTAATTGAAGTTTGAACAAATGAAAGGATAGAACACCTCTTCTAGCTCCAAAGTGACCTCCGAGATCTTCTCCTCCTAGCAAGAGCCTCCAAGTACAAAACTCTCTTCTCTCTTTCTTTTCTTTCTCTTGATTTGTTTTGCTTTTAGATGTGAGAAGAGAAGAGAAATGGTGGGTTATTTATAGTTCTAAGCTAGGGACTATAATGCATAATTTACCATCTAATAAATTGCTCTTTTAATTTTCAACCATTCACTTTCTTAACTCCTAAAACCCCACACTTTCATTTTTCCAACTCTTCAAAAAATTAACCCCCAACCCCTCTTCTTCCCCACTCCCAATCCGGCCCCGTGCTAAATGGCAACGTCATCAGAAGACTCAAAGCTCCTCTGCCGTTTTCACAACACGTGGGCCCCCAGGGCGCTGACCAGTCAAAGAGCAGCATTTTGCTCTTGAACCGTGGGCCCCAAACTCTCACAATTGAACACATAATCAAAATAAAAGTCCCTGTTTTAAATTGCCACGCCAACAAGCACAACTTTTGTGCTCACGTGGGCCCCCCAACTCTTCCATTTATATTTCATTTACTCCATTTTACTAACAGCCATCACAAAATATCATATACATATATACATATGTATACTATGTATAATATTATACTATTTATTGTTATATTATTTTGAAAACTATGAGGTGTCACACTCACTCCAAAATTTATTTTGAAACAAATATACTTAAATAAGTTTATCGAAAACACGTGCGTCGCACGTAAAATATCAAAATGCGAAATCGACTTTATCAACTGAAAATTATTAAAATATAATAAAAAACAACATAAGGAAAATATATTTATTAATTTTTTATTTTCCACAACGTAATTACTACGTACGTAGAAAACACGTGCATTTCACGTACAAAATCATTTTAATCAAAATGGAGAAAAATGAACTTTTGTTTATAAAATGAATTCGAACACGAAAAATAAATAATCAGTACTGGAAAAATACGTAATTGATACGTGCATCGAAAACACGTAAATAGCACGTGAAATTACCGAGATTGAAATATTATATTTTTGTCGACTGAAATCAATACGAAAAATGCGTAAATAGTTGGAAATCAAAATACGTAGTAAAAAACACGTTACAAAATACACGTGCGTAACACACGAGGGCAAAATTGTCATTTCCAATTTTGCGGGGTGTTACACGATGGAAGGCCATGCTTCAGATGTCTCTCTCCTGAAGAAGCACAGTATGCCATCCGAGAATAATATGAAGGAATCGGCGGTTGTCACCAAGGAGCTAGGTCATTGGCACACAAGATCCTCAATCATGGGTATTATTGGCCCACACTACTCAATGATGCCTAATAATTTGTCCATTAGTGTAGCCCTTTCCAGAAGCACTCGGTCATTTTGCAAATGCCCCAAGCGATCCTCATGTCAAGCCATATCCCTTCGCCATGTGGGAAATAAACTTGCTTGGACCATTTCTACCAGTAGTCGGACAGAGAACCTTCCTAGTGGTAGCCATTGACTACTTCATAGCAGGGGTATAACCATCAAACTGATTAAAATTTGACATCATTAGCACTAAAACAGTGAACCGTACTAAGTTTAGATATATAGTGCATCAAACAAAAAAAATGAATATAGTTGATGTTGATATTTGCAAGTGTACAAAATCGCACAAGTAATATAGATAGGTGAATAGAGTGTCGAACCCACAGGGACTAGATATTTTACTGAGTACCGATATCGCTAGATTAATCACTATTTGGAAGATCGAATTTTATATAATAAAACAACTAAATTAACTTAATCTACTTAAAACTAACTAAATTGGTGAAGAGGGAGAGGGCTGTGAAACTTTGAAGCTCTTGTAATTTGTTAAGGGTAAAATTTGTTCTAGGGCTCTTGGTTCACCTCGTTTATCACACACACAAATTATTATTCCTTATAAATAAAAATATTATCTTTCCCAAATTGTCGACCAAAATCCTAAAGATATTAACCACTCTATCAACGTAGTCTAAAAATTATTCTCAACTAATTCTTCGCCTATCCATCAAATTATTAATTGAGAAATTGAATTTCTTAACGGTCACGTCCTCCAATATATGGTCTTAATTTTTATTAATCACAAATCACTTGTTCGGTCTCTTTATGATTTGAAAAATCATACAAATGTCTATCCACCATGTTGTATGCATAAATAATAAAAATTAAAACACAATCAGGAAAAATAGAGTAAAAATAAGGAATTAAAATTTGTGTTCTACAAAACTTGGCTACACCTTAGCCTCTAGAACAATAAATTTAGTTCATGTTTGTTTGGGACTGCATCTAAAAATTGGAGGAAAAAAAAAGTTACAAAAAAATATAAAAATAATGCAAACCGAAGTTTTTATCTCTCTTCTGTCTCAATGCCAGTCAGAGTCGCCACATCAGCTTTCAGGCCTGTCACACCCGTGCCTCGTCTCATGGCTTCTCTGATGTCGTATAGTCCACGCCCAGTCAGATTGTCAAATGTCCACGTCAGATCAAAGAAGAAGAAGACGCCAGCTGTCGACCTGCTGATCTGGGCCGCATGTGCTGCTTCGTAGCGCACGCCAGGAGAGAAGAAGAAGGAACCGAGTCTCTGTCAGCGTGTGGGGCCCAGCGCCACGTCAGCGCAACACAGGACCGCCAGGAGTCACGTCGCGTCGTCTGCACGTGCGTGTGGAGCCCAGCCGTCTGCCTCGTCGCCAAGTGCGTGCGTGCCTCTCTCTCCTTTCTTTGTTCTGTTTTTTTTTTTTTTTTTTTTTTTTTTAATTTGTATTTAGCCGTCACCTCTTGAGTTTGTACCCTCTCTTTGGTTTGTATTTATAGGGAAACGGAGAGAAGCTTTAGGGTTTGCACTTTTGCAGAAAAGTCCACATTCTTCCTTTATTTCCTTCCTTTTATAATGCAGAATTTTATTTGTTTCTCTTTCCTTCTTTTCTGTCATTTCTGCTCACCACGTGCTTCTACATACACAAAATAATACCAGAAATTAGGATTTTTAAATAAAATAAATTTAATTAGTTTAAAATTAATTAAACTAACTATATATCATATTAGCGTATAAAAATCCTTTTACAATTTATTTGTCACACTTTTAAGTCAACAAAACAATAAAAAATGATAAATCAATTATTTTACTTTGTTTGTTGATTTTTTTCCACAATTCTTTACTTTTTGCATCAAAAATATTATTTCTTCAAAAATAATTAATTAAATGAAATCGTATAGAAATAAGATGAATTATAGACAATATCAGCGAAAACAAGTCATTTTAATAGGTAAATGAGTACAAATATTTGCATATAAATCCGACACATCAAATACCCCCAAACTTAAGATTTTGCTTGTCCTCGAGCAAAAAGTAGAATCATAAACAAGGGAATAATAATAGCAGGCTCAACCCATCACACCAAGAAATCTTATCATGCAAGCATCAAAATTACAATTAAAAATATAAACAATTGCAAATAAAGTAAAACTAAGCATACCCACTTTCTCCAGTGCAATTATTTATTCATAACGCCCAACCCAATCGCATTTGTCATGCAATTAATGTAATTATATTATGCAACAACCCAATCTGTGATTATCCCTTCTCTCTACTACAAACGGAGTAGCAAACCAGAGTTTTTTTTTTTTTTTTTTTTTTAGTCTCTTCTTTAAGTTGTCACTTTCCTTTTTACGCGAATGCAAATCATTTGTGATGAATTCACCCGGTTACTCAACAAGTCACAAACTTAAAGTGCTTTGCATACTCATATTTCAAGTTGCCGTTCTACGTAAGTGTAGACATTTGTGATGAATACCCCTAGTTACTAAGCAACTCAAAACATTGGAGTAGATTGACTTTATTCTTAATTTTTTTTTCTTTTCATTATCACTCTATTTACTTAAACCCTGTTTAGGACTAGATCAAAGGGGATAATCACAAGAAAAAGCATCACATTTGTCTTTCATGTATAATAGCATGACCCACACAATTTTGTAAGGAATTTTGAAACTCAATAATCCTAAAGTAAATAAGTATGCTTAATATTGCTTTATAAAAAAAATTGTTTATACCAAAAAATTGTCTTTTATGCTTATCACCATAAAGAACTCAAAAGTGTAATGGTGAGCCCAATTATAATCCTTTTGTTTTGTTTTTCTTTTCAAAAATAATAAAAATAAAAATAAATTTGTAAACCTTCCTCCCAAACTTAAATATCACATTGTCCTCAATGGGAAAGAAAAAGAAAAACAAAAAGAATGCAAAAAGTTTAGAATATCTCCCCTGATTCGTCTTTAAATTTCTGCGCGCGCAGCGTTCAGTATTTTGGCGATATCTGGAGCTGTAGATGTCGAAATGGGCTGAATTTTTTTTTGATGGAAAGCTAAGACAATTGTCTACAACTTCTCTTTGAATCACTTTTCCAGATTCTGACTTCACACTGCTCAAAAACAGCCATCAATGCAGGTGTTCCATACAGCTCCGCCTGGCGACTTTCAAAATTGATGCAATCCTACAAAATAAAATCAAAAATTAAAATAAAATAAATTAAAAGATAAATCAAAACTAAATGCAATAAAATAAAAAATGGGTTGCCTCCCAAGAAGCGCTAAGTTTTAAGTCTTCAGCCAGACATGGGGGTGAGATGGTTAAGTAACGCCAAGATCCAACAACAATAAAACATCCTTTCTAATTTTTCTCTTCTTATGTGGATTAGGTTCAAGTTCTAGTTTGAGGCGTTTCCTTTTAGATGATGATATCTTTGATTCCCCCACCTCTTTGAATTTATGCTGCAAAAATGAATAAATAGAAGGTTCAGCATCCAAATACATGACATGTTCAAAAATATTTTCTTTTTCTGTTTCAAAAATCTCTGAATTTGTTGGACATACTTCGATTGGTGATTTTTCAAATTTTGCCTTATGTTTCTCGCCCAAAATTAAATCAATTTCACTTACTTGAATAGATGATTGTTCTTCAGGAGGAATTTTTATGGAATTAAAAATGTCATACATTACTTGCTCATGCTGAATTTGTTCCTCCATAATTTGTTCAATCTCACTTTGCTTTTCAACCACATTCTGTTCGCCATTTTCTTCTTGTGGTTGTTCAATTGTCCTCCCGCTTCCTAGTGTTATAGCCTCAACATGCTCCTTGGGATGAACAACTGTATTGCGTGGTAATGTTCCTGCAGTTTTGTCATTAATAATATTTAAAAATTGACTAATTTGTACCTCAAGATTGTGAATGGAAGCCGAAGTTGAATTTGTAACATTTTGGATTGCCAAATCTGTCTTTTGCATGTAGTGCATAAACATGTCTTCAAGTGTCGGCTTCTTTTCTTGCTGTGAAAAATGTTGAGGTTGTATAACTGCTCCTTGATTGTTGTTCCATGGATAATTGGGGGTGTTTCTCCATTCTTGATTGTATGTGTTTGCATAATGATTATTTTGCATTTGAAAGTTTGACACAAAATTTTCATGTTCGGCATTTGATGGAGCAAAAGGGTTCCCCATTTGACAATCTGAACTTGCATGATTTCCTGCACAAAGATCACAAATCATATTAGATTGCATAACATTAAAATTTATATTTTCTACTTGTTTATATAAAATATCATTTTTTGCATTTAAAGTAGAAAAAGGATCAAGTTCAAAAACTCCAGCCACTTTTCTTGGCATCGTTCTCTCTGAAGACCACTGGTAATGATTTGATGCCATCTCCTCTAAAAGATCATAGGCTGCTTGGTAAGTTTTGCTCATCAATGCTCCACCAGCTGCTGCGTCAACCATAGATCTATGTGTAACTCCCAAACAATTATAGAATGTTTGCATTTGCAGCCATTTCGGTAGTTCATGATTAGGACACTTTCTTAATAACTCTTTGTACCTTTCCCATGCATCATACAAAGACTCAGTCTCAAATTGCATAAATGTGAAAATATCATTTCTTAGCTTTGTTGTCTTTGCTGGTGGAAAATACTTGGCTAAAAACTTTTGTGCAAGTCCTTCCCAAGTAGTAATACTACCGGGTGGTAGATAATGTAGCCAAGCCTTTGCCTTATCTCGTAGGGAAAAAGAAAAGAGTCTCAGTCTAATTGCATCGTCTGATACACCGTTGTGCTTGAAAGTGTCACAAATTTCTAAAAAATCTGCAATGTGAGCGTAAGGATCCTCGTGTGGTAGTCCCCAAAATTGAACAGTCTGTTGAATCATTAGAATCATCGCCGGTTTAATTTTAAAATCGTTAGCTTCAATAACCGGCTTCTTTATGCTTGACTCATAAATTGAGGGCATAGCATAGTCTCTCAAAGGCCTATTCTCATCGTTCGCCATGATAATGTACGCGTATGTCCTGAAATGTAAATGTTGAAAAAGAAAAATAAAAGGAAAAAAAATAGAAAAACTAAAAAAAACTAAAATAAGAAAAATAAAAAAAAGTCAAAGTTAGTCAAAAGAAAATAAAGATGTAAAATGATAATAAAATAAAAATAATTACAAAAAATCCAAATTAGCAATAATCTAGCAATTGTCAATATCAATAAAAGAATAACAAGTCCCCGGCAACGGCGCCAAAAACTTGATGTTGATATTTGCAAGTGTACAAAATCGCACAAGTAATATAGATAGGTGAATAGATTGTCGAACCCACAGGGACTAGATATTTTACTGAGTACCGATATCGCTAGATTAATCACTATTTGGAAGATCGAATTTTATATGATAAAGCAACTAAATTAACTTAATCTACTTAAAACTAACTAAATTGGTGAAGAGGGAGAGGGCTGTGAAACTTTGAAGCTCTTGTAATTTGTTAAGGGTAAAATTTGTTCTAGGGCTCTTGGTTCACCTCGTTTATCACACACACAAATTATTATTCCTTATAAATAAAAATATTATCTTTCCCAAATTGTCGACCAAAATCCTAAAGATATTAACCACTCTATCAACGTAGTCTAAAAATTATTCTCAACTAATTCTTCGCCTATCCATCAAATTATTAATTGAGAAATTGAATTTCTTAACGGTCACGTCCTCCA
Source organism: Hemerocallis citrina (assembly GCA_017893485.1). Taxonomy (NCBI): domain Eukaryota; kingdom Viridiplantae; phylum Streptophyta; class Magnoliopsida; order Asparagales; family Asphodelaceae; genus Hemerocallis; species Hemerocallis citrina. Next base: position 123,518,438 of record CM030367.1, read on the forward strand.
ATATACGGTCTTAATTTTTATTAATCACAAATCACCTGTTCGGTCTCTTTATGATTTGAAAAATCATACAAATGTCTATCCACCATGTTGTATGCATAAATAATAAAAATTAAAACACAATCAGGAAAAATAGAGTAAAAATAAGGAATTAAAATTTGTGTTCTACAAAACTTGGCTACACCTTAGCCTCTAGAACAATAAATTTAGTTCATGTTTGTTTGGGACTGCATCTAAAAATTGGAGAAAAAAAAAGTTACAAAAAAATATAAAAATAATGCAAACCGAAGTTTTTATCTCTTCTGTCTCAATGCCAGTCAGAGTCGCCACATCAGCTTTCAGGCCTGTCACACCCGTGCCTCGTCTCATGGCTTCTCTGATGTCGTATAGTCCATGCCCAGTCAGATGGTCAAATGTCCACGTCAGATCAAAGAAGAAGAAGACGCCAGCTGTCGACCTGCTGATCTGGGCCGCATGTGCTGCTTCGTAGCGCACGCCAGGAGAGAAGAAGAAGGAACCGAGTCTCTGTCAGCGTGTGGGGCCCAGCGCCAGGTCAGCGCAGCACAGGACCGCCAGGAGTCACGTCGCGTCGTCTGCACGTGCGTGTGGAGCCCAGCCGTCTGCCTCGTCGCCAAGTGCGTGCGTGCCTCTCTCTCCTATCTTTGTTCTGTTTTTTTTCTTTTTTTCTTTTTTTAATTTGTATTTAGCCGTCACCTCTTGAGTTTGTACCCTCTCTTTGGTTTGTATTTATAGGGAAACGGAGAGAAGCTTTAGGGTTTGCACTTTTGCAGAAAAGTCCACATTCTTCCTTTATTTTCTTCCTTTTATAATGCAGAATTTTATTTGTTTCTCTTTCCTTCTTTTCTGCCTTTTCTGCTCACCACGTGCTTCTGCATACACAAAATAATACCAGAAATTAGGATTTTTAAATAAAATAAATTTAATTAGTTTAAAATTAATTAAACTAACTATATATCATATTAGCGTATAAAAATCCTTTTACAATTTATTTGTCATACTTTTAAGTCAACAAAACAATAAAAAATGATAAATCAATTATTTTACTTTGTTTGTTGATTTTTTCCCACAATTCTTTACTTTTTGCATCAAAAATATTATTTCTTCAAAAATAATTAATTAAATGAAATCGTATAGAAATAAGATGAATTATAGACAATATCAGCGAAAACAAGTCATTTTAATAGGTAAATGAGTACAAATATTTGCATATAAATCCGACACATCAATAGTCATCTACAAATTGGTGAAACATGGATATAGTTTAGTGAACTTTACCCAAGGCAAACCCCAAAAGAAACCTTTCTGTTTTTATTGAGCTCAAGAAGATTGGATTATGGTAAAAGGAAATTGGGCATAATGTTCATGTGAGAAATGAGGATAAGGTTGTATAGGATATTGTTGCAGCTGTAATTTGAATTATTTAGCTTCAAAAAAATAATTTTTAATTTAATAATCATGATGATTCTAATTATTAACAAAATTTTTTCTCTTATGCCTAAGTCTAGCTAGAAAGTGGGGAAAAAAAGTTTAATTTATAAATGTTAAAGTAGTGTTTAGTTTAGTCTCACATCGGTAAAAGAATTAGTTTATTCTTTGTCCTCTTTTATATATAGGATGTCTTGTATTCAGTTACAATCATCCAATAAAGTATTTTTCCTTTCTCTATACTATATGTTAATATGGTTTCAGAATAAAAGAAATTTTACGAAAAATTTTTCACAAAAAATTAGTGTTCTCTAAATTTATTTTTCTTTAATAAAAAATATATTTAAAATATTAAAAAAATTAGAATCAAGCAGCTCTCTCTCTGCTTCTTGTTCCTCCTGCATTTACATCCAAACTCATCCCTCCTCCGCCGCCCGCCCTACCTCCACCTAACGCCAATCCTCAGTCGCCCGCCCTGCCTCATCCTGCCACCTCCTTCCTCTCGTTGACCTCCTCCGCCATCTCCCTCCTCAGCCCGCCGTGTCTTCCTCCTCCTGCCTCTGCACTCAGACACCCCTCCTCCACCCGCCGTCCCTCCTCAACCGGCACCTTTCCTCCTCACAGTGCCCTTCCTATCCCTATCTTCTCTCACCCCATCGCTACATCTCCAAACCACTTTCTGATCCAAAACCTAAATCCAAATCAACATCCATATCCAAAACCCAAATCTAAATCCACATCTATATCCAAAACCCAAATCCAAACCCACATCTATATCCAAAACCCAACTCCAAATCCAGACACAGAATCCAAACTAAACCGAACCGCACCCAACCTGAACCATCCAGATCCAAACCGAACCAAACCATACCCAAATCAGCCCAAATCAGAACTAGATCTGATCCAACCAGCAAGATTCCGAGTGATTCATGTTGCTTTGTGATGAATGCCCGTGCTTGGTCTCCTCTCTAGTCACCATATCTCCTTCAAATCTGTCTTTCCCTTCAGATCTAATCTAGATCTGCTCCAATTGTGAAATCCTCTCCTTTAACAATGACCAATCTTCCTTCTCTGTTGAAGGAAGAATGCATGACCACCGTGAATCTCTCCAGCACATGGTCCCGATATAATGTGTTTCCTCAAGTGGCGAGAGATATACCATCACCTCACTAAGATAACTTCGGAGGTTAAGGATCCAAAGTTCAAAGTATGGGATCAAGATGAAAAATTCATCGTCGGTATGATGACCAATTAGCATGGACCGAGATGTCTATCAGTCCATCACTTTTCTTAACACAACAAAGGAAATCTGGGACACTCTTTATCAAATGTACTCTTCTTCCAATAACATGGATACGACTGAGACCAATTAGGGTGACAACATTCATGCATATCTCTCCATATTTAATCCATTCTTAGATGAGTGAAAGATCTATCATCCTTAATCTACCGATTTCGTTGTTCACTAACATCAATGTGAGGCTCTTCTAGTTGCTCTTGCCTTGGAAAATATTTGCTCATATCTTGAAGGTGTGTAGTCTCATATTATCGCCAAAAATGTCATTTGCTCTCTACGTGATCTTCATGTTCAGCTTCCATGGGTTACCCCTCCTGCTATTCTCTGTAGTTGATTGAGAGTACACTACAACAAATATGACATTTGATAGCATTCATAAAATGCTATAGTAGACCTACGATAGCGTTTTACAAACGCTATCAAAAGGCCCGCTATAATAAGTCTATAGCGTTTTTACAAAACTCTGTAGAAACTATAGCGTTTTGTAAAACGCTATAGAAACTATAGCGTTTTACAAAACACTATAGAATCTATAGCGTTTCGGAAACGCTATAGAATCTATAGCGTTTCCGAAACTCTACTGATTAAAAATATGTTTTGTCTAAGCCTCTGATGTAATTCTTTTGCTCACAACGATTAGTGTAGAACACTGACAAAGCTTCTTATAGCAGTGGACAGAAGGATTGGAGTTTAAATTGCGCTACCTTATGTTACCACATGTTCTCCTAAAAAAAAGAAATAATAAAAAAGGCAGCAGCATTGTTACACAGAAAAAATAATCCTTCAATCTTCCTGCCTGCATTTAAAAACTGCATTTAAGAACTCTATTAGGTAAGAAAGGAATTGCATCAGCTCACCAAAACATACCACCACTTTAGTGCAGAGCTACGACAAATTCAACAATATTCAAATACAGAATACACAGACACAAGGTCAGAGTACCAAGGATATGACAAACATTACCATTTGCAATATACTTTTCATAGATAACTTCACATAATGTGTCACTCATTATATACATCATGCTTGAAAAAGTTTTTGGGTTTTACAAGGGAAATTTTGACAAGAGAATGTACACCGATGGGGAAAGGGTCCTTTGCCCCCTAAGCCTGATAACCAAAACGTGTTGCAATGAGAAACCGAAAAACTCAGGAAGGAGGGAAAGTTGTGAGTCTAACATACTCAGGAATCCTATTATAGACGTTACTCTTGTTCAGCAGGAGTTGTAGGAGAATCTGGAGCAATGGTAAACTGCAGGCTGCTTCCAATCCTAGACTGAAGTATGAATGCCACTTCTGTCGCAGCCAATGCTGCTGCCTCCTGGAGATTTCAGGAAAAAACTCAGAAGAAAATCCAATATACAAAAATTAATGACCTAATATAGCAAGATATAGTTCTTTATTATCACACACTCACAACAATGCATCTTCAGTATGATATTTTACTCTACTTAGTCACATCCCCATTTCAAAAAGAGGCTTATTTATATAAAATATACAATTTATTTTGGGCTTTTTAAAATGAAATTTCTTGTAGGGCTACTAAAACCAAGAGGATATCATAGAAAACCTGACACGTATTGTAAATGTGATGGGTATAGTTTACTATGTATCAATTAAGTGTACAAGCATCACTATAGCCTTTCAAAAGCTGACAGATGATGGAAGTTTGCTATTCTTCACACTCTAAATCTCTTTTTGGTCACCTGGGTTACATCAGTGAGTAATTTACACATAACAGAGAGGTAAGATTTGATCAGCAAGTCCAATTCATAATTGTGGTGATTCCTAGAACATTGATTTTGTGTAGTTTATCGTTGCCTTATTTATCCTTTTATTGATTTGTATATTGAGCAGGAAGTAAAACCTCCTAGCAAGCCCACTCAGGAACGTGGTGTACATGCAAGAAAGGTTAAGCGAACGACAAATCCAAAGCATTTGCACATGTGAATTGAATGGAAGAAATCCACTGAACAATAAAATTTAAAATAAATAGCACAAAAGGGTGAAATGATAGTAGTTACTAATTCAGACTCATTCATAGAGTGAAATAATAGTAGTTAGTAAATACTTAGTAGTAGCTCACACTGACTATGAAAAAAATAAAGAACTGTAAGCTGTAAGCTGGCTTCAGCATGTGCAGCCAAAAGGTCCAAGGTTAAGAGAGGTAAATGTGATTAATGGAGCATGGACTCAAGATATTTCCATCTTGATAATCAGAAAATTGAAACATGGGACCTGTTTTTCATAGTTTAGAAAATTTAAAAATGCACAATTATCTATGTCTAGATTCAAAATTATTCTCATTATTAGCAACTCCAATAATTTAGAAAATTTAAAAATGGACCTGTTTCAAAATTTCATCCAGATCATACACAAAAATATAATACTTGTTCAAGAATATGTTATGCAGAAGTCTTAATTATCAACTGAAGTTTCATGGAATTGGATGGTAGAAAGTTTCATAAAATTGTTAAATACAATTTCCTAACAAAAGTAACCTGATGACAGTAGTATGGAAATTTCATAACTAAAGTTACCTAATGACAGCAGTATGGATAGATAACCCTACAAATTCCACTACTTAACTACTATATTAAATCTACAAAAACTTCATCCCAACCATCTCCTTGAAGATACTTAAAAGACAATTTCAGATGTTTTCTTTTTGGAAATTCTATTTTTTGTTGGCTTCGAGGATAGTAAATGAGAGCAAATAAGAAAAAGATTAAATTGATATGGTATGGTTCAATACTATATGATTAACAAATACCAAGTTCAAGGGTTTATCCCACTATATAATTTTTTAGAAGGAAAGTAATGTACCTAGTTAGCATCCAACATCTTGATGTGATCGGTCGGCCATGCAATTGCAAGTCCCATAACCTCATCTAGAGTATCTACACCACCACCTCGCCTAAACAACGGTGGTGAAGGTTGTCTTACTTCATCCACCCAAACTTTGGAAGCATTTTGCCCAAGGGGTACACAGTGCACTACCACCTCAGGATCATTTGTCACCCATCGCCCAATAGCAACCACTTCACTCGGTGCCTCCCAGTTTAACAATTCACACTTTCTACTTCTACGATTACTGCTGCCATTGAGTGACTAACATGAAAACATAAAAAAAAAGTTATTTCAAGTGTTATATATATATATATATATATATATATATATATATATATATATATATATATATATATACATATTAAAAGTACTAAAGCTGTACTGGGTTACTTGTGGAGTATCAGTTGCATTAGTAGTTGATAATGGATCATTGTTACACAATTTTGAGCGCTTATCCTCATCCTCATCCTCCTCGTCACTATCATCGTCATTATCGTTTTCACCATCAAAATCCACATTATCATCACTATCGCTATGATCTTCTTCATCATCTTCACTATCCTCTTCATCTTGAGCATCACTATCTTCTTCCTCCATATCATCATCACTATCTTCCTCCTCCAGATCATCCTCACTATCCTCTTCTTGTTGAACCATGCTCTATAAAATAACAAACTGAATTATAAATCTATTATGTTTTAATCTAATCAACATTCAAATGAAAATCAATATTCTTACCTTCTTATTTTTCTTATGTTTCTTATGTTTTGAGTAAGAAGAGTTTTTACACTTTGTTTGCTTTTTAAGTAGAGCTGTCAACTCCTTCACTGTTTCAGCAAGTGAATCCACCTTTCCTCTGAGCTCAACTACTTCGGCAGAGGTTACAATCGAGGCACTTAATTTAGATTAGTTGGCTCCTGCTCCCATCGAGGATAAACGGCCTTGTCGTTCAGGCTTGTTAAATACCCTTGAATATGCGTCACCTTCATAACCTGGGCCTACGTGGGATGTCTCGGGTGGCGAAGAAGCTAGTTCTTCTTTCACCTTTTTCTGAAAATAAAAAAACTCAAAATTAATATGAACATATGATTGAATAATAAGAATCTGTATTTAACTAATAGTAAACTATGTGATAAAACAATTTTAGAACCATACTATAAGATCAACATCATCTGGCTTTCCTGCTTCACCGTTCTTTTTTTGTATATGCTCGATACCAACAACGAAGCCTAACTTTATCTTGACAAATGGAACCCTCTTCTTTCTATATAGCAAACAGATACAATCAACACAAACATCAAAATTATAAACACACATTTAATAAATATAATGAAAAAAAATTATAATTAACTCACTACTATTTCAGATTCTATCCGAGCAAATCCCTTTCGACTACCACGATAAGGGATAGTTTGTTTGCTTCTCATTTCCTTGAACTTTTCACTTTTTGCCTACAAGACAAATTGTACTCTAATATAATTAATTTTATATAAAAGATAAGATATAGCAAGTTAAACAGAATAGTATACATAGTTTTTTACCTTGAATTTTGGGTTGTTTCTTGATTTTACAAATTCATCCCACTCTCTTTGACTTTTGTAAATCGGTTTCTTGTTTAAGCTTGCCCCCAATTTTGCTTTGCGTGCCCTGGCAGATCTTCCCATTGCTTGTAGGGTGTAAATTTTTGCTTCTCTATAACGTCCATTGAATGTGAACTTTTGCTGAAGTAATATGTGTATATATAAATTATTATCATAAAAATAAGCACAAAGAATTAAATGAAGTTAACCTTTTGAAGCATTGCTATTAGTTTACTAATAAAGCATTGTGGATTACTCTGTTAGTTTACTAAATAAGCACAAAGAATTGTATGTAATAAAAATACTTTCGAAGCAATTAATTTCCTTTAGAAAAACAACTAGCCTGGTGATGTTGTACCCATCAGGTTTTATCGGAATAGAACATTTTATGTCAACACTCAACAAACAAGTTAAGGCTTGACTATCATGGCTACTTTTCGTAAATATACTTCTATATATCATGAAGATGTACGTGTGTGAGTAGATGCATATGCAAAATTGCAATCACCTTTGATGTTAAGCTTGGCAGATTCAGCAAGTCAGTAAGCTACTGAATGAACTGGTTACACTAAGAAAGCTCTCTTAAGCACCTATCAGACCCAACCATGCAGAACTACATAAAGTTTTAAGATTCTTTCCCCAAAATAGGATTTAGTCTATTATCTAAAACTATAGGAAACAATACCACTTAAAGATTTTTGACCAATGTTAGTCAGTTAAAATAAGAATGAAATGCATAAATATAACAGGTAAGGAAGGGACATAATAGACCATCCAACACAAAGGATAGTGTAAGAAAAGAATTGACGACATTAACATAAGTTTCAAAACCATCTTCTAATACTCTCCTAATAATAGTAACAGCTAAAAGAGTAAAAACATATTTAATTTATCAAGTAAATGCCCTTTCTCAGGAAAAAGTTTTGTTTGACTACATAGACTGTTGAACATCATTTCCTGATCAAAATGTGAACAAAACAATAGAAAAATAGGGATACAATTAATGCTTCTTCCCTTTTTTTTCTTTTTGTTAGAAGGTCAAGTCTTTGATCACTTTCTCATAAAGGTAAATTTCCTAATTTTACTCTGTACTGCTACTTTTCAAAGTAAAAACATAAATTATAATTATTTAAGTTGAGTAAGAAAGGCATAACTGATGGTGACTGTAAAATTGTGATACCACTATGCAAAAAAAATACAGTTAATCAATACTAACATATACAGGAGTAATTAATGAGGTGAGGACTTGAAGGTGTTAGTTAATGGGAAGCATTGTTTCAGTAGTTACTATGATAAGAGTATTTCAAATTAATTTTTTACTACAAGGACTATACCGGTGGATGCTTCAGGTCCTAAAATAATGATCAGTAACACTTTAGGTCCAAAAATAATGATTAGGAACACTATTGAAAGAATGGCGATTGACTGACTGTGGAAGAGGGAGGATTGCACATGACTACCCAAATGTGGAGGGGAGGGAGCAGGGGAGGGAGTATCAAAAGATTATTTAAATGAAGAGCAATAGGAACATCAATGCAGCAATTAACGTGAATCTGTGATCTAAGGAGACCAGTTGCAATCAAGAGAGATTCTAAGGGTTCCCTCAAACGTTAGCATATTGACATCTAATTCACATTTCATATGCTAAATTCCACTTCCAACATTTCTCATCCAGTCATCTTACGAAGGAAAGAGCAGTATCGCTTACTTTCTAATGTCCATCGCAAATCTTGTAGCATGTGACCGGATATTCCAAATCTACAACACAAATTCTATATTATTGTAACAATGATACCTTTAAGTTGAGTGATAAACCAAGTCATAATTTCATATACTTCTCTTCTAGGCTTAAACAATGTCTACATCCACATTTTATGCATGGGATCATATTGTAACAGTTCCAATATAAATAAATATTATAAAGAGGGAGAAAAGGTAGGCTTCCCACTTTGCCACAGAAGTGACACTGAACTTCCACCCAGTCAATAAACTCTCCCAATATACACTTGTCCTTATGAAAAATTAGATATATGCTTATCCCTGTACCTATTAGACTTTGAGAAATAAAATATGTAAAGAAGAGAGAGTTTTTGTAAGTAATTAATCTATGTTGTTAGGGTATGCAACTAAACTAAATGGGAGATGAAGAAATAAATTACAGACACATAAAACTTTACTTCAATCAATAATAACCAACAGGTTCTTCTAATTGTTCACCATCAAGAAAGGCAACGAGTAAGGTAAATAATATTCAGGAAACTGGTAGTAGGAAGCATTATGCAATATATGATTGATGATAAATGAAGCACAAATTATACATATATAATTATGTATATATGTATATCATGGCAGCAAACGGTACACATATATGTGTGCAGCATTGTGGATTACTCTGTTAGTTTGTACTATTTGCACATATACCCTTTCCTTCAGAAAATAGTTGATTTAATTGTCCAAATTATCTACTATATCATTTGTCCTGCCATTCTCTTTTTCAACTACCTATATGCAAGGGCACAAGCTGTTTTTATGGTGTTTCCATCATTGTGATACTTGTTAAATGTGGATTCATATGTCAATCTTCTGGCATTTAATTAAGTAATGTGTCAATAGTTTGATGATTCTTAGTTTTAAAATTTTTACCAGTATCACAGGCCAACAACTATGTGAGTAGCTAAGACCACGGAAGGGATTAAACCCATCTGCAGCCAGACCAAGTCTAAGGTTGCGCGGTTAGGCAGCAAAAGATGGCCATTTATTATCAATTGTTTTCCAAGCCAAAGAGTCAACAGGGTGCCTAATTTTATCATCTTCACTTTTATGATTGTGATGCCACCGTAAATTTTTAGCAAGTTCTGATGTTTGGAACATTCTTCTAAACCTTGGAATTATTGGAAAATACCTCAAAATCTTAACTGGCACTCCAATAAGAATCTTCTTAGTCCGATGATCCTTCTTCCACCGTGACTCATGGCACTTCCTACATTCATCATCATCTTTGAACTCACCTCTAAATAGGCAACAATCGTTGACAAATGCATGTATGATTTCACAATCAAGTTTAAATGACTTAATTAATTGCTGTGCAGCTCGTGCGGATTCTGGAATTGTATTTTCATCAGGTAACATATCATGCAATATCTCCAAAAGATGATTAAAGCATTTGTTAGAAACACCATACATGGATTTATGCTTATATAGAATAATTGTTGCTGATAGCCTACTGTATTTAGTGCAACCAGGATATAAAGGAATATTAGCGTCCTTTAACATATTTGTTAAGTCATCCTCTCCCTCTTTACCATTAGATTCATGAATACCCTCATTATCTACATATGCATCTTCAATTATTCTATCTGGCAATACACATTCCTTAGTAGAACTCTTCGCATTCAATCCTTCCCCATGCCAAATCCAATTTGTGTAAGTCATATCCATTCCACGCTTGAGAAAATGAAGTAAAAGCATATCCTCATTTCCACGACAGAAATTTTGGCAATCTCTGCATGGACATATAATCCAGTTTGGGTCCTCAGCAGTTGACTTCGCAATTTCCACAAACTGATGAACTGCCACTTTATATGCTGTTGTATTTCTATAAATTATAAAATAGTGGTCATAAAAGCATGTAATATCTTAATATCTATTATATATTAAAATATTAATTTGGGTAAGATTTCATTACCTGTTAAGATGAACCCAATCTTTATTCATTGTGATGACACACCAGCTCCTCTGACCTTGAAGAGATGACAACCGAGGAGAAATTAACAAGATAACACCAACAATACACACATCAATAACGTGGATCAAACTTTAATTGATACAATTTTAAAAACATGTTTTTTAAATATGTCATATCCATTCACCAGTTGCATATCAAGAGGTACACAAATTACTAGCAAAAAATGTTAACGTAGTGGAACTAAGCCATAATGATAAACATACATGCAACCTAATGTCATCCTTAACTCAAATAAGAACTTTCAATTGCAAAAAGTTTGTCTACTGTGACTAACTTTCCGCTGTAAAGCAGTTACCATCACAATAAAGCTAGATCGATAATAGTAAACAGCCTCTTGCCGTTCCAAGTAACTCCAGACAAGAAGTTCTACAGAAAGAGTAGGATACAAAAAGTTTTATCAGAACTACCTATTTAATTTACCTAACAGAAAGGAATTAGGTTAGGCATAAATTATTTTAAAATTTAAATCAAGTTAACTCAATACTTTTTAGTAATGAACAAATCCCAATTTTTAATATTAAATCCTTCCAAGATTATAAAGCCTCCATCTCGATTCTGTTCATCATCATTAACTCTAAAATGAACTGTAATATTGTGATAGCATAGTTAAAATACAATTATGCAATGATTTTGGATTTTATCCAATGACAGATCTTAGTGAAGAAGAGAAGTTGGAAAAACTAATGAAATAGAATGACAGTAGTAAAGACAATTATTTGTACAGGGTCAGGCTTCATTTCCTCCAAATATATAAGATAATGCTACATACCACACACGCAAATACGAAATAGAAGCCACTACCCATTTTTTTCAAAAGATAAATTGCTATTAGAGGAAATGAATTTTTTTTTTTCAAAGGAATTAGTACAAAATAGAGTGTTGTTTCTTGATCACAACATTAAAGTGCATATCTTTGATAGAAGCAACTATAGTAATGTATATATACTAGTGAAGAAGCAATGGTAGATAACAGATCTTTAATTATTTAAGCTCTATAATGGTATTGGATTATCTTGAGTGTTAACTACAGCACCAAGCTATAACTTCCTTTCCTATGTTTGCACACAAGCAACAAGTAAAATATTTCAGAAGGAAAAACCATTTAGCAACACTGAAATAGATTTACTGCATGTGCTGTGTATCCACCAGAACATTGTTATTTTACTGCTCTAATTCGGCTATGACAATTTGATAATGCAGTGTAAGATAACATCGCTCTAGCTATTTAAGTTAATTATAATATTCATGCGCTCAACATTTTATGGTTCTAATCTGAGCCCCAGTAGGAATCGAAATGAAAACCTCTTCATTAGTAATAACATTCCACTAAGTGCTTTAACCTTCTTAGTACAATATAAATCTTACAATGGCCAAAATATATTGAGAACCCCTTTTTTCAATGCAGTCAAAGGAATCTTTGGATGAAACACCTAACCTAAATGTACTCCTTATATTGAGAACCCCTATTGTGAATGCAAAATTTCGTGAATTTTGAGTGATTTGATATTTTGCATTCACAATAAGGGTTCTCAATATAAGGAGTACATTTAGGTTAGGTGTTTCATCCAAAGATCCTTTTGACAGCATTGAAAAAAGGGGTTCTCAATATATTTTGGCCATTGTAAGATTTATATTGTACTAAGAAGGTTAAAGCGCTTAGTGGAATGTTATTACTAATGAAGAGGTTTTCATTTCGATTCCTGTTGGGGCTCAGATTAGAACCATAAAATGTTGAGCGCATGAATATTATAAATAATTTAAATAGCTAGAGAGATGTTATCTTACACTGCATTATCAAATTGTCATAGCCGAATTAGAGTAGTAAAATAACAATGTTTTGGTGGATACACAGCACATGCAGTAAATCTATTTCAGTGTTACTAAATGGTTTTCCCTTCTGAAATATTTTACTTGTTGCTTGTGTGCAAACATAGGAAAGGAAGTTATAGCTTGGTGCTGTAGTTAACACTCAAGATAATCCAATACCATTATAGAGCTTAAATAATTAAAGATCTGTTATCTACCATTGCTTCTTCACTAGTATATATACATTACTATAGTTGCTTCTATCAAAGATATGCACTTTAATGTTGTGATCAAGAAACAACACTCTATTTCGTACTAATTCCTTTGAAAAAAAATTTTCAATTCCTCTAATAGCAATTTATCTTTTGAAAAAAAATTCAATTCCTTTGAAAAAAATGGAAGCCACTACCCACAAAAAATAAATTTCCTCTAATAGCAATTTAAAATTTCAATTCCACATATCAGAGCATGAGCATTACAGTTCCAGTTGATCTCTGTACCACAAAAGATATATGACTAGAAAATCGTGAGGTTCTACACATATGACATTTGCGGATGCAAGATAAACATTATTTCAACAATAAAACAACCAAAACCACTAAATACATGAAGAAAAAGCATTGAGATCTCATGATTCTTCATCTGTGTATGTTCTAGGGCACGGAGGTCACTATGAATGGGTGGATCACATATGAGATAGGGAAACTGGAGTCTCAGAGCACACAGGTGGAAGCCACTGACCTCCAAATGAAAATTTAAAAAGGTTGCATGACTTTCATGAGTTAGAAAAAGGAAAAGAACAGGAATTCCTTCTTCATGATCCTTATAGCCCTTCAATGACTAGCAAAACATGCAATTGAGACAGAATTTCAGATTACAACTAAAGTATAAGGTTCAATATCAAAACCAATTCTAACTTATTTACTATGTGTAACAACTTTTTTTTCCATTTTTTAAAAAACCAAAAATCATTAGTACTCATAGACTCACAAAGAAAAGACAATCATAATTCATGATCAATGATGAGAGATATATTAAATTTTGAGCGAGAGAGAGTGAGAGTGGTCATAGACTAATATAAGAGTTTTGCAAAGACATCCAATCAATTACTCAGTAAATAAAGCGATAGAATATTGGCATACCCTGCCTAGCGCTGCTTGAGAAACCAGTAGTGTTTGCCCTTTTTGCTTATGATCTTTCCTCTAATGATTTTCCAGCGGATCTGCAAATTCGGAAGGCAAACTCTACTGTTAGGTTGTTAAGTAAAAGATCTGAATATCAGATAGCATACAGATAAAAGGTTTAAGTAGTCCTACCAACAAAGTAAGGAGAAATACAACATATATCTGATATTAAGATTTGGCAATAATGATGTATAAAGCTTTGTACTTTACTATTGTATGGAACTGCAATAAAAGTAAAGTTTTAGGAAGTAGATAACACCAATCACATCCATTATACCTGGTTAATATATGTGTACGGGAAAATGAGATAATAGGCATACTTCTTGAGTCGTATAAGAGAAAACTTCAACGAAGTGTTTGAATTAGATGGATACTTTTTCTACATTCATTTCGCGAAAGCTTATTTATCCAGTTAAATGAATAGCTAACATATTCTTTTTCCGTTATGTTTTTTATTTATTTGGTAAGGACCTCAATCTATGCTTGCGAAAGATTACCCCCTTCAATCCTTTTTAATTAAACATATGTTTCTGCAAATCTACCTAGTCCTCTGTACTAAATATCTCATCACTTTAAACTAGCATGACCTTTTGGTATCAGCAGTGCATGCTCAAAATCTAACTGATTTTCGCTCATTTTCATTCTCAACTGGAGCTAGTTCTAACTTACTGAATATACAAAAAAATCCGTAAAACACATATTACAGCCTGTTTCTCTTACAATTTACTAGAAAATGTACACTACTGCTTCTAACACCTAAAAAGTGTAGTTCAAATAATCACTAACAAGAAACATTAGATAGAGAAATTTTCTTCTCCTTTCTGCCTTTTCATATTGGCTTGAAATTCCTTCCAGAGATTCTCTTCAACAGATACCTTTAAGTTAAATCAAATAAATTCAAGAAGAAAACAACTTTATTTTTCTACAATAATTTAAATTCCATCTAACCAGAACTTATTTATCATCAATTTTCCTTTAAAAAGTAGCATTTTAATATTCCCAAATAATTAGTATTCCTGCTAGTATGTTTTAACTTCTACACCATAAAAAATAATAAGAAAAGAATCTCATCTCAATGTGGTAATTGAAGCTTTGCATAGGAATACTCAAAAGTTCAAATCATATTGCTTATCTAAACCAATTATAAAAGTTTCTAACTTCAATGCGGTTATTGAAAACTTATGCAAAAAACTTCATATTGAAGTTAAATATATAAGAAAATATTCTACAATAACAACAAATAATTTATTTTTCTTATATTGCTAAATTTATGAGGCTGACATCGTGAGTTCAAGGCATCTGACAAGCATGGGACCAAAACCAACGAAGAGGTTATTGTACTACCAGCTTAACACTTTAGAATAAATTCGTCATTACTATAACCCTTCTCAAAAGAAAAAAAATATGTTTGGCGGAGGGAAGCTGTAATACCCTGATTTTTCAATTAATGAAAAATTATTTATTTTGCACGTAGTGTGCACGTGCAATATTTTGTTTGGATTATTTTATTATGATGTGTATAAATATTTAAATATGTGTTCTAAAATTATTTTTGTACAAAAAGCCTTTCTTTAAACAAATAGAAAGCCTTATTTTAATTAAAAATGCCTTTTTCTTAAAAACCAAAAATGTATTTTTATTTTATTTATTTTAATAACACTTTTTGGCCCAAAATAAAGCCCATGGATTAATCTTCTTTTTATTTAAACTTGTCATGTAGAAGACTATTTTATAACCAATTTATTTTTATACAAAATTAAAATGTACAATTTTTTGGCCTAGTTGCATGCACGTGCACTACACGTACACGTACCGGTTGGCATGCTTTTTGGAGGGAGTTTTGAAATTGGTCATGGTGATCATGGAGGTGGTTTTGTGGATGTGGGTAGTTTTTATAACTCCTACTCTAATCTTGGCCCTCCATCCTACAACCAACTAGTCAATCCTAGCCATCCATTTCACTTGTTTTCTAGTATAAATATCCCCCCCCCCCCTCCCATGGCTATATTCATATGCAATTATATCTTTCCAAACTATAGTCTAATTTAGTAATAGTGAGTTAAAAAGAGAGAGAGAGTTGTGTGGGATTACTTGCTTTTTCCAAGGAGGAGAGGCCGGCTATTGCAAGGGGGAAGCTTTCGGTTTTGTGCTTGGGCTTGGAGGTGCGCGCATCATCTAGGAGGAGGTGCATTCATTCGCTAGGAAGTGTTGCTTTTGTGTTGTTTTCTCTCCATACAAGGTGGGTGGAATTTTCCTTATTTCTAATATAGGAATATATGCTAGATTTCATTAGCAAATTGCATGAAAATGATTAACAAGAATGCGCCTTTAATTGAATAAATGATCTCTAGTTGATTGAATTATTGATATGCGAATTATGTGTGATTGTGTGCAATAAGAATGTGACTACAAAGTGGGTTGATTACCTTTGTTTCTAATTAGAAATGATTCATGGAAAATGTTAGTAAGAATACATTTTAATGGAAAGTTAGTTCACAAATTGATTAGTGTGTTAATGAACAATTTGCATGTGATTACATTGTTAATTAAGTTGTGGGTAAAATTCTCCATGCTTATTAGAATAAATGAATGATGCTAGTATTGATGCTTGAGAATACTAATGAGGATGCTAGCTTAATTGAAAAATTGAAGCATGCAAATTGATTAAGAAAGAGCACGCTTTTTGAAAGAGCAACTTTCTTGAATGTTTGATGTGTGAACATGATAATTGATAAGTGGCTATACATTTTTGTGATGTACATGATTGAATTAGAAGTATATGTTGATTTAAAGAAAATACATTTATTGCCATCATTAATTGTATGTAAAAATTAGTACTTTATTAGTGCTAATTTGTGAAGAGACTTTTTGAATTATTGTGAGAAATTAGATTTGTATGTTGAATGAAAGATTAATATCAGAAAATTAGTATAAGAAATTTGGATAGAAAAGATTTGAGGACTAATTGTTAACCAATGTCGAAAATGAAAAATATAGTAGTTTTGATGAACAATTCATGGATTTGTGTGAAAATTATATTTTTATTAATGCAAAAATTATTTTATACTTGCTGATATGAAAATCATGAGAAGAGGATTTAATCTGGAATTTTCCAGTAATTTTTACAAAGGCAATATGAACCAAGATTAAATTGAACATCGAGTTGTTTTAACCACAGTACCAAAATGATTCATATGGGTTTTAATTTTGTATTGTGACAACCCGAGCTAGTAGCTCAGGCGGTCACTGTGTGCGGTTGGCTTCTCTGGGTCGATCGGTTCGAATCCCTGTGTCCACAACTTTTTTTCACACATTTGTTTGAGAGCATATAACTTTCGATCCGAAACTATAAGTATTAATTTCGCCCCCTTTATAATGCTAGCACAGTTCGGCCTATTGGCGGGTGCTCTTGGCCTTGTTTCCCGTGTGCCTGGGTTCGATTCTCCCCTTCGGCATATATATAAAAAATATTTTTTTGGGCTTTTTAGATGTCCAAAAATTATGAAAAAAATATGGTTATTCTCATAAAAATGTAAGGAATTTTATAAGAGTGATTTGGGCATTATTTGAATGAAATACACTATGGTTTGTGAACAAAATACACAATTAGAACTATGGTTCTAGAATATACACTTGTGAAAAATTGTAGCTTATAGGATAAATTGAAATGGACTATTAGAAAGTGATTGGCAAAAAGAACCTTGTTGTGTGACATAATACTATTTATTCTCACTTGAGAATAATGTGCAAAAATATGAAGTATGAATGTTCATTAGTGATGTGAATTTCAAATGTGAAATTATGAAGTGCATGAGTTCATGTATGATTATGGATTAAGGAAGGAATTAGAGATCATGTTAATGAAATAGAAATTCGTTGGCTATGAATATGAATTTTATGAGTTATAAGTACTCAATGTGGACATTGTGAATTGGAATTGAATTGAAAGAGTAGCTAAGTCTCCCCCGGCAATTGGAAAGAAAAAAAAATGAAATATTGAAATGAAAGACCAAGGTTGATCACATTTGTATAAATGAATAAGTCCGGCTTAGTGGAGAGGCTAACTCTAGAACTTTGATTTTATTCATGATTCTATAAGACTAAGGACTAGTACATAGTGGAGATGTGATGAAAGTAGGAGAAAAACACGAGTAAGAGCCATCGGATTTGCGGCGGAGGGTATTTCACAGGTTCTTCACGATGAGTCGTGAGATGACGTGGATACGGCTCCAGGGTGCCATGGCGGCGGAGAGTATTTCACAGGTTCTTCACGATGCGTCGTGACATGACGTGGATACTGCTCCAGGGTACCATCCCTGTGGTGACACTTGTGGGATGTTTGGTGACTGCATGAGGATCGTGTGCCATGAAGGAGGCTGAATTGTCCATAAGTTCTTCACGATGAGTCGTGACATGACGTGGGATTCCCCTCCAGTTTCTGTACACGTGCTTGCACTCATAGATCATCTAGGATACCTACCGTAGTTACAGTAGTAGATTAAGTCATGGCGAGGGATCGAACCCTACAAGATGAAGAACGATTAAGAGGCTTGCCCTCGGACCTATGTAGTATGGGATGCATAGAATCCGAACAAGTGCGCATTAGTGTCATGTAACATAAATAAATGCATTAAGGACTAAGTGCACAATCACAACACGACATCAATAGGGTAGTCCCTTTCTTTGTAATGTGACAAGTTTGTGTTTGCTAAATATGGAAAATTGAGTTATACAATTTCCGGCATAGAGAGGATGACCGTGTATAATGATCGTCGGTTGAATAAACTGACGTACCCACAGTCTTATATGCAGGTAAATGGCATGTTAAAGATTAAAGAGTAATGGATGCTTAAAGATTGTACCATGTTGTTGTACATTTATTTAATTGTTGTATTTTACTTCTGCTGTGCAAAAGAAAAGTGTAATATTGATGTAAACTCTGATGTAAGATGAAAAGTTTAAATTTTCCTGTAAAATTGTACTAAAGAAAGTGAAAAGATCCTGTAGAACATCTCGAATTCAGTGTATTTGGGATTCGGGGCGTTACAGAGTGGTATCAGAGCCACGCTTTCTACACTTTCCACACTTGTACAAATTTATAGGGAACGACACCCTAGTAGTGGACATTAGAGTGTGTGTTTGAGTCTAGAGATTTAAATGTAAGTGACTTACATTTGTGTTGCTCTATGACTTATGCTTCTTCCTCTCTATTTCTAAGATGGCTGATCACTTCGACCCTGCTAGAGGCGACGACTGGCATATCATTGAGGAAGAGTACCATCCTGGACAGGCAGATTCCGAGGACGAGTACTATCCTGGGCAAGCAGATTCCGATGGAGAAGAATGGCCTGAATCCCGAGAGATCACCCCACCTCCGGATTCATCTGATGACTCTTCTTCTGACGAAGAAGAAGAACCAGTTCCAAGTGGTCCTGTGACTTCTCTTCAGAGGCAGGTGGAGACACTGCGAGAGAGAGTCGGATTGTTAGAGGCTCAGCTGGCGAAACGGAAGGACGACTTTTCTGTTCTCAGTCACCGGGTTTGGGAACTCGAGAAGAGGAAGAACCTGACTGATGTGCTGAAGGATGAAGTTGAAGAACTACGGGAAGAACATCGAGCAGCGAAGAGGACCCGTAGGAGTTAGACTGTCTTAGCTTCTTTTATTTTCCATGCTGATGTCAAAAATGTTTTTAAATTCGATATAAACTTTGGAATTCAATGAAATGCAAGTTGGTTTAAATTCTTGTCATATACTTCGAATTTGACGGATCTTTTGCATCAGAATATGTCGAGAAGAGGAGCTAGGAATGGGGAAGGGTTGGATCTGGAGACTGAACTTGCAAGGGTCTACCAGACGCTTAATGCAGTGGCCATGAACCAAGGAAGGGGGCTGGCGAATCCAGTGCCCGAGGCGATTAAGCTGGTGAAATCGTTCAAGAGAATGAAACCACCTGTATTCGAGGGAAAGTCAGACCCAGATGCGGCTGACAACTGGATCTGTCAAGTGGAAACGATCTTTGAGGTGTTGGAGACCCCTGAGGGTAGCAAGGTCAAGTTGGCGACTTTGCAGCTAGAGAAGGATGCGGCGGTTTGGTGGCAATCCATGAAGAGGACCATGGGAGGCATAGTGCTTGGCTGGGAGGAATTTCTAGAAGAATTCCGCAGTCATTATTTTCCCTCCGATGTTCAGGAGAAGAAAGCAATGGAGTTTCTGTCGCTGCAGCAAGGCAGCATGTCAGTGAGGGAGTATGAGACTAAGTTTACTCAGCTCTCCAGGTATGCTCCAGAACTGGTGATGGATGAGGCTAAGAAGGCTCGCAAGTTCGAGCATGGACTGAGACCGAGCTTGAGGTCCCGGATGATACCTCTTGGTATCAGGAGATTCGACAAGCTGGTCAAGAGGGCGACAGCGATGGAAGCAGATATGGAGCAGTTCCATGTTGTTCAGAATCGGAGGAACAACTGGCAGACTGGTAAGAGGCCTGCACATTCTGGGAGTTTCAAGGGGCAACCATCTGCACAAAGGTTCAAACCGATAGGGGCAAACGCGGTTAGTGTAACTGGAGGACCTGGAAACAATGTGGTGAGACCTCCTGCGGTGACTTGCTTCAACTGTGGTGAGACGGGACATTTCATGTCTCAATGCTCCAAGCCACGGAACAGTAATCGCAATGCACCAATGCAGCAGTTTGGGAAGAGGCCGTACCAACCAGGGCGAGTGTTTGCCTTGACGGAAGCTGATGCTGATGAGGCAGATCAGGTCATCTCTGGTACGAGGGCTGGTGTTTAGAGTTCTGTCATTTCTTTTCCCGTTGTTTAGTGAGACTGTTATGTAATGGTGTGTATTATGTAATAGGCGAACTCTATCTTAATGGAATGAAAGCTGTTGTGTTGTTCGATACTGGATCCTCTCATACATTTGTGTCTCCTAAATTTGCTAAAGTGTTGGGAGTTGAACCGAAGATTTTTCCAGGCAAGATCTTAGCAGTAGCTACTCCGTCAGGGGAAACTTTAACCACTGATCGGTATTATGCTGATTGCGAGATAGTGATTGGAGATCGAATCTTTGGCATTGATCTGATCGAGCTGACTATCTTAGGAGTCGATGTTATCATTGACATTGATTGGATGTCGGTGTACAGTGCAAGCATCGAGTGTAAGACCAAGACGGTAACAGTGAAGGCTCCAGGTAGACCTGAAGTCACGTTCCAAGGGAAGAAGAAGTGTTCTAAGCTGGTGGCAACTATCCGCAAGGAAGAGACTCCTGTGGAAGTGCAAGGGATTCCTGTGGTTCGGGACTATCCGACTGTGTTCTTGGAAGATTTTCCTGGGTTACCTCCGCATCGTGATGTAGAGTTCAGCATCACTGTTCAACCGGGAAGTGCACCCATTTCTAAGGCACCGTATAGGATGGCTCCAGTGGAACAGGATGAGGTGATTCGGCAGATTGAGGAACTGTTGGAGAAAGGCTTTATTCAACCTAGTGCGTCACCTTGGGGAGCACCAGTGCTTTTGGTAAAGAAGAAGGATGGATCGATGAGAATGTGTATCGATTACCAGGAGCTGAATAAGGTCACTGTTCAGAATAAGTATCCTATTCCTCGAATTGATGATTTGTTCGATCGTCTACAAGGAGCAGCTGTTTTCTCCAAAATAGATCTTCGATCAGGTTACCACCAAGTTCGAGTGAAAGCTGAAGATGTGCACAAAACTGCGTTTAGAACTCGACATGGGCATTACGAATTCTTAGTTATGCCATTCGGAGTGACGAATGCACCCGCAATCTTCATGGACTTGATGAACAGAGTTCTGAGGCCGTTTATTGATTCTTTCGTCGTGGTGTTTATCGACGATATCCTCGTGTACTCCAAGTCTGAGGAGGAGCACACCGAGCATCTGGCAGCAGTTTTGCAGAAGTTGGAAGAGCAGAAGTTGTATGCCAAGTTATCCAAGTGTGATTTCTGGAAATCTGAAGTGGCATTCCTAGGTCACATCCTTTCTAAGGAGGGAGTGGCAACTGACCCTCAGAAGATAGAGGCAGTGAGAGATTGGGCTAGGCCTACTACAGTGAAGGAAGTCAGAAGTTTTCTTGGGATGACTGTATACTACAGGAGATTCATTCAAGGTTATGCTCAGATAGCTATACCGCTTACTGGACTGACCAAGAAGAATGTGAGCTTCAAGTGGACTGAGCAATGTGAGGCGAGCTTTCAGGAGTTGAAAGATAGGCTGACTACTGCACCTATTTTGGCTTTGCCTAGAGCAGGTGTTGAGTATGATGTTTATAGCGATGCTTCACATCGTGGGCTTGGTTGTGTCTTAATGCAAGAAGGAAGAGTAATCGCTTATGGGTCTAGGCAACTACGACCGCATGAGAAAAATTACCCGACTCATGATTTGGAGTTGGCGGCGATTATCTTTGCCCTGAAGCAATGGAGGCACTACGTGTACGGTGAGAAGTTGAATATGTACACGGACCACAAGAGCTTGAAGTATATATATCAGCAGAGGGATCTCAATCTGAGGCAGCGGAGATGGTTGGAAGTACTCGAGGATATGCGACCTGAGATCAAGTATCATCCTGGAAAAGCTAATGTTGTGGCTGATGCACTTAGTCGCAAGAGCAGCTTAGCCAGTTTGATTACAACTCAGAAGCATCTGATTGAGGAGTTAGATCGAGCAGGTATTGAAGTTGTCTTGCCAGGACTAGGAGCATCTTTGGCTCAGTTGAGGCTTCAGCCTACTTTGAATACAAGGATCATTGCAAGTCAAGAGGTTGATGCTGATATTTTGGAGATGAAGGAGCAGGTTGGGGCTGGCAGGTTGCCCGGATTTCAAATCAGGGATGGAGTGCTGTGGTTCGGAGATAGACTGTGCGTTCCAAATCAGGCGGACCTGAAGGAGAGTATTCTTCAGGAGGCGCATGCTACTCTTTTGTCGGTACATCCTGGGAGTACTAAGATGTACAAGGACATCAAACAACATTTCTGGTGGTCAGGTTTGAAGCGGGATGTGGCTGAATTTGTTGCGAAGTGTGAGGTTTGTCAGCAAGTCAAAGCCGAAAATCAGAGATCCGGAGGTCTATTACAGCCGTTACCTATTCCGGAATGGAAGTGGGATAACATCAGTATGGATTTCATCACGGGATTGCCTAAGAGTTCTAAAGGCAATGATGCGATTTGGGTCATAGTCGATCGACTAACCAAGTCCGCTCACTTTTTGGCGATGAAACTCACTGCTTCGATGGACAAGTTAGCTGAGATGTATGTTGGTGAGATTGTCCGGCTTCATGGCGTTCCGTCAACTATTGTGTCTGATCGAGATGCGCGGTTTACTTCGCATTTCTGGAGGAGTCTTCAGACAGCTTTGGGTACCAAGACAGATTTCAGCACTGCTTTTCATCCGCAAACCGATGGACAGACCGAGAGAGTCAACCGTATTCTTGAGGATATGCTGCGGTGTTGTATACTAGACTTTGGAGGCAGTTGGGAAAGACATTTACCTTTGGTGGAATTTGCCTACAATAACAGTTTTCAGGCTAGCATCGGGATGGCGCCGTACGAAGCTCTGTATGGCAGGAAGTGCAGGACTCCTGTTTGTTGGTATGAAGTTGGGGAGCGTCAGTTGTTTGGTCCTGAGCTTGTATAGTAAACTTCTCAGAAGATTGATCTGATCAGGAAAAGGTTGGTGGAAGCTCAGAGCAGGCAGAAAAGCTATGCAGACAACTGGAGAAGGGACCTTGAGTTTGAGGTTGGTGACTTCGTCTTTCTGAAGGTATCGCCCAGTAAAGGTGTGGTTCGATTTGGCAAAGGCGGGAAGTTAGCCCCGAGGTTTATAGGCCCGTATAAGATATTGAAAAGGATCGGGAAAACTGCTTACCGGCTTGAATTACCGGAAGAGTTGTCTCAGGTACACAATGTCTTTCATGTGTCTATGCTGAGAGGTTATATTCCAGACCCGAGTCATCATTTGCCTGAAGTGTAGCGCCCCAAATTTCTAATATGAGAGCTTAGAAAATAAGTGGCGAAATCCCAGCAATCCACTTCAATACAACAATAGTCACAACCAAAATCACTAAGATTTTCTTTCTTTTATTACAACGATTATTACAATTACAGCGGAAGTCCAAACATCTCAACACAAATTAATCTTTTGTTTACAACTCAATAATAACTCATTATGTCATTACAATTTTACAACAAACACTAAATAGTCCAACTATCTCAAATTGCCCACTCAAGCATCCAACCTCCAATCTAAGCAATAACCTGCAACATGTGAGGCTAGAGTTGAACCCTAACCCCCAAAACTACGGGGTCAGCCATAAATGGTGTGAGTGGTAACAAATCAACAAATAACATAAATGAACTTAAAACATAATATCCAACGAATAACGATCAAACACTAAAGTGTGAAATAACAACAAAAGAATAACGGGTGATACCAAAACCAAAAGCCGAGTGTGTGTAAAAACAGGAAATCCAAATGCATGAAAGTGATTCAAGAAAACATCATGACTACATGCTGACAACGATGACTACTAAGAGATGAAGATAAACTATGATAATTTGCCCATGCTTGATCATTCCGGAGATTGATCCCACATCACAGGTATTTTCCCTGGATAATTCAGGAGATCATCCCACATCTAAACATAGACTCATAATCACAAGAATACCCCAAAGCGTCGCCTCGACTCCGATAATTCCGTAGTTCAATCCCACATCACAAGATAATTACTTGGATAATTCAGGAGATATACCTCACATCACAGGTTAACTACCTGGATAATTCCGGAGATAAATCACACATCACAAGATAACTACTTGGATAATTCAGGAGATTAAATCCTACATCAAAAGCCATACTGAGGTGCATAACTCAAGTTCCCATTCGTCATGACACTACTAATGCTTGTCCTTATTAGTTTGGGTTACTGAACAAATCTCCTAGAGTAGTGTACCCTACCGGACTAAAAATCTGAATAACTGAAAATTCGCCTCAATGGGCCTCAACAAATAACTGAACAAATATCTCAACACCGATATACTAGGGTCACTTACCTCTAGAGACTCAAAAACAAATAACTGAACAAATTCCCACTAAACAAGTGGCTCAACAACATATCTCAAAATCATGTTCTTAACTGAACATCTCAAAATGAATACTGAACTGAACATCTTAAAACAAACACTGAACTGAAGATCTCAAAATTATATGCTGAACAAAATGTCTCAAAATCAAACACTGAACAAAATATCAATATCCTTCAGGACCAGTCGACTGCATATCTTACCAGTCGACTGTCCAGAGGACATAATCCAACATTTCTCAAAAATAAATTAAGGCATGGTCAGTCGACTTACCAAGGAGTCAGTCGACTGCCCCGAGACGAAAACAAATAATTTTCATCAAAAATATTCTAAGTATATAAGTCGACTGAAATGGTTCATAGGTCGACTGTCCCGAAAGGACAGAACAAAATACAAACAGAAGATCAGTCGACTGACCTCAGTCTAGGTCGACTGTCCCGAACAAATCTCAAAGACTACAAGTACATCAGTAGGCTCGAACCAGTCGGCTGCTCTACATGCCAGTCGACCGTCGGCTACAGGTTTCCAAACAGAATAGATCTGAACACAAATCAAAACTAGAGTTTTCTAAAGATTTACTGATCACCAAATTAACTTGTATCCAGGCAATTAAACAACTCTTAAAGATCTCCATCATGGATACATTTCTCAATTAATCAAACACTCAAATCTCATCTCCTCATGATCTAAACTCTTAATCCTTTGATTAGGGTTTTCTCAACAAAACTAAATGTCGTCCTCAACACATAAACGAGATTGGTTTGCAATCACTAGATCCAGATGTGTAATATCTGATCACAACATAATCAGTTCTTAATTTGCTTTCTAACAACATGGTCTCATAAATCAACGTATCCTCAACGAATCTAAATCTTTTCTCATCATGGTCCAAATATCAATAAAAGTTCTAATCATCCATATCAAATAAAAGATCCATATCATATATACAACGAGATTGACAAACAATAGCATGACGATCACAACAATCATAACAAAGGTCTCATGTCCTTCATTAATCAAGCAAACAAAGTACACAAACAAACAAATTAAAACAAAACAAAACAACCACTCACATTGTTCTTGAAATCCACAAAAAGCTTCCTCCTTTTGCTAGATCCAAGAATCCTCTTCTTGTTCCTCAAACGAATCTCAATAATCTGAATATACTCAATGACGGCTGGGAAAAGAATTTCCCCTTAAATATGCCGGATTGAATTATTAGGGTTTAATTCCCACTTTGCAAAATAATCCTTTTAAGAATACAATTTTACATACATAGGTTTAGTCTTGAAAATTCAATCAAATATCATTTAAATTAGGATCTAATAGAAAAATATATTTTTAAACCTCAACAATTACTGATCGGAATGCCCAGCAAATGCATTTTGCACCCCAACCCTCAAAAATGTCGATTTTGCAAATAAGCCCTTCTTTTCTCAAAAATTGCAAATAGTACCAATTAATTTCAGAAAAATCTGGAAAAATACTAAATAATCTTCAAATAATAAATAATGATTTTTCATAAAGAAAACTTAATTTTTCAAACTTCTGAAAAGTCATTTGCACGTGTTTTGCACGTGTACAAAAGATAAAATTTCTTAGAAAATATTTATTTAAATCCTCAAAAATTATTTAAATTCATTTTCAAATAATTAAAATAATATTTGAAAATACGGGGTTCTACATGAAGTGCCGGAAGGTTTGCAGTTAGACCTGAATTACATCGAGTCTCCTGTTGAGATTGTTGATCGTCGAGAGAAAGTCTTGAGGAATAAGACGATACCGATGGTCAAGGTAGTCTAGAGAAACCACTTGGTTGAAGAGGCTACTTGGGAATCTGAGGAGAGGATGTTGAAGGACTATCCTGAGCTTTTTGCTTGATTGTATTTTTGTATCTTTTTGTTCTTGTTGCTGTATTGTATTGTCTGTTTTCTCGCTCTTGATTGTAGTTCCGGGGACGGAACTATTCTAAGGAGGGAGTGCTGTAATACCCTGATTTTTCAATTAATGAAAAATTATTTATTTTGCACGTAGTGTGCACGTGTAATATTTTGTTTGGATTATTTTATTATGATGTGTTTAAATATTTAAATATGTGTTCTCAAATTATTTTTGTACAAAAAGCCTTTCTTTAAACAAATAGAAAGCCTTATTTTAATTAAAAAGGCCTTTTTCTTAAAAGCCCAAAATGTATTTTTATTTTATTTATTTTAATAACACTTTTGGGCCCAAAATAAAGCCCATGGATTAATCTTCTTTTTATTTAAACTTGTCATGTAGAAGACTATTTTATAACCAATTTATTTTTATACAAAATTAAAATGTACAATTTTTTGGCCTAGTTGCATGCACGTGCACTACACGTACACGTGCAATGCACACCCTTTCCAAGGCCGGTTGGCATGCTTTTTGGAGGGAGTTTTGAAATTGGTCATGGTGATCATGGAGGTGGTTTTGTGGATGTGGGTAGTTTTTATAACTCCTACTCTAATCTTGGCCCTCCATCCTACAACCAACTAGTCAATCCTAGCCATCCATTTCACTTGTTTTCTAGTATAAATACCCCCCTCTCCCATGGCTATATTCATATGCAATTATATCTTTCCAAACTATAGTCTAATTTAGTAATAGTGAGTTAAAAAGAGAGAGAGAGAGTTGTGTGGGATTGCTTGCTTTTTCCAAGGAGGAGAGGCCGGCTATTGCAAGGGGGAAGCTTTCGGTTTTGTGCTTGGGCTTGGAGGTGCGCGCATCATCTAGGAGGAGGTGCATTCATTCGCTAGGAAGTGTTGCTTTTGTGTTGTTTTCTCTCCATACAAGGTGAGTGGAATTTTCCTTATTTCTAATATAGGAATATATGCTAGATTTCATTAGCAAATTGCATGAAAATGATTAACAAGAATGCGCCTTTAATTGAATAAATGATCTCTAGTTGATTGAATTATTGATATGCGAATTATGTGTGATTGTGTGCAATAAGAATGTGACTACAAAGTGGGTTGATTACCTTTGTTTCTAATTAGAAATGATTCATGGAAAATGTTAGTAAGAATACATTTTAATGGAAAGTTAGTTCACAAATTGATTAGTGTGTTAATGAACAATTTGCATGTGATTACATTGTTAATTAAGTTGTGGGTAAAATTCTCCATGCTTATTAGAATAAATGAATGATGCTAGTATTGATGCTTGAGAATACTAATGAGGATGCTAGCTTAATTGAAAAATTGAAGCATGCAAATTGATTAAGAAAGAGCATGCTTTTTGAAAGAGCAACTTTCTTGAATGTTTGATGTGTGAACATGATAATTGATAAGTGGCTATACATTTTTGTGATGTACATGATTGAACTAGAAGTATATGTTGATTTAAAGAAAATACTTTTATTGCCATCATTAATTGTATGTAAAAATTAGTACTTTATTAGTGCTAATTTGTGAAGAGACTTTTTGAATTATTGTGGGATTGGACAAATTCAAAGAAATTAGATTTGTATGTTGAATGAAAGATTAATATCAGAAAATTAGTATAAGAAATTTGGATAGAAATGATTTGAGGACTAATTGTTAACCAATATCGAAAATGAAAAATATAGTAGTTTTGATGAACAATTCATGGATTTGTGTGAAAATTATATTTTTATTAGTGCAAAAATTATTTTATACTTGCTGATATGAAAATCATGAGAAGAGGATTTAATCTGGAATTTTCCAGTAATTTTTACAAAGGCAATATGAACCAAGATTAAATTGAACATCGAGTTGTTTTAACCACAGTACCAAAATGATTCATATGGGTTTTAATTTTGTATTGTGACAACCCGAGCTAGTAGCTCAGGCGGTCACTGTGTGCGGTTGGCTTCTCTGGGTCGATCGGTTCGAATCCCTGTGTCCACAACTTTTTTTCACACATTTGTTTGAGAGCATATAACTTTCGATCCGAAACTATAAGTATTAATTTCGCCCCCTTTATAACGCTAGCACAGTTCGGCCTATTGGCGGGTGCTCTTGGCCTTGTTTCCCGTGTGTCTGGGTTCGATTCTCCCCTTCGGCATATATATAAAAAATATTTTTTTGGGCTTTTTAGATGTCCAAAAATTATGAAAAAAATATGGTTATTCTCATAAAAATGTAAGGAATTTTATAAGAGTGATTTGGGCATTATTTGAATGAAATACACTATGGTTTGTGAACAAAATACACAATTAGAACTATGGTTCTAGAATATACACTTGTGAAAAATTATAGCTTATAGGATAAATTGAAATGGACTATTAGAAAGTGATTGGCAAAAAGAACCTTGTTGTGTGACATAATACTATTTATTCTCACTTGAGAATAATGTGCAAAAATATGAAGTATGAATGTTCATTAGTGATGTGAATTTCAAATGTGAAATTATGAAGTGCATGAGTTCATGTATGATTATGGATTAATGAAGGAATTAGAGATCATGTTAATGAAAAAGAAATTCGTTGGCTATGAATATGAATTTTATGAGTTATAAGTACTCAATGTGGACATTGTGAATTGGAATTGAATTGAAAGAGTAGCTAAGTCTCCCCCGGCAATTGGAAAGAAAAAGAAATGAAATATTGAAATGAAAGACCAAGGTTGGTCACGTTTGTATAAATGAATAAGTCCGGCTTAGTGGAGAGGCTAACTCTAGAACTTTGATTTTATTCATGATTCTATAAGACTAAGGACTAGTACATAGTGGAGATGTGATGAAAGTAGGAGAAAAACACGAGTGAGAGCCATCGGATTTGCGGCGGAGGGTATTTCACAGGTTCTTCACGATGAGTCGTGACATGACGTGGATACGGCTCCAGGGTGCCGTGGCGGCGGAGAGTATTTCACAGGTTCTTCACGATGCGTCGTGATATGACGTGGATACTGCTCCAGGGTACCGTCCCTGTGGTGACACTTGTGGGATATTTGGTGACTGCATGAGGATCGTGTGCCAAGAAGGAGGCTGAATTGTCCATAGGTTCTTCATGATGAGTCGTGACATGACGTGGGATTCCCCTCCAGTTTCTGTATACGTGCTTGCACTCATAGATCATCTAGGATACCTACCGTAGTTACAGTAGTAGATTAAGTCATGGCGAGGGATCGAACCCTACAAGATGAAGAACGATTAAGAGGCTTGCCCTCGGACCTATGTAGTATGGGATGCATAGAATCCGAACAAGTGCGCATTAGTGTCATGTAACATAAATAAATGCATTAAGGACTAAGTGCACAATCACAACACGACATCAATAGGGTAGTCCCTTTATTTGTAATGTGACAAGTTTGTGTTTGCTAAATATGGAAAATTGAGTTATACAATTTCCGGCATAGAGAGGATGGCCGTGTATAATGATCGTCGGTTGAATAAACTGACGTACCCACAGTCTTATATGCAGGTAAATGGCATGTTAAAGATTAAAGAGGAATGGATGCTTAAAGATTGTACCATGTTGTTGTACATTTATTTAATTGTTGTATTTTACTTCTGCTGTGCAAAAGAAAAGTGTAATATTGATGTAAACTCTGATGTAAGATGAAAAGTTTAAATTTCCCTGTAAAATTGTACTAAAGAAAGTAAAAAGATCCTGTAGAACATCTCGAATTCAGTGTATTTGGGATTCGGGGCATTACAGAAACAAATTATATATTTCCAATATTTGACGGAGCCACGCAATGACAGCATCAGCATGCTTGCCAAATTCTGTCACAAAGATGAATTGCTTTTAATGATTAGCAATGAATCTGTAGCCAACCATTTTTAATTTGGTGTCAAATTAATAGCCTAAAATGACTAGTTGATGTTCACAAAATTATCCTACACAAAATAGATTATTCAAAAGGAAAAACGGTTCAGTTTTCCATTGGAAATATAACACACTAAAACGAACACTGATTGTAACTGTAATTGTAAATATAACAAGATTCAAAAGATAAGATATTGAAAGCTGAGTCAAAAACATCAAGATGTCCATACCACAAACGCATATCCACTAGAAAGCCTAAAAAAGAAATTGAACACCAAACTCACAGAACACATTCAGTATAAACAGTTTTGGAATTTTAGATTTATGTACCACATAAATCTAAACTCACAGCAAGTATAAAGTATAAACAAAATTACCTGGAATCGGCTAGCGTGGGAGATAGCGGGGAGGAGAAGGGGGTGATCCGGTACTGTGACGACCTGGTGGGACTTCGGGGGCGGGGAGGAGAAGATGGTGTTCAGCGACGGTGTGTCTGGCTTCGGAGGGCGGGGAGGAGGATAGGGCGTTGGGCGACGGCGGGTAGGGCAACGGGGTCGCGGGAGAAAAGACGCTTCTACGGCGGGTCGGGGATTCGGGAGGCGCGAAGGAATAGAAATCAGAGGATTCGGGAGGCACGGTGAATAGAAATTAGGGATAGATTTCAGCGGGTCGGGGATTCTGGAGGCGCGATGGAATAGAAATCAGGGGGATTCAGGAGGCGCGGATGAATAGAAATTAGGGATAGATTTCGTGAAGGGGACGTTTTCGAAACGGGGGAGTAGTTAAAAGGGTTTTGATAGATTTAGATTTTTTACTTAGATTTTTTTTTGCCCATATCTATTTTGTTTAATTATAGATATAATAGCGTTTTTAAAATGTCGTAAATAATATAGCGTTTTGAAAACGCTGTCATAACTAAGGGTAAATTTCAAAATTAATCAAAGACAGCATTTTCTTCAAAAATGCTATTATTGATCACTTTCAATAGCATTAACATTTAAATGCTATAATAAGTCCGCTGTAGAAAGCCCAATATGTTGTAGTGGTAGTAGTAATAGAACCTTCTTTGGAACCTTCTTTTTGTGCTGCTACTTCCACAGATGTGTTAACCTCTACCAATATACACTTTATGCTGAAGGAATCAGGCATTCTGCAACATAATGCATCATCCTTCTGGTTAGGGATGGTGAGCGGGTCGAGCGGACCGAGCCGGGCCTAGTTGGCATTTCAAAAACTCGATCCGACCCGACCTGTCAACCCCTTCGGGTTGAACTCGATCCGGGCTGGGTCGCGGGTTTAGTTAATTTTTATTTGTTAGCTCCAATTTTTTTATATAAAAAAGTACAAGTATAAGAGTAAAAAAAAACTTTTATATATCATTTATTTCAACTTTTAATAAGTTTTTTTTATAACATTTCTACTTAAAAATACATGTAATAAAAACTAAAAAAACATACAAAATTATTGGATTACATATTTAAGAGGATAATTTAGAGTTCGGGATAGCCTAGATTTAGATTGAAGAGAGGGCATTAGACTCCTGTTGTGTACCTTTACTTAACATAAACCTCGGATCTCATCGCCTAAAATTTCCTACTCAGTTTGTTGATCTTTAGGTGAGTTGCTTACCCTTGTTAAATTTTCTACTGCTTATCCTTGAGTTCGGTCTGCAGCTTTCATCCAATCTTCGGTGCACACGAGCATCTCCAACGTATCCAGCTTCAAGCTATTCATGTAATCTGTTAAAACCATGCCACGTTTTAAAAAAGCACTTTCTGAAGCAACTATAGACAGAGGAGGGGTTAGTAAATCTCTAGCCATATGTGAAAGAATTGGAAAAATATTTTCATGTTTTTTCCACCACTGTAACACTTCATTCTTAGAACTAAAACCCATACTATCTTGTCAATTATACTAGTTTTATTCATTAGGTGCATTAATCCTAGGTTTTTAAAATTGAATTTGAGCAAGTAAATTAGCAGTGACGTCTTCTAGTTTACTCTTACCCTTACATCTAGAAGAAAAAGAAGAAGAATTTACTATACTAGTTTGGCGTGTTGTACTACTAGATGCATAAGTTCTATCGTAAAAATTATATAAGTTATTTAATGTCGACTCAAATGTAGCTAAATATTCACTACAATCATATTCAGATTCTTCTCCAAGTAAAGTAAAAAATATTTCAATCTAACTCTTTGTACCGCTAATTTGATACAAAGATACATCACAGTAGCAATACAATACAACATAAGAGAATGATTAAAATACTTCAAAAAAATTTCATAAGCGGGAATAATAATATGGCTAATGTATTGGTCTGAAATCATATCCTGAAAAGTATGCATCATAGTAATTATTGAAATGAAAATACTACTAGAATTGGAATCATAAGATTTTGAAAACTTCACAGTTGCAGTTTAAAAAGGTTCTAAAAATCTTAACATCGACTTGGCAAACCACCATGATTGAGGACTCATTTTAAAAAATTTCATGTTTTTTGCAATACAAAATTATTTTTAATCGCTTTGAATTGAGTAACAACATTTAACAAGTCGAAAATAGAGTTCCATCGAAGTTTAACATCTCTAGAAAATTTTCTAAAATGTACTCACTTAAGATTACAACATTCTTTAAATTGTTGAAGCATCATACCATTTAAAACAATAAAATGTTCACAAATTATAATTGCATTCAAATATGGATCGGCTACTATAACCCCCGTTCCTGATTATACAAATTTTTATTTCTCTTTTCTTCGTATTCTTGTATTCCAATTATCTGGAATATATATGTAAATTGTTGTTCTCTTGAACCCAATTGCATCCTCTCGATATTCGATTAATTTGTTTGAATCCAAATCCGAATTCATTCGATAAAATTATTTGATTCATTATTTGATTTATTTGTAAAACAGCACAATCCTAGCCATCCTATGATTTGATTATTTGATTCTTCGTTATTTATCAAGCCTAACCAATATTATTGAATTTATTATTTTCATTAGTGAAGCCCAAACATGCCAATAATGAAGAAACTCGTTAAATCTAAACACAACCACACCCGAACTCCCCTCAACTACACTCACTAATTCCTCTTTTATCTCCATTATCGAATCCTAACTACCCATTATCTCCTTAATCACCCCCTTAATTAACTCTAACCATTTCCTCAGCCTAATTAATCCCCAATTTCTTCTCTCTCTCTCTCCTTCTTCTTCATCCCGCAACCCCCATCGCCAGCTTCCCGACCATCCTCCTCGCCTTCCCGCCATCGCCTACAGCCAACCTCGAAGCCCCTGACTGTCTCTCACTCCAAAGCCCCAAGCGCCACCGCTCGCACCCTGTCGACCACCTCGCAGCCGTCGACCAAACCCCGTCGCCATCACTACTGATCATCACTGCCATTGCTGCAACCCCAGTCTCCACTTTGTCACCGAGCTCCTCTCCTCCCTCCGTCAACAACCAACCAACCACCTCCTACCAGCACCACCTTCTTCCCCTTTCGCCTGCCTCTGACTGCAGCCTCTTGCTGTTGTCGACGGTCGATCATCGCAGTCGAACCCCACCACCCTTCGCCTCACTACTAAGACCTCCCCCTCATTGCAACCTCCACCACTACAGCCACTCGACACCCTACAAACCCAGTTTCCATTACCGTCCACCACTGCACTCGATCTCTCCCCCACTGCCACCACCTCGCAGCCGACCTCCTGCTCACTCCGACCGCTTCCACTCAACTACCATCGCCACTCACCACCCGAGCTCCGAACTCACCTACCTCCCACATCTTCTTCATCACCCTCGCACCCCTCCTCATCATCGACACCCTGTTCCACCACCGTCGACCTCCCTGCAACCCTGTCAACACCCTCCACCACCATTGCTGCAACCCCACAGGCTCCCCCTGTAACCGCTGCTGCCATTCCTCCTCGATGCACCTCTGCCACCGCATTAGCCATGCCGCCGTCACTCTTGCTGCCCTAGCCGGCCTTCTCCAGCGCTTGATCCCTCCCCCACTACCTTCCATTGCAGTCGTCGTTCGCTGCGTTGCTGTTGTTTCTAGCTGTTGTTGCACGTACTGTTGCTGCTGTTGTTGACCTTGTTGTTATTCTCGGTGTGCGTTGTTGTTGCCTCTTACCATTGTTGCTGCGTGCTGCCATCTCTCGCTGTGTTGTTGCTCTCACTCTTGTCGTTGAGTCTCTATTGTTCTTGCCATGTCGTTGTTGTCGTCTCTTGCCCTTGCCATTGGTTGCCATCGCTCTCGTGTGTTCTCATCGCACGTGCAAACACTGTATAAAGGCAAGTATACCTTGTACATCTTCGTTATTCCGAACAAGCATATTGTTTGATCTCCTAAAATTTGTAATTAGATCACCGCAATAGAAATCTGTTATTCTTATAGTATTCATTTTTCGTGATGTTCCCATATCTAGATTAGTCGTTATGTTGAATTGAATCAATTCTTTTGCCTCCATGATTCGATGCCTTCAAAAGATCATAGTTTTCCATTATCCCCACATTCATTGCACAAACATGAATTTAAAACTATATGTTTGCAAATAAGAACTGTTACAATTTGAACTGGCAAGTTGCTGTCTTGCTATTGCTGTAACTTGTAGCTAGATTTTGAACTAGCTACTTTTCAAATTAATTAGAGCTTTGTACACAAGAGTCGTAGCCCTGTGAATCTAGTTTCTGAAACATTCGACGGATTCAAATTCTGAGTTGTAGATAATGAGTTATCATGTTTTTTGTACTGCTAGGTTTACACATTCCAGATTGTTACTTATAGCACATCGACATGTTTCACAAATTAAAATTTCATGTTAATAGGTGAATAAGGAATTGTTACAAAAGTGCTATTAAACCGTCTCTCATTTTCAAATAAAGTTTAAAACAATCGGCCTGGAGTGTGTTTCTAGGAATTCTTTTAAAATGTGGATTTAGTGCATTCTGGTTAAAAGCCTCTAGGTTCCAACTCTCGGAATAGGAAAAAGGTAACTCCTCTTTAATAACTAGTTTGACCATTTCTCGACGAACAATTTCGGGATTATAACTATGACTATCTATTTGTCCGGTCCTAGGGTTGATCTTTTGTTGTGTTGGTTGGTCAATAACTAGTTTGGGGTTTATACCTATAATGTGTCGTCTAATTGTACCCATCCCCTCACCTTTTTTTCATCTGTAACTTTTGCTACATGTTATGAAAATCTTATGTCGTATACTAGGATTCAACTCGTTCGTGATACAGTCATAATATTTGTGTCAATCGCTAGCTTCTCCTCTATATTTCTTACTAGAAGTGGATTGTGCGTGTTTGGTTTTATGTGTTTGTGTTTCAATATCATGCATTTCTTGTTGTGTGTCGGGATCAAAATCGTGTGGAGGAACATCATGTTGACCTATGTTAAGGTTAAACTCATATTTGGTCTCTAATTGTGGGATTTTTGGAGGCCAACGAAATGAACTGCCAGAATTTTTTCCACTTTGACTACGGTTGCTACCTCGTGATCGTGACATGATAAATGTAGTGTAGTAGTAGTGTATGTAAAAATAAAATTTCTAGTGTTTTAGTAGTATATATGAAAAAAATTAAAAACAATTTAGGAGGGTTGAGAGTTGAGGTAGTAGCATATGTGAAAAAGAAAAATCTAAAAAACGATAGGGAGTTTGAGAGAGAGGAATTTATTTACCAAAATGACCCACTTTTTTAAAGTATTTACCAACCTGACCTACTTTGGAAACTAATTACCAAAACGACTCACTCTCTATCTCAGATAGCAAGTTTGGTGAAGATAACATTGCTATTTGAGATAGCGAGTCTAACTTTAAGAAAAACTCGAAAAATACTTGATTTAGACTCGCTGTCGGAGACAACGAGTGTGTTTGTACCTTAGACAATGAGTGTCGATTGTCTAAACCCAAACTCTCTGTCTCATTCTTCTCTTCAATTATCTCTCTCTCCACTCTCTCTCCCAACTCCGAAACCCTAACTTCCAGATTTTGGATGGATTTTTTTGGTGAAATAACAAATTTGGGAGGCTAGGGCTTTGCCTTTCTTTCGGAGTTGGGAGAGAATGGAAAGAGAGAAATGAAGAGAGATAGCGAAGCAACGAGTCTTGTCTTTAAAAACTTCCTAATGGATACTCTCTATCTCAGTTAGTAAGTGTGGTACAAACACAATCGCTATCTGAGATAGCGACTCTAAACTTGGTATTTTTTTCTTCAAGTTTTAACACCTTAACATATACTAGCTATCTCAGATAGCGATGATGTTTTCACCAAAGTCACTATCTGAGATAGAGAGTCTAAACTTGGTCTTTTTCTTTAAGTTTTAACACCACCTAAACTCACTATCTCAGATAGCGATGATGTTTTCACCAAACTCACTATTTGAGATAGCGAATCTAAACTTGGTATTTTTCTTCAAGTTTTTCTCCAATTGTTTGAGAAAAAACTCAACATATACTTTTATCTCAGATAGCGATGATTTTTTCACCAAACTCAATATCTGAGATAAAGAGTGGGTCATTTTGGTAAATATTTTCAAAAGTGGGTTAGTTTGGTAAATACTTTCTAAAAGTGGGTCATTTGGATTTAAAAAATTTGAGAAAGAGAGAGAGAGAGTAGCGAAAAACTAACAAACAAATATCATAAAAATAAATTAAAGCTACAACAATAATAAAGATTTGAGAGAGTTAAGAAATTTTGATACCGTATTTCACGAATAATCGAATATAAACAATCGTATTTCAGTAATGAGAACCTTCACTACAACGGAAGAAGGATTCACCGGCGTTTTTTGAAAGCTTCCCCGACCTTTAAAAACGCCAGGGATTATCCTACCGGCGTCTCAATGAACGCCGCACCAAACGCTGGTGTTGCGCATGCCAGAGATTTTAGGCAGCCTACCCCGACATTTTGGATAACCGTCGGTGTACTTTTTCATTTTCCCAGCGTTTTGACCGCGCCGTTATAGGCAACCCCGGCGTTTTTAAAACGCCGGGGTATATTGTAAAAATTTTGAATTTTTCTATTCAATTTTTTTTAAGACATATACAGGCGTTTTGGAAACGCCGATGTATGGTTAAACAAACGTCCATTTCATTTTTTTCGGTTGAAAACCTATATATTTTTCCTTTTTGCAATAGAAAAAATTTGTAGTAATTTCCAGTAATCCACAATAACACAATAAAAAACATAAAAAACAAAATTCATTATATATATATTTTCCAAGCAAAAACAAACACAACTTAAGAAGTTTAAAGTTATGCAGTCTAAAATCCAGAATCCGACGTTTATCACACAAGTATCAAGTTACATATAACTCGGTTACAAAAAAGCTCAAACAAGTTTCACCATACAAAATAATTTGAACATAAAAAAAAACTATTGCAATTAGTAGATTCTCTTAATGGGTACGCCTCCTTATGTCCTCGATGCTTCCATCATGCTCACTTCGATTCTCGGGATTGGCCCGACTTGAATTAGTTGGAACTCTATTTTGAAACTGTGTAAGTCACACTTATTAAAATATTAGCAAGGTAATTATACATTAACCTAATGAATTTAGAACATAAAACTTAAAAGAGTATATATAGGTTATACTAACAAATATCTGAAGTATGTGCATGTACATCTGCTACACATACTAAAGAATGAATTGGGAATTGCAAAGGCTGAAGCTGAAGTATGTGTA
Source organism: Hemerocallis citrina (assembly GCA_017893485.1). Classification (NCBI taxonomy): domain Eukaryota; kingdom Viridiplantae; phylum Streptophyta; class Magnoliopsida; order Asparagales; family Asphodelaceae; genus Hemerocallis; species Hemerocallis citrina. The sequence goes on from CM030367.1 coordinate 123,556,888, forward strand.
CACCATTTGCAAAATAAAGTATCAATGATTCTCTAACACCAAGACTTCTAATGTTCCAGCATAAGTTCATATACTCCATATCTAAGCATCACAAAGGATGATCAGCTTTTCTAATTTGAAATTTGAAGTAGATTCAGTACATAATGAAAGAAAGTTTTGATCACCCAAGATCTAATAGAATATGGAACTACAGGTTATTGAAGGAGAAGAAGCATATTGCTAATATTAATCTAGACTAGGTCTTGAATGGAAAGATGAATCTTGTTTCTGACATGCAACCTACTCAGAAAGTTCTCGGAAGATTGAACTATACTAATAAATGAGTTATCTTCAGTACTGTTGATTATGTAAATATCGTTGATTGGAGAGATCTTCAGTAATGTTGAGTTATCTTCAGTACTGTTGAGTTATCTTCCAGTTTTATATGGTGTATTCATAGTTAATAGCAGCAATGAGGCTATTAAGTAAATCTAGGAAATTAATCCCAAGAATGAGTTACTACGTGATTCAAAAACTTTAACCCTCGGTCCGTATGACTAAAACAATGGAAACTCTAAACTACTATGTTAGATACAAATACTCACTTTTTGTGATCATTTCCATGTACAAAAATTTGAAACTCGTAACAATTAGTGTGGTGTGAGTTCCTCTCAATTAAAGAGCAATTAACAATACATGATCTACAACATGAGTTCTTCAGAAAAATGTTTCATAAAAATAGTAGAAATTGCAAAGGCTGAAGCTGAAGCTGAAGTATACTAACAAATAAGCAGAAGTATGTGTACAACATTTTCAACATTTGCAAAATAGAGTATCATTCTATGCCATCTGATACTCTAATGCTCTAATATTATAATCTAAAATTAAGGATCACCATTACTTAAAACAAGCATTAGTGGAGTGATACAGCCTAGAAAATCATGCTTGTGTTTCTAGCTCTGCAAATTAAAATTACTTAAGATTAAGGAAATCATGCTTATCACTACTTAAAACTATATCAATTGTTAACACAGATGAAAATGTACAGGAATACTAACCCTATAAACATATCATATCGGTTCTAAGTTACAATACTAACCTGTGTCGGAGTCGCTACTTCGAGATTTTGGTGCCTTAACAACTCTGACATCTCTGCAAATGCCTTTTTAAGCTCTGACAACTCTGACCTTATAGAGTGCATCTCCTTATGTCAGCACTAGATGCATGAGCCTCGAAGACTTGAGTGGGCGTTGGGCCTAAACCCATTCCACACACACGGCTAGGGCGCTCTGGGCCCCTCGTTTCAATCAAAGCATGGCACTGAAGTGATAATGTGGCAAAGGAAGATGTGGTAGAGTCAGATGCCATTGTGGAAGACAGTTCGGCATATTTGACTCTGGCAGTGCTCTGTTAAAATACAAATTGAAAAAAAACTACATATGTTATTTACTTCAAAGCGACTTAACAAATCTAAAAACACATACATCATGAAGAAAAATTACCGATATCATCACAGCTGCAGTGGAAACAAATTGCCCATCTGATTTCTTGTGGGTAGCGTCAAAGAAATCTAGATCGCCAAACTTGTCTGCATCGTGTTTCTCAACCATTATATTAATAAATCACAGCTATAAGAAACATTATAAACTTTGTATAATCATTGGGGGGAAAAACACTTAACACTAACCAATCTCTCACGAACTACAGCGAAGCTGCTAGTTCCAGCAGTATGCAATACCTCCTGTTGCCCCCGACTTGCCGAACCGATTTCAGACCTTTTCTGTACATTTCAGATTATTACAACTCAATCATAATTAATAAACAAAATCAAATGCAATAATTGTAATATTAAGATGAATACCTTTCCCTCTGGAGAACTCCAATAATGAACAAGGTAGTGCCAATCGAAAGGATTAACATTAGGGGGGACAACACTTGCATTGTCGGCTGCGGACTTGTTTTCTTTAGCTGTTGCATCATAGGTTGGAACACCGTTCCATAATTGTTGAAGCTCATTTATTAATGGTTGAAGGTACACGTCTATATCATTTCCTGGACTTTTCGGTCCAGGAATTATCATGGACAACATAAACGATGAAGGTTTCATGCATTTCCAAGGGGGCAAATTGTACGGAATTAACACAACCGGCCATATGCTATATGTATTACTCATTTGCCTAAATGGGTTAAAACCATCACTGGCTAATCCAAGTCTCACACTGTGAGAATCTTCAGCAAAATCAGGGTATCTTTCATCAAACTTTTTCCAAGACTGAGAATTAGCCGGGTGTTTGAGAATCCCATCATTCTTGCGACATTCTGCATGCCATTTCATATTCGAAGAAGTTTTAGAGGACATAAACATTCTTTGCACCCTAGGAATTATAGGAAAGTATCACAAAATTTTTGCAGGCTTCTTTCTCCTTATTTTTTAACTGGGTCATCAACTTCTTGGCCTTTATTCAGTTTTCCTTTCCATTTCGAAGTTCGCATATTTCACAATTCTGGAGTCTCTCCTTATCCCCCCTGAAGAGCATACAATCAAATGGACAAGCAAAAATATTCTCATACCCTAAATCGAAAGACTTGAGATTTTTTTTTACTGCATGGGATGATTCTGGAATACAGATTTCAGGAAATGCTTCATTAAGTAATTGAAGTAGCATGTTGAAGGACTTAGTAGACCACCCGTTTAAAGTTTTGATCTGAAATAGTCTAACAATGAATGCAAATTTCGAAAATTTTGAGCAATCACAGTACAAAGGTGTACTAGCATCTCCCATCAACTTAGTAAATGCTTCGTATTCTTTGTTAACTTCAGGATCTTGTCTTTCCTCCTCCACTCCACCACCAATGTCTAATATTTCTGTTGACTCATTATGGGCTACTAATGTTGGACTGTTAAAGTGTGCAGGATTGTTATGAATTCCAAATGCATCCCATAGTAAATCTTGCATCTCATCGGCCACACTTAAGTCGTCATTTACTATGGGCTCGTCTTCATCTTCTAACACACCCGGTCCAACCGGAATCGCCGGGGCATGCTCTCCACAACAAAACCATTGTGTGTACCCTTGGAGAAAGCCGTTGATCACCAAATGTGTTTGAACTTCGTCGCATGTCTTTAGATGACAGTTTTTACACCGCCGACATGGACAAAGAATCAAATTAGGATCACATGAATTTTTGTTGGCGAAGATAATAAAATCTTTAATGCTATCCCGATACTCCTTTAATAATCGTGACTTGTTCATCCAGCTTTTATCCATTTCAACAATATCACTCAATCTGGAAAAAAAAGTTCATAAATTAAAATTTTAATATCATCTAACTTACCAAGTCGATTGCCTATGAAAGGTCCAATCCGGTGATTCTAATAAAAAGGCAACCCAATATCATAGAATATCATAAAAAGCAGCCCAATATTTGATGATTCTAAAAAAAAGGCTTTGTTATTGTTGTTGTTATTGTCGTATCGACTTTCATCTTGTTTTGGATCTAAGATTAAATGATAAGGCCAAATGGAATATTTTGTGGCATGATAGAAGCTTCTTGGTTTAACACACACACACATGACTCTTGTGACATGATAGATGCTTCTAGGTTTAACGCAAAGAATTTATTAAAACAATACATGTTTTCTTTGATTTCCATTATTTTCATTTTTGAAATTTTCTTCTCCTTCAAAAATAGAAATTTGTGGGGACCTATAATTAAACTATATCATGTAACACAACAGGTTATGAATAATATCCGCGAAAACACTCTCATAGCCACATTTAATAATAGAAGTATTTATGAACACCTAGGAAACGATGATATAGTTCACACTGATGACCAGGAAGTACCTAGAAATAACCATTTTCACCGTTCTCCTTCCATATTGAACCCCAAGGGGCAAAACCTATATTCAAAGAATTCTTAGTGATCACACTTTATGACCATATTGATGTCTCTGTTGAATATACCAATTCCAGTGCACATTCATAGCCGAACTAAAAAATAAGTAACTATTAAGATCAAAATGAAGTTCACAATTCATCAATAACATAAATGTAGGCATCACTTTTCACCAACTGCTTAGCTTTATACTTATTAACACGTAAACATGTGCTTGACTACTAGAAATCACTTCTTCCTTACAAATTATATCAGAGGATATACCATGAGATATGTCTTCTGAACACCTTACAATATACTCAAATTAATTAGTAAACTTCCAACAACCACTAAATCATCACTTAGAAGAATCTGTTTTATACAATAAAATAAGGAAAGAACACCTCGGCTTAAATAGGTTGTAAGTGTCTCACCTACAACACCTACATGACGCTATAACATTAGGATCGCTAAAACTTTAGGTTCACCCTACTAGATAATGTACTGTATGGATGTTTAATTGTTCTTATTTCCAGAAATTGATTCTTATAACCTCCACGTAGCAATAGAATATATTTTTAGATGTATGGGTCGCTTCCCTTTGCTCTTCTTAAACCAAATCAGCATCAGGGTTATATACTCAATTTTCATTCCATCTAACTCTAGTTTTGACAATGTAAGATCTTGGAACCTCCTCTCCTCTAGTCAACTGACCCCAATTATGGGTTTGACTAACATCCTACTAGTAAAGCCTATGCTTGGGCTACTCCAACGATATTGACCTTTTTACAACATCTGCATAGCTATTTTTTTTGCCTCCATAGATCAACAACATAGTTCCCTCTCTTAGCCTATCCACTTTGTCTTAACTACGAGGAAACTACCAATCATGCCTGTTATTACTGACCTTCAAAACATAATTCCATTGATGAATAAATTAGTATGAATAAAGTAATTTGGATCCTCCCAAGGCTTTACATACAATTGCTCCTACTCCCCCTTTCTCATCCCTCTTTGAAATCAAAATGATGGTTCAGTAGCCAATGGACTCAGTGCTATAGGATTTTCGGTTTGCAAATCTGTTATTTCATTCTTCTATTATTAAATTTTAACAACAAGTTATGAACAATATTTGGTTTCTTTGATAAGGTACATTGATTGTATTTGACAAGTCTCTCATTTTGTACACCACAACTTCAACTATAAATTAGTTCCTCATGATTCCATAATTCCTAAACATGAAATGCAACTAATATTAGAACTCCTACATACCCTTTATGTATAAATCAGAAAAGAAACAAAAGATAACTACAAAACCTAATTAAACTACACACCCTAATTAACAAATCCACAAATTTAGCAAACCTTAAACAGTCTAAATCCCCCCATAAGATTCCATAATTCCTAATTATTCATTCACACAATCCCAATTACAAATAATTTTATTCATAAATACAAAATTTATCAAAAGTTATAAATAATTATACCGACGACGGCGGGAACGAAACGTAGTTGACGATGGTGGGAGCACGGCGGAGGAGACGACAGCGTAGGTTCGACGGTGGAGGTTCAATGGCGGGAAAGCACTCCGTTGGAGGGAGAGAGAGAGAGAGAGAGAGAGAGAGAGAGAGAGAGAGAGAGAGAGATTACTGCAAAGTTAAAATAAAAGGGGAATTGGGGGCGGCAGGGTAAAAAAAACCCCATAATATATACCAGCGTGTTTTTAATAAACGCCGGTGTATAACATAATACCCCGGCATTTATTAAAAGCACCGGTGTATGCTGACGGTTTATATCCCCACGAAATAACATAATCCTACCCCGGCGTTTTCCAAAAACACCGGGGTATAAATCCCGGTATAGTCGGTTTATTTTGTAGTGCTTTCTTGCTTTTAAGATGTTATTCTTTATAAACAAAGATAATTGATATCCCAAGTTGGCAGAGGACCAAGTCTCTTAAGACTAGTGTTGTAGACTTGGTGTTGTAGTAGGTGGTAGGTTGTTGGCATCAGGCATCTCCTGTCTTGACTTTGCTTTGCTTTGCTTTGCAGTTATTTTATCTATTTATTCTACTCTCTTGGGAACAGGCCTTAAGTTGATGCAATCTGGATTTGAACCTCAGTCCTATTGCCTACCGGTAAGAGGCTTTCCTGTTGTATCACACACTACAAAATGCACAGGATATAGCGGGGCTTTTACAAGGCTATAGCGGTGTTTTTTGGCGCCGTTATAGCCCATAACGGCGCTTTTGAAATTTCCGCCGAAAATGCCGTTACAGCATGCGTCGTTATAGCTATATGGGCTATCACGGCGTTTACCGATGCCGCCACTATAGGGTTCCTACCTATAATGGCATTGCCAAACCGCCGTTACAGGAGCATTTTCGTGTCAAAGTTTTTGAAAAAATTAGAGCTATAGCAGCGTTTTGCCAAGCGTCGGGATTGCTCCCCTGAATAATAGCTAGCATTGGCACCCTGCAGCGGTTCTTGTCTAGCGCCGTGATAGAGGGTACTTAAAAGCAGTAGTATCTATTGCGGCGTTTATTGGTAAACGCCGCATTAGGTCGGTTTTTTTTGGCATTTCGTTATAAAATTTTGAATTGAAAAAACCAGTAATTAATCGCATATTACAAATACATGTAATCATATTAAATTTAAATGCTTAAATCTTAAAATCAATAATAACATCATAATCAAGAACCAAAAGTCACACATCACAAAAAACAACTCAATTGAAAACAAAAGAAGTAACACATATAAACTATCATACAACAAGTGTCAAATGTATATGTTGTACAACACTTAGTTATTACAAAACATAGATATAATTCCTACAAAACATTTTAAAAAAAGTCTACATTCGACAAACTACAGCAGGGGAGTCTCCTCGTGTGGCCCGCTATTGCTTCCAATTCTATCGTTATTTTGCCCTAGTGTATGTGCGTGACTGGAAACCGATGGAATACGTTATCCCTGTAGAAAAAACATAAATATTTCATCATCAATTTGTCAAACAAAAGAAGTAGTTGTTATTAGGGACTTGGATGGTACAAAAGAGAGGCTTAATAAAGAAAATGGATGATTAATAAAGCAATTCATAAAATTAATACAAAAAATCTGAAGTATATCAATAAGAAGAAAAGTTAATTATAAGATTGTAGTACACTAAACACTGAAACAAGAAAAGCACTTTCAGGCTTAAGTGAAATTCTGATAGTTGTCAAGTCGTTATACTTATCATATATAATTTTCCTAGAATACCATATCGTATATCTTATCAGTCTCATTTTTATGATATTTACTATCTCTTCTTTCGTCGATTCTATATCTTGTATTAGATGTAGCTATATGATTCCAGCATTTCTGTTCCTTCGTTGGTTCAGATATTGAAAAATGGAATTAGCTAGCTATTAGAATAGATCCTTAAGCTCATTCGCTGAAAATAATGTAAAAGCTGGTCAGCTGAATTGATGCTGGATTTTTTCCGGAAGCGATACTGTTGGTAAGATTTTTATTTTAAAATACAACTTGTTTAATTTTCTAGCAACAAATATAGCGAAAATGAATCACAAATCATAGTTCACAATTCACTCAGTTACAGATTTAAATATCTGAACTCATTCTTATTTCAGTTCCAATGTTGTAATGCAAATTCTAGTGCTATATCTTTCTTTCATTTTCCCATCACACAGTTTTTGAAAATACTGTACTTTATTAGATTCTTTAGATAATATGAGAGATTATCAAGTGTTAGTGAGCAATACTCAAAAAAGAAAAAAAGAATTTCATATTCTATATGCAAGCTAAGCATCTGATTTTATTTTCTCCATTCCCACACATTTATTGTTCAATTAGCTGTACCTATGTGTATCATTATCTTGTTACGTAATATGCTTCTGGAGGGAAAAAGTATGAGAGAAAAAAGAGACATTTTTTGTGTCACTTTCATTTTATACTATTGTGCATGCATTCAGATTCTCATCGCTAAACATCAAGGTAATCTGGTTCTCATCACTGCTTCGGTTATGATAGTATCTTTCTCTGTGATATTCGGTTTCATCGTATCTACCATCATGTGGATTTGGCTGCACATATCCATATTCCGACACATTAGGCATCGGCCTGTAGGTATTATAACTATGGGTAACAGAGTAAGGAACCTCTTGATGTATCTCATGCAGAATATGTGTACCAATGCATGTTACATGTATACATTATTCCTCACCCTCGGAGACAAAAAAATCTCTCTTTCCTACTCTCCCTCAAAATATTTATACATATAATGAATAGGCGATCCAATAGATTACTATTAATATCTCTATTCCCTAAAATAAATTTGCACGGAAATTTGATTTGGTATTTACTAATTTTGTCAAACCTATATTTACCCAGAACCGGATCCCTAACCAACTTTAAAATTTTGCAGAATCTACTGTTCAAGCATGCTGAAAGCCATATACCCAATACCTGACGATAAGGTTATACAGCTATAATTTTGGGGTCATTTGTACAATTGTTCGATACTCAATCAACCCTAACTGTATTAAAATAAAAATCAACAGCATTATGCTTAAGCTTATTATAACAACAGTTCATCACCTGTACTGTTAAATCACTGAGCCTGACTTGAGTGGGTTTGCCATATAAAAGAAAAGGCTGAGTGATATAAGAAATCCTACTCAATCTCAGGTTTCACTCCTCTCATAATTCTCTAACCATTCTAGTAGACTCTCTGTCTCTAATGAGATCCACTAAACCCTAACTCCAAATTTCCAATGAGATATGCTGATGCCCAACCCCCCAAAACCCAAAAACTTGAGCCCGTTTGGATAATTGTTGTGGGCCTGTTTTGTGAATTTTTTTTTTTTGAAAACGCATTTGGTTACGTTCTTTTGGGGCCTCTTTTCAAAAATAAACCCAACCCCTCTTTTGATAAAGTTCTCTCTCTTTTTTTCTAGTTACCCCTTCCTCTCTCTTCTTTGACGCCGACTTCAGAAAGAAAACCCTAGAACCTTTACTCCCATTTACTCCCATCTTCAGTATCCTTTACTCCCTCTTTACTCTAAGCAAGAGTCGATACTTTCTTCTGCGATTTGCTCTATTTCCCCCCCTCTCAAGCTCCTCGATGGTCGATTCATGGTCTGTGAGACCAAATCAGATTTTACAAGAAGGTGTCTTTGAGAACGTTGTAGTAGAATCACACGGCGGCTGAGGGAATCTGTCGGAGACAACTTCTACAGCTTTGAAAGCAAGCAAACCAAGGTATGTTTAAAATTGATTTAATTTTTTTGCTTGTGTTTAGTTTTGGGTCGTTGTTAATTCTAGATCTATGAAAAAAAATTCCCCTTTTTTGGTGTTATTTTTTTTGCCGGAGTACCGATTTGAGGGACAATTTTATTTTTTTTATGCTGTGATTTGGAGATGATGAGTACTGATCCTCATGTTCGACGTCAATGTGTTAATTCCAGATCTGAATCAAAAAAAAATCTATTTTGTTTTTTGGACCTATACTGAATTGAGGGATAAAGATTTATACTGAACTGAAATTGGAAATGATGTGTTCTGATCCTACGATCGACGTTGCTTTTGTTACTTCTGGAAATTGGATATTTCAATTGTACTGGATTAAAGATGGTGGCTAAACTGGAATTGGAGATTTTTTTTGAAATGTGATTTCGATTGAACAGGAACTGGATAGTAGACATCATCTACAATTGCTATAGTAACCTCAAATTAGTTTTTCCCATTCACTGTTAATGTTGAGCAATTGATGATTGTTATTTTATATTTATCGTTTCTGTGGCTAATGAAGATGGCTAGTAAGGGAAAGGAAATTGAGGTGGAGAGTGATATTGTCATTTGGCCAGCATGTAATGTACTTATATTTGTGGAATTGATGGAGGCGGAGATCGATCAAAATAGTTTGAAAAGTTTGACCGTTGAAGCGAAAGTTTGGCAAAAATTTGTGGGAAGTTTGAATCACATGTGTAACCGTACGTACACGGTTAAACAATTAAAAGAAAAACATTCCTGACTTAGGCTGCAGTGGATGGAGTTTCACAATTTGAAGAATCAAAGTGGTATGGGTTGGGATGAAGACAACCATATAGTCACTTGCGAGCCCGTTGTTTGGGAAGCATATGTCAAGGTTCACATATAACTTATTTTTTTATGCAGTGTGTGATTATCATCGTAATATACTTATTCATGAATTTAGTACTTGTAAACTAACAACACATAATTTTTTAATAGGCACACCCTAATAGTAGACAATTCAAATCGAAGGGTTTGGCCAATTATGATGCTTTGACCAAAATTTTTGGTAAGTCTACTGCCCAGGACTTACTTTCTAGGGCTTCAACTCAAAGGGTGTATGACTCCGGTGAGGAACGAAGGGTCAACTTTGAGTTCACGCAACACCCCCCCCCCCCCCCCCCCCCCTCAATGCACCACATGTAAATTTGGTTGATGATGATGATTACGAACCAATACATTCGGGGTCTCAAAAGAGATGCTCTGGTGGGTCTAGCGGTCAAGCAACAAAAAACTCGAGAATGGATATTTGTGTTGATGCCAATACCGAATCGCATATTGCAAGAACTAAATATTATAGGAAGAAAATGAGCGATCGAGGTGATCGCTCGGATGCAAAAGATCAGTTCTCCATTGATAAGTGCATGGAAATAATTAATAAGATGGAGGGGCTTGATGAAAAAAAGCTTGGTGTGGAAATGGACAACATAGTTGCAATCCATAGCTGGCGTCGTGGCTTCATTCTAATGAAACTGGAACTTAGACCCATATGGTTAGCCAATCTTGCGAAAAAGTACTAATTTGTTAAAGTTGGCTCAAAACCAATGTATTGTTTAAATGTCTTACCAACTTATTGAAATATTTCTGTATTAGTACATTGTGAATATGTATTGGCACAATCTGTTGTTGGATTTTCTGTGGTAACGGTTTAATTTTAGATGCATTTGCCTTCACTAGCTGTTGTTGTTTCTGTTTTTTATATTTAACTTTGCTAGATAAGATAAAATGTTGGTGTTATTGTTTATATGACCTCCACTATTGTAACCCCTATTTCCGATTATACGGATTTCCATTTCTTTCTTTCTCTCCATGTATTCTTTTTCTTCAATTTCCGTATAAATTCATTCCGACGCATTTAAATTCTTTTGAATCTCCTATTGAAACTCAAATTTATATTCTCAACTAGAATTTGTCTCTCTTCTTTTTATTTATCTCCTTTAAAGCCTATAGATTTTGATATATGTTATTTAATTATTTGTTTGAAGCCCAAATCAAGCCCATCTCCTATTGGACTCTAATCCTAAACCCAAACCCACAAACCCATATTCTACTCACCTGTATACAATCTCTTCACATTTCTCCCACCTTGCACGTTCCCCTAACTATATCCCCACTTTCTCTAACTACTTTGATTATTATTTTAATAAACACTCTCCCTCTCTCTCCCCTTTACTCTCTCTGCCTCTCCTGTTTTCCCAATAGAACCCAAACCAAAAACAACCCAAATCCCCAACTCCGTCGCCCTCTTCCTCCGCTCTCCTCTTCCGTATGTCGACCACCTCTCCTCGCCTCGCACCGCAACCACCGCCCATCGCAGCTGCTAGCCACCGGAACCCATCGGCGCCCCTCCCCCGCGCAGTCGTCACAGCCCTCGCCTCTCTCCCGATCTCTCACCTCTCCCGTCCATCCCCCTGAGCGACGCCGACACCAGAGAAGCCCTTCGCCCTGTCTGCCCTACAACCACTGTCGAGCCTCCCACTCGTCTTCCTCGTCGACTTCTGCCTCTCCTCCGCTCAGCCAGTGCGACGCTGCCAGTTGCCCGATCTTCCTCACCGTTGCGACCTCCTGTCGCGCCACCAGACATCGTCGCTTTCGTCCTGAGCATCGCCGACCGTTCTCCCGCTCTCTCCCTCTCTCTGTCGTTAATTGGGAAGGAGATCAGGTGTGTTTTGGGTGGAATTGGGTGATTGAGTGTTGGTATTTGGTGTTTTGTAAAGGGGAGGTTACTGTGTTGCAGTTCTATGGCAGGGAAGAGGAGGGATTGAGTATTGTGTGGTGTTTGTTGTTCGTGAAGAAGAGGATCACGATCCACGTTTGGTGGACCCTGTGTTACTATTGAGTTGTGTAGTATTACTGTTGTGTAGGAAGGATTGGATAGGTTGTGTGTGTGCTATTTGGTGAGAGCGGGTTGTAGTATTGGGCATTTGGTGTATGTGCTGTTCTGGTATGGAGTTGGGATTCGCTGTTTGGTATTTTGGCACGCATCTTCGTACGTGTTCTTAGGATTGCTCTCCGGGATTCTGATCCCGTTATTCTAGTGATTCTAATCTAATCGTCTACAAAATAAGGCAAGTCCATTTGAACTTATTTAAGATTTCTAGTTCAAGTTTAATTGACCTCCCGCAAGTAGTCCCTTTTCAATTATCTTAAAATTGCATTGTGTCCTTTCCGTTGGGAGTATCAAGGATTTACACGAGCTAACCCGACGTACTCTTGACATCTTATATATATCCATTGACTCAAACCCAAGCCTAGACACATACTTGACATGAATAAAATAACTAGAATTGTATACAAAGAAGATGAATGGTGATTGAATACATTGATTGATTGAAATATCGTGACTTGAACAATGACATCGTGAATTGACTCGTACATTGCAAAATTCATTCTAATTGTCGTACATTAGTGTAATGCATTTCCTGATACAATAACATGTTGATTATCGACATGAATGAACATATACGTGATGGCTTTTTTATGAATTCCTGTTGCCATGTCTGTCTTGTACTGAGGTTTCGACCCAGTTATATTAGGAATCAGTTAAAATAATATAAAGAGAATTGTTATTTTAGATTTACTACTTCATGTTTATTATTGTGCAATGCATCATGTTGCTGCATTCCATCATATCCTTCACATTCTTATACACATTTACATGGACATAATTTAATAAAATACTAAACAAGCCGGGGTTTATAAGGGTTGACTTAGTAGTGGATAGTCTCAGAAAATGTACTCGGTAAGGCCTATCGTGATATCGTATTGACATGGAAGGAGAAGTAATGATTGTGAATGATTGATTGAAAAATTGGGAATTGATTGATTGTAAATGGTAAATGATTGTTATTGACACCGAGTACACGCTCTGTAGATCCCACCACTATGTCTCAAACGAACACTGTTGTGCGTGCACCGAACCTGTGGTATGGGATGCAGTAGTACGTGCACTAGATAGGAGAAATGACATTCTAATGAACTTAAATTGACATGTATATATACTTGATTAAGACCATTGCTGTTAGTACCATTATTGTCCTTGCAATTTGAGCTTGATTCATATTCCTTCATGTACCTTATTCCTTACTCTCTGCTTTCACTACTTGCTGTCCGTACTTGCTCTAAGGACAAATTATTCATTCTTTTTAGATGAACAAGTACAGGTGTACAAGAAGAATTTCCAGAAGGCATTGACGAGCAGTTCTTCTACGATTGGAGCAGGAGTTTCTCGAGCTATTTGGTAAGTTCTTATATCCCAGGTTTGGTTATTGAATTTCATTCTCGTCTATGTGATTATGTTTTCTGCGTGGTTGTGATTCATTTTTCTTATATTGTTGAATTAAGACTGGTACAGCTTATGGATGATATGAGTTGGTGTACTTATATCATTCGCTGGGCCTTCCTCAATGATATGCCAATTGTCGTCGCCAGCAGGGTCGAAGTGATCAGCCATCTTTAGAAATAGGGAGGAAGAAGCATAAGTCATAGAGCAACACAAATGTAAGTCACTTACATTTAAATCTCTAGACTCAAACACACACTCTAATGCCCGCTTCTAGGGTGTCGTTCCTTATAAATTTGTACCAGTGTGAAACGTAGCTTTGATACCACCTCTGTAACACCCCGAATTCCAAATACAACTGAATTCGAGATTTCCACAGGATCTTTTCGTCTCATTCGGTACAATTTTACAAGAAATTGAAAACCTTCCATTTTACATTAGAGTTACATGAGATTTTACACTTACATTTTACAGCGGAAGCATATAACACAATAATTTACATGTAATGACAGCGGAAGCAATTTACATCATTCAAATAAATGTACATCAATAATGAATAATTTGTAAGCATCAGTTCTCCTTTCAATTTTATCAAGCCATTTATCCCGCATACAAAACTGTGGGCACGTCAGTTTATTCAACCGACGAAAATTATACATGGCCATCCTCTCTATGCCAGAAACAGTATAACGATTCTCATTTCTTAACAAATCACAAACTTGTTCACATATCAAATTAAAGGGAATACCCTATTGATATCGTATTGTGATTGTGCACTTAGTCCTTAATGCAATTATTTATATTATATGACACTAATGCGCACTTGTTCGGATTCTATGCATCCCATACTACATAGGTCATAGGTCCGAGGGCAAGCCCTTAATCGTACTTCATCTTGTAGGGTTCAATCCCTTGTCATGACTTAATCTACTACTGTAACTACGGCAAGTATCCTAGATGTTTTCCAACATACGAACTCATATCTAGGCACCCTGAAGGGAATCCCAACGCACTGACACAGGACTCATCATGCAGGCATCCTGTGGTAATTCAGCTCCTACCATAGACATGACACCACCCGCAGTCGTCAAACACCCCATGAGCGTCGCCACTGGGACGGTACTCTAGAGTAGTATCCACGCCCTATCATGACTCATCATGGGACATCCTGGGATACGCTCTCGCCGCCAATCTAATGGCCCTCATATTCAATATTTTTCTCTTACTTTCATCACATCTTCACTATGTATCTAGTCCTTATTTTATTAGAATCATGAACAAAATCAAAGCTCTAGAGTTAGCCTCTCCACTATACCGGACTTAATCATTCATTCAACATGACCAACCTTGGTCTTTCTTTTCAAATTTCATTTCATTTACTTCCAATTGCCGGTGGGAGACTTAGCTACTCTTTTGTTTCAATTTCAATTCACAATTACCAAAATTGAGCGTTACTAGCTCGTGAGTTCATTTTCATAATCTCAATAGATTTTCCTTTTCCATGTTCATAACTTTCACATTCATACAACTTTCATAAATTCAAATAAATGATTCGCTTCATTTCAGGTATAAATTCATGCAAAGACAAATAGAGTTTACTTAAATTGTCCCAACCAATAATCATTCAACATAAAATTCATAATCTTTACCATAAAACAATTCATAGAATTTCTGAGATGTCAAAAGTGATCTGGACAGTCGACTTAGAGCTTATCCAGTCGACTTGTTCAGTCAAAGAAAGTTCTTCCATAACCGCTCGGAAGAGTCGACTGCTGCACATGGCCAGTCGGCTGTTCCGTAGCGTTCAAAATCTACATATCATTTACGGGGCAGTCGACTGTCATTCAAACCAGTCGGCTGTTCTACAGATTTCAATTATACAATTTTTCAAGTTCAGTACAGTCGACTGTTACATACATTCGGTCGACTGAACAGGGTTAATTTTTGAATCAAGGGATCATCTCTCCCTTCTGTTTTTCAATTCGCACACAGCATTTTATTCAACTACAGTATGTTCAATGTCAACATAAACATGTGATTCTTATCTATTTACCATCATCATAACATAGCTTATGATTAAATGTAAATCTCACACAATTAGTATGTTCTTTCCTCCAAATGAGATGCTAAACATACATTTTTCCTTTACTCATCATTTATCCACGAAGATGAATGCTAACTCCAATTTAACAATGCTAGAAAATCAAGTTAACAATTCACCTTAAATACATCGTTTCATGGAATTCCAAACTGTTCATATTTTATTTCAGTGCACTAGTCGACTGCTCACATGATCGGTCGACTGTACAGGTCATTTTCAGTTCTCTAATTATCATTAGTTCTTTTTCATCTATTCACATCTTCCACAATAAGTATAACACAAAGCATTTTAATATACGATCACCCTATCAATCCACTTTTCACAAATATGATAACAATCAATATTAGCTCTAGCATGATCTCTATATTAGAAGTCCTGAGAAACACCCACCTTGTTGAAGAGTTTAACGAAATCCCGTAAAGCCTTCTGGTGTGATAACGTGACTCCTCCTTGCTCCTTGCCACCGAGAATCCTCTGAAGTGATGACCGGCCTCCAAGATACTCACTCACAACTCAAAAAAATATATCTTTCTTTCAAATAGAGTTCTTAGTGTAAAAGACAATGAGTGAGAGGGGTATTTATACTAAATCTTTGGGTGAGATGGAGGGCTAGGATTGAGTAGATGGTTATGAGATGGAGGGCTAGGATGAGAGTAGGAGTTGTAGTAACTACCCACAACTAGGTAACCACCTACACTAACTCCGCTTCTTCCAAAAAACCGGCCAAGGAAAGGTGCTCATGCACGTGTACGTGCAATGCACATGCATGCACTAGTCTCCATATAAAAACTTGTACAGTATACATCCTTATAAAAATATTCTTTTAAAAGATGTTACCTTACAAGTTGTTATTAAGAGAATGGGCATAAGTTGATGGGCCGAAATATTAGTTTTTTACAAAATAAATAAATTAGATTTTTGGGCTTGTGTTTATTTGAGACAAGATCCTTTTATAAAAAAATAATTTAAAGAACACATATACATATATATATGCATATACTCATCATCCATAAGGAAAATAATTATAAGATTTCATATTACGAAAATTGCACGTGCACACTACGTGCAAAATAAATAATTTTCATAGATGAAAATCGTGGCATTACAGTATTCAAAAAAAGGTTTTCCATATTCAAGTATATGACCAACTACATGTTCACAAGGCAAGTTCTAATGGTACCAGTCTGTTGTGCAATTCATAATTTTATACGTAGATATTCAGCGGACGATGCATTCTTTTCTGATTTAGAAGATGAACAAATTACTCATCTACACAGTGAAGATAATGCTTCCACATCTCAACCTTTGGATATGTCATCTTCTCAATTGAATCGCATGAATACTAAAAGAGACCAAATTGCTATGGCAATGTGGAATGCAAGACATTAATGTAATTTTAATGCCCAATGTACTTATTCATGGCTTCATTGTGCTATTCCAATATATGGTTGTAAATGCCTTTCTTTCATTTGAAGCCCATATATTTGATAATCGCATCTAAATTTGATTTAAGTATGTTGGCTATGATGAAATTCACACATTATATTTAGAGGCATGTGTGTTGCCCACCCCCTTCACAAACCTACTAGTTTTGTATAGTTCTGAATATGAAATGAACACCCGCAGTGAATATCCATCAAAATGAACATAATTGGGGGTGATTTGTATTGACCCTTATGGTTTATGTTAAGCAAGATGGGTTATTATGTGGACTATTCATGCTAAATTGATTGAATGCTTTTCATACTTAACTATAGGTGGTGGAGAGGGTGGACAGTTGATTAGATATAGTTGGCATGGCATAATAATGGAGCCCTATACTAAGCTTGATGCTTCATTTGAACAAATGTTCTATACAACTGTGTTCTGAGCCTACGACTAATTCAATCCTCTAAGAACACATGATTGGTTCAGTGGGATGGGATGCATACATACAAAATCAAATATCTTATACGCCTTTACCCTTACCCCGTTTCTGATTTTTATGAGAAGAGAAGCAAAAATTTCCTTTCAGAATAGGGTAACCAAATGCTTTTCATGTATAAAGTTTTCATCTTATCATGATAGTTAAATAGTTGTTCATAATGGATATTTCAATCTTGTATGATTTCGTCCCTTTATTTTCATTCTGATTGTGGGATATGTCATGGGTATTGATGTTTTGTTTCCATGGTGCACTGATGTATTTGCAGGTTGTACTTGGACGTAATGTAGTGCAGTTGGATGCATGTAGTGTTTTTTATGCAGTGCACTATGATACTTTAGATGAATGAATGGAGTTTTCTCCTGACATGAACTACCTCTCGTTTAAATATATTTAAAAGTATGATTTTAACATATATGTCGTTCTAGGCAATGATGAAATATACTATCGATGAAAAGGTTCTGTGTCCACCCCCACCTACCATCGTGTCCCACTGACCAATCTGGATATGATGGATATGGTATATTCTGATCCAGTTTTTTTTAATATTAACGTAAACAGACAACACTTTTCCAATGAGTGATGTATTCAACTATGGATGACGGATGGGGTTGGCACATAATTAGTAGTAGTTGGCATGGCATTCTAAAAAATGCAGCTCTACACTAATCATGATGATTTGGTAGAACAATTGTTCTATGATAATGTGTTTTGAGACTACGACTAATTAGGGAGATGATGAAGATATATTCTGATCCTATATAACCTTCTTTTGTATTGACATTTTATTTCATACACAGTTATAAATGAAATACATGCTACATTTTGTTACCTTCTACTAGCGTTAGAAGCCATCATCACTCGATTCATGTCAGGCTCATGTGAGAATTTTGTGATTGTTTACTAGTATTTCAAAATATGGATATGATGATGCTTTATTCTGATCCTATATACTTTTTGGAGTAATGACAACTTTGATATTGCTCATGATATCTTATATGTTCACTCTTGGATTGTTTAAGGTATCTTTTTTGTTTTATTAGGGACTAAGGAATGAGTTTCACAATGTCAAATTCTCATACTGTACACACTGTACTTCGTGTGATGTGTTTTGATGTTGATATTACTAGCTGATGGCGCATGAATGCTTGTGATGGCTTCTTCTAGCTGTATGAAGTAGTAAGGTATTATTTTCACCATACCAAAATATCCATACTATAGACAAGAGGTTGCAGTGATGGGTTTTGATGCTGTTTATGGTAGGAGATGATGGTCTACTGATGAATTGTGGTGGGTTTTTTTTTCGCTTTATAAGGGGTTAGGCAACTATGAAAATATCCATATTACATACTGTGAACCATACTGTGATGGGAACTGATGCTGCTCATGGCAACTGATGCCTTCTCAATGCTTATATATATTCCACAGTACTACCTGGTTTATAGGGAAGTAATGTATGGTTTTCATTTGGATAATTTCCATCTTGTACACAATGTCCTACACCCGATGGGTTTTGATGCTGCTCATGGCTACTGATGGGTTCTACTTAAATGTGAGGAGGTTTTATTCTAACTTTATAAGGAATTAAGGTATGATTTTCAAATTTATAAAATTTAATTCTTGTTACTATGTTATAAAAGTGAATGTGTTTTGTGTCAATGTGATACTATTTCATGGTGGGGCAAAGAAATTTTGTTGTGTACAATTTTCTATGCCTCTCATGAATGTGGACATGATGGCCTCTGATTCAATTTACTGAATTCTTCCTTGATTAGAATTTCATATTGTATACAATATCTTCCTGTCATGGGAATCGCAGTTGATCATCAATTTTGAGGGTTGTGGATGGATTGTGATGGCTTCAACTGATGGTTTTAATTTTTGGTTACATTCCTTTGTGTTGCTGATGCATACTGATGCTTGTTTTATGCTTGTCATGGGTTCTGAAGTTGCTCATAACAGCTGATGGATACTGAGAAAGTGTTGCCCAGGGCTTCTTCTTGCTTTGTAAGTACTAAGTTGTGAGTTTCAGTTTGTAAAATATGGATACGGTGTACAATTACCATCCTATGATGAGTTCTGATGCTGCTAATGGCATATGATGGATACTGAAGGATTGTAATGGGTTCTTTTTGCTTTGCAAGAGGTTAAGGTGTAATTTTCACATTAGAAATTGAATTCTTGTTACTATGTTATAAATTTTGAAGGGTTCTCATGCTTGTGATGCAATATTGATGCTTGGGCCATCTCAGTTTGTGAAATAAATGTAACCAAACACAAATTTCTAATGGATATTTTGTACATGTTCCTCTCATGAATGTGGACATGATGGCCTCTGATCCAATTTACCTAAACCATTGAATTCTACCTTGATTACAATTTCATACTATCTACAATACCTGCCTGTCAGGGGATCTGCAGTTGCTCATGGTTTTTTAGGGTAGCTGATGGATTGTGATGGCTTCAACTGATGGTTTTAATTTTTGGTTAGATTCCTTTTAACAGCTGATGGATACTGATGCTTGTGTTATGCTTGTCATGGGTTCTGATGGATACTGATCGGTCACAATGGCTTCTTCTTGCTTTGCAAGGGGTTAAGGTGTGAGTATATTGTGTCCAATATTTGCATACCGTATCCAATATCCCTCTGTGGTTGGGTTGTGATGCTGCTCATGGCTTCTAATTTTTATGATGGATTTTGAAACAATCTGATGATGTATAACAGATTGAGAATGAAGTTTCACATTCATTTATTAATCGCTAATTTTTTTCCACTCAAAATTTGTAGATTACAATTGCTGTATTAGCCGACTCTTACACAATTCAGATAAAACTTTGCATAGTCGAAAGCTTGCCAGTGATAGGGAGATACGAAGAAGAAACAAAAAAAAATTAAAGTGAAGAAAACTTTTCATAGTCGCATGTTGCTTGTTCGTATACTTGTAGAACTTTGCATTGTAACTGCAATGAAATAAAAAATTTCATAAGAAAACTAATGCAAATTGATTAAACATACACCGTTGATAAGCTCCTTGTCACGAAAACTGCAAAAAAAATAATTTTATAATTTAATTTTAAACCCAAACGCCTTTTCTAACCACATTATCCAATAACTATTTTTTTATTAAAATTTCAGATTATTTGCTTTATCCAACCGCATTTTATACAATCCTTTTAAAAAAAATAGTTTTTCAAAAAAAATTAATACCAAATAGCATTTTACAGTCTAGTTTTAAGAAAACAGTTTTCAGAATTTTTTTAAAACCAAACAGGTTTTACAATCTCATTTTCAGAAAACTATCCAAACAGCTTTTACACTCTCATTTTCAGAAAACAGTTTTCACAAAACAGTTTTCAGAAAACTGTTTTCAGAACAACTATCCAAACGCACTCTAAAGCATTAAATTTCATGACCTTTACCACTCTAAATTGCCAAATGAAGATTACACATTCGGATAAGAAGGTTAACAACCAGAATAAACCTAAGAACGCTAGTCTGAAGTGGTCGATTTCTATGCGGCATTTCAGAATAGGTATTCATGAGAATATTAGAGTCCTACATCCTATATAATTTCAATTTGTACAATACTAACGTTGACTGTAATTTAATTTAAATTAGTTAAAAGTGGGCATTTAGTTGTAGAATACTAACCGGTGCATGAGTTGGAATTCCTTGTGACTGTTGCCCGATTAACGTCGCCATTTGAGCCTCCAGACATGCCACTGTTGCCTTCAGCTGATCAACATCATCCTGTGTGGGCCCGGCCCCACTGGAAGAACATGTACGAGAACCGAAAACGCTGGTGGGTGTTGGTCCTAGCCCCATCCCACGGACACGACCGGGACGCTTGCGTCCCCTCAATTCGGAGAGAACTTGACGCTGTAGCGCCAATGGATCGACGGAAGAAGAAGATGACATTTCCTCAATCTTTTTTCTAGCATCCTTCTGCAAAAGATACCAAAGACAAATTTAATGTTCAAAATTATTTTATTTAAAGGATTAAATACCAAATTAAAATTAATTTGAAAGCTTTTTATTTACCACAATATCGGCTACCACATCATCCCTAAATTTTCCATCCTTACCCGTGTGGATAGTTTCAAAAAAATCTACATCACCGACCTTCTCTCCCTTATTTGATGCTTCCTATATACAAGTAAGATCAGTATTTAAAACTATAATAAAAAAATAAATTGGATGTCTTAGAAATAAAAGGATGTCTCCACACCATGGACTTGTATATAACTATAATAACTACAATAAAAAAGACTTAAAAAAAAAAAATTTTACCAGCTTATCTCGAACTACCGCAAAGCTGGCACTCCCAGTAGTGTGCTTCAGTTTCAACATCTTTCGGCTTTTTATGCCGATTTCAGCCTTTCTCTGTTAATGATTATAATTCGCAATATCAATGAAAATATATCATAAATAAAATACAAAAGGATGGAAGTTGCGTTAGTATATACCTTTCCCGTATCACTTCTCCAAAAATTGACAAGAAATTGCCAATCTTGTGGTGTCACACCGACGGGAACCGCCTTCGCATTCTCAGCATTGGTCCTCTCTGGCACATAGTACTTTCATTTTAGGAAGCTCTTGCGGTCCCTCCATTTCTTAGAGACCGATTTATCTATCCATCCGTTAACAACGTCAGCGTAAGAAAATTTTTGCTACAAAATAACATTAATCAGATGTGTATATATATATATACTGAAAAATGTAGTTATTGATGAATCCCCATAGGTAATGTGGGATATTCTTGTGGTGCATAAACCTGAATCCATATCCAGTTCCAAAATAGTCAACTACAGCTTCATAGACATGCTAAGCAACATATACATATCTAAGTTCCTCAAACGTTATGCGAATTGCATTGCTAATACTACAAACTGCAATTCTAACTCTTCTACTGGCACAATGGCATTGCTAATACTTCAAACTGCTATTCTAATTCTTCTACTGGCACAGTAGCGCCTTGCCTGATATATAGAGGGGTTTTCCATTCTCACAAATAACTAGCAGTCAGTATTAAACTATATAAAAAGTATTTTCCATGGGCATGTAGCATAATCACACATTTTTCCAAGTTTCTTCTAATTAAGGTTTGCTTGGTAGCTTTCAATTGGGCCCTTATTAGAGAATTTGCACTGATTTAGTCTGATTATGATATGTCAGAATTATCCATCATGGAAGTAACCAGCTGAACTACCCACTTGAGGATTTTAATTCAAAGGATGCTCATAATGAAGACGATGGTTGTGCCAGATAATTTCAACAAAACCTTTATTAGGATTTTTACCAGATGAAAATAAATAACTGCACACAAAAATTAGTAGTAGTAACAAACATCAATTCTTGACCATCTATATACAGAATAATTTCCATCAATATAATTTAAACAAATCATCTGAATTCTCTTCAGCTTTTTATCTTGTTTGTTTTTGTTTTGGTAAGGATCAGCTTTTATCCTTGATACATAAAAAGGTTACTAAGATAAGCATGAGAAGAACTTTTACCTGCCTAGGAAGCTCAAGTTTATGCACTCTGAAAATTTACTTCTCAAGCATTATAAATTATAACCATCCATGACCATGAGTAGCTAGTATTGTCTATAAAAGACTTCCGTTAAATAAAAGAATTTTTTTGACAGAAGGATGCAATTTTAAGACTGAATGCTCAAAAAGGTAAAAGAATCTATGATTTCCTTCTCATTATTTCAAATTCTAATTAGTGTACAAATTTTCCTAAAGGGGCTAAAAATTGACAGTAAAAACAGAGAAAGAATGAAGACATCAGCTGAAACTATAGGGATGCACAGAATGTGCTGTACATATAGGCAGACTACAAATGAAGTGCGACATACATCCAAAACCATTTCAATAGTTTATAGACAAAAGTAGCAAATGCAAAAGGTTCAGTTCACAAATTCTCAAATTCAAAGGTTCAGTTCTCAAATTCAAAGGCTAAGGTATTAAAAGTTTTTACACTATAAATAAGGAAAAAGCATCTGGTGGAATTGTGGGAATTCAACAAAAGCCCCCACGGTATGGACCATTGATCTTTGATTTTTGTGACAAAGAAATTAGCTAGAAGTGTATTCAACAAAAGCAATCCTGAATTTTGTTTCTCAGAATATTCAAAACAGAATGATCATTTATTGTGTGTGTATACATTTTAATGAAGCTATGAGCTATGATCAAAAGTTATTAATTAATTAACTTCTCCAGTCTAAATTTTTTGAAAAGAAACTTATCGTTAAGAATTTAGTCAACGTATCAAAACAATATATATATTTGATTTCACACAATTCTTATATATATAAAATTCACATAGAGTTTTCCCTTATTTTCAAAATCTTTTCAGTGAACGTACATGACAAAAAGTTAATAATACACTATTCTGCTAGGTTTCATATAGTTCTAAACATCAAGTTTAATCTCTCAAGATACCACAATACCCCTAATACACCTGTTTACAGTTTCTCTTCTTATACTCTAAACATAAGTTCACTAAGAGTGCTAATTATTCTTTACAGGTTCTAACCACTTCTGCTGCTCTAGGTAAAGAACTTTCAAAGCATATTTATGATGTATCTTCTTAATTAGAAAAGCATAAATTAAAAATATGTTGTATATATCCCACAAATTTGTCTTTCATCTCATATAATTTCAACACGACTTTCCGAAGATAGAACCAGTAATTACATACCTTAATAACAGAGAACGCTTCCTCCTTGCTGGTTTTTGGAATTTTTGACCAAGTCTCGTAGCATAAGGGAAGCAGCCGAGAATTTCTTGCTATTACCCCGCAAAATTTACCGAGCTTGCTCCCGCCAACTCCAGTAGGCTGACCAGATCCATTGTTGCTCACTACTATCTTCTCATCATTCTGGAGCTTCCATACCTCCTTCATCTTGGTCGGTCCTCTCCTCCTCACAGTGGTGGGCATGCTATCCTCACCGACATCGAGTGTAGTGTCATCTGTATGCGCGACACCTCCACTTTCTCCTGTAGGGTTCTCAGTGGAAGGTCCCATGCTGGGAGGATCTACCAGCTCCTCCTGCCTAATCCTGATCACCTTCCTTTTCCTTCTAGCTATCTGTCACCTGTTTACAGAACATTATAAAGCCAAGAAATAAATATAAGAAAATATACATGAAACAATGAATATTTAAGGAAATATATATGAAACAATAAATTGAGACATGTCATTTAACATAAATATATAAAAATCACAAATTATCACAATATACTAATAATTTGTAAATGATTGATACTCAATTGAACTGATACAAAAACAAGAAATATTTTAAGATACTATATCAACAAATATGTCAAATATGTCACCCTTTTCTCCATCCGTACGTAGCCACGTAGGGCCACTACTATAATAAAAAATGTTTACATCAAATGTTGGAAACTCAGTAGCAGTGAAATTATTCATAACAACGTCATCATCATTTGAATCGTCCCCCAATTGAAATAAATCTCTTGGTTGCATAGTTAGTGTCACGTATGATTTTGGCACTACTGGGTCTTGAATGTAGAACATTTGGAGTACTTGAGACGGAAACACAAATGGTTCATGGCTAATGTGTGTCCCAGTGTGAATTAGATGTGCAAAATTTATAATTGTAAAACCCAGCTTATCCACTTTCATGTAATTTAACCCAGCCCAATCTCCACAAAATAAGACTACTTGAAAATGCCCGTAATAATCCAAATCTATAATATTTGTGAGCACCCCATAATAGTCAACATCTCCGTCTACAGGATTCGTGTCATTTTTAGAGGCATAGCTTCTAGTTTTTGAAGTAACTACAATGCCACTATTTTGAGACTTCAAATTTCACGAAATCTGAAGCCGTTGAATATGTATCCATTATATCTTTTAACCATTTTATGGGGACCTTTGACAAGAATCTTTATTTCAAGTGTCACCTCATCATCACCCAACAAAGAAACCTTAAATTACAAAGAAAATCATATTAGTATAAAACTTAAACTTTAAAAAATACAGTCATGCAATCCATAGGACGGTGACTTACATGAGTTTTAAACTACTTGTGGAATTTTTCATTCATTAACTTATGTTGCTCACGTGACTTCAATGTTTTTGGTCTGTGCCTTCTTTTCATTATCCTGATAAATTTGCTGGAACAAAAATAAAATGAATGGATATTAAAAGATCTTTTAATACTTCCTAATTTTCAGCAATAAATTCATATTAATCCAAATTCAACTTACACTCGATATGGCTCACATGATGCACTATGATCCAACACATATCAATGTGCTTGTTCCCATGTTAAGTCATCTAACTCAAATGCATCAATTTTTTCGAACGTAGTGCCAGCGGTCTGGAAGAGATATTTAGCCCCTTTTGAAGTGTCTGAGTTTCTCCTTGGTTTATTAAGACATGTCTCCACACCATGGAGATACCTTGAACAGAAATTGGAGTACTGCTCTGAAAGATACCTTTCTGCAATTGAGCTTTCTTAATAAGATTTATTTTTAACATAACCCTTAAGTCGGTAAAGGTACCTAAACAAGAATATCTGAATTACAAAACGTATGGAGGAATAGCATAAAAGAACAAACAAAATTATTGGTTTAATGACGCATGAAGAATTACCTCTTAATGGGATACATCCAACAGTAATGTACTTGTCCACCAAGTCTTGCTTCATCGGCAAGGTGGATTACTAAGTGAACCATTATAGTGAAGTTTGATGGGGGAAATATCCTCTCCATCTGACAAAGTGTCAAGGCAGCACGTTGTTCCAATTTGTCTATATCTTCAACACATAGCACTCTAGAGAAAAGTCCTTTATATATGCTACATATATCTTTCAAGACAGAAGTGACTAGCTCACACATTGAAGATCTCAGAGCCACGGAAAGGATATCTTGCATCAATATGTGGTAGTCGTGTGACTTTGGACCTTGCAGCTTCTTCTCCTTATAATTTACACATCTTTCTATAGTAGATGAATAGCCATCTGGGACTTTAAGCTGCTGTAAAACTTTGCAAAATATCTCCAACTCCTATTTTGACATTGAGTGGATTGCAGGAGGAAGTCGTACTCTACCATTGGGTAATTCTTCATGATACAACTCATGCCTTATGCCCAATTCTACTAAATTAAGGCGAGACTTAAGATTGTCCTTCGTCTTCCGATCATCCCCCATAACTGTTTCTATAATATTTTCACCTATGTTTTTACCAAGATGCATCACATCTATATTATGACGTAGTAAGGTGTACTCGCAATATGGCAACTGGAAAAAAATACTCTTCTTCTTCCATGACCCTGAATCAACATGATTTTCACACTCATCCACATCACATAAATCGGTGTTCTCATGTTGTTCATCTCTAGCCCGCTTCTTAGATGCTTTAATTACTGTCTGATCCTATGACAAAGTGAAATGATGTCCTTCTAGTCGCCTTAACACATCTTACCCAGACAAAGATCTTGGAGCATGTCTCCACTCATCGGTACCATCAAATATCGATGTTTTTGCTCTAAAAGTATGTGTGTCAGACAACCATCTCCTATGACCCATGTAGCAAAATTTTTTGTCTTTATACAACCACTTTGAATCTGTTTGCTCAGCACAACATGGACAAGCATAGCATCCTTTCGTGCTATAACCAGATAAGCTTGCATATGCAGAAAAATTGTTTATTGTCCAAGTCAACGCAACTCAGAGACGGAAACTTTCTTTAGATGTTGCATCATAAGTTGTAACACCCTCCCACAATTGGGATAATTCATCAATCAACGGTTGCAGATACACATCTATATCATTTCCTGGGCTTTTTGGTCCAGGAATAATCATGGAAAAAATGAATGATGATTGTTTCATGCACAACCAAGGGGGAAGATTATATGGAATTAATACAACGGGCCATATGTTGTAGGTGCTACTCATTTGCCTAAATGGGTCAAAACCATCACTGGCAAATCCTAGTCTCACATTCCAAGGATCTTCATCAAAATCGGGATATCTTTCGTCAAAATTTTTTCAAGATGCAGAATCAGCCGGGTGCCTAAGAATCCCATCCTTCTTGCGACCTTCCACATGCCATCTCATATCAGAAGATATTTTAGAGGACATGAACAATCTTTGCAGTCGAGGAATCAAAGAAAAGTAACACAGTATTTTTGCATGCTTCTTTCTCCTAACTGTTGAAACTGCCTCATCTATTTGCTCATCTTCTCTTGGCGTTTGTACCCATTTTGAAGTACCGCATACTTC
Source organism: Hemerocallis citrina (assembly GCA_017893485.1). Lineage (NCBI taxonomy): Eukaryota > Viridiplantae > Streptophyta > Magnoliopsida > Asparagales > Asphodelaceae > Hemerocallis > Hemerocallis citrina. The sequence goes on from CM030367.1 coordinate 123,584,631, forward strand.
ACATTCTTCGAGAGTCTTCTTATCCCCTCTAAATAACATACAATCATATGGGCATGCTGGTATCTTCTCGTACCCTAAATTAAAATACTTGAGAAATTTTTGTGTGGCATGGGATGAATTTGGGATTTGGATTTCAGGAAAAGCTTCATTCAACAATTCAATGGGCAAGTTGAAGGACTTGGCAGACCATCCATTTAGACATTTAATCTGAAATAGTCTAACAATAAATGAAAACTTTGAAAACTGAGTGCAATCACGATATAAGGGAGTATTTGCATCTTTCAACAACTTATTAAAGGCTTCAAATTCTTTATTAATTTCTTTACCATGCATTTCTTCTGCCACCCCACCACCAGGAACAAATGTTTCTACTGACTCATCGCAAACTTGGTTTATTGGATTGTTTGTGGATTTGAAAGTTATGAAATCTCATACTATCTCGCACTAAAGAGTGCATCTCATCGACAACACTTGGCTGACTTGTAAATAAAAATGCGTCTTCACGTACAACTATACCATTAGAAACTGACTGAGCAGACTCTCCATGACAAAACTAATTTGTTTACCCCGGTAAAAAACCATTGAAAATCGCATGTGTCTCAACTACGTTACATGTTCTCAAATCACAATTTGGACACCGAACACATGGACACAAAATTAAGTTCGGGTCAGGAGAATTCCTCTTTGCATAGTTAATAAAATCTTTCACGCCATCCCGATACTCCTTGGATAATCGTGACTTATTGTAACCCCTATTTTCGTTAATTTGTATTTCCAAATATTTTCCCGTATTTTAAATTAAACTATTCTCTTTTTAAATTAATACGTTATTCAAACTATTTTGTGAAACCCAATATTTGATTATTCAACTATTTTAATATGTGAAATATTTTGGAACCCAATTTTTATTATAAGTCTAGTAATTTAAATTAAACCCAATGGTCTAATTATTTATTTTGGGCCCAATTCTATATTTAAATAATTAAATTTGTTTTGAGCCCATGGACCAAGCCCATCTCCTATTGGGTCTTGATCCGCTAACCCAAATCCAAACTCTATTGTTGACCAGATCCAACAATTAATCCCCAAATCTCTCCCACCTCCTGTAATCCCAAATTAAACCCCTAAAATCCCTCCTCTTTTAATTGATTGTGATAAAAAATTTTGTTGCCCTTATTGCTCCTCCACACAATAGTAAATTGGATCCCGTAACCCCCTCCCCCTATTATCACTCTCCACCTTAATTTTATATTATTTCTCTACTTCAATTATACTAATCTCTCTCTTTCTCTCTCTCTCTCTCTCTCTCTCTCCCGTACCCCTCCCCTTCTCTGATTAAAACCCAAACAAACAAAACAAATCCAAACAGACAAACAAACCCAAACGCCCATCTCCATCTTCTCCTTCTCCCGCTCACTCCCTCCCCCCACCAAACCCATCGACAACACCCCGAACCGTCACCTACTGCCTCGCCATCAACACCCTCTTCCTCTCCATCTCCTCGATCTCATCTCTCGCTCTGCCTCTTCCTGTTTCCCTTATCGCCCAACTCCCATCGACTCCATCGAATCACCTTCGTCTTCACCTCGAACTCCGCCATTGCCAGCACCTTCACCTTCTCCCCTCGCCTCGTCGTCCCTCGTCCTCGTCTACGACCTCCCTGCAACCCCCGAAGACCCATTGCCCTCGTCGCCATCGTCGAAGACCCCGAAGCTCTGCCATTCTCGTTCTCCTCTGTTTTTGTCGAAAACAGAGCTCCGCGAAGTCCTCGCCGATTGCGTCGCTTCTCGACCAATCACCACTATGCCGTTGACGCCACCCTCTATTCCCCTCGACGCCATGACCATCCAGTCGCCGTGAGCGCGCCCCGCCGCTCTCGTTCTCCCGTGATATCTCTCTCTCAGTCGCATGGGGAAGACGATCCATGAGTGGCTGTTGAAGCCGTTCTGTGTTTTGTGACTGTGGGATCTCGTTTGGTGTTCCATGTTCTATCTTGATCGGGTGCATTGAAGGGATCCTATTGACCGCTTTTGCCGCTTCGTGTTCTGAGTACATCTAATCCGATATTGCTGATTGCTGTGTGGATCTGATCACGGTGTGGAGTTGCTCTACTTGCTGACTTTATTGCTTGGATTTCTTGCACACATATTCGCACGTAATTTTCGGAGTTCGCCGATTATTCTTCTTTAAATCGTCAAAAGGCAAGTATCTCTTGTACAATTTTATTTGTTCTAGTACAAGCCCCTTGTAAAAATACCGTAAGTATATTATTTTTGAATCCAATTCGCATTCATAAGTCGAATTGATACCCATTTCCATACCTAATCCGTCGATCTGTATTCACATGTGATCGTTAATACTTTGTTCTCATATGCATGACACGAACACAAAAAAATAAATACAGACATATGTACTTTTAGGGGTTATACATATTGGTGTGAATGACTATTTTGCCCTTGATAATAATTTAAGTGTTGTATATTATCCCTTAAATTTTGATTTAGTTTTATACATGTGATCACTCACTTTTTAGTTGCAATATTATTTTACACGACCCTAAAATATTATGGACCCATCTATGTAATAATAAATTATACCCAAATATGACATTAAAACTACATGTTTCACATCTCATTACTTAGAACATATTGCATGCAAAATTCCTTGTTGTTCTCTGTCCATATCTTGACATCGTTCTCATTGCATTATGATTGTGTTACCAAAATTAATTTAAGTAACAAGCCAGGGTATAAGGGAAGGATTTAAGTAGTGGGCAATATAGAAGAGCGTACTCGGATGGGAGCTCGTGGTTTCTCGATGCAAATTGCAAATTACAAGTTGCAAGTTTGCGAATTATATGTTTATATGTTTCACGCTATATGTTTATACTATGTTTGACTCGATATGTTTCATGCTATATGTTTTCACGTATCTCGATACAATATTGAATGTACATGTTTTCCCGAGTACGTGACCTATAAAACCCACCACTAAATCTAAACGAAATTGTATTGACTGTAGCAACCATGTAGTAAAAGTATGGGTGCATGAAGTGTTACCTAGATAGAATCAAACATTAGACATAAGATTAACACGTGCATTTGCACGATCCAACTATATGTTACATGTTCATGTTGACTCGATACTTGTTTACTTGATTACTTGTTTTATATGTCACATGTTCCATATTGCTTTGTTCATATCATATTTACATGTTGTATTTTTGTTCCTATTTCATGACTATCGATTCCTTGCTCTTTCCTGTTTTTCTTTTGTTTTGTTTGTACCTCTTTTTCCTTAGCTTGTACCCCCTTGCGGCCCGTAACTTGTATTAACAGGTCTCCTTGTTTCCCTTTTCTTTTCTTTTTGTTATAATATACTTGCAAGCCTAAATGGAGAATTACCAGAAGGTGTCGCTGACCAAGTATTCTAGTTTAATATTATCATGTTATATTTAGTTTGTGTTTTACTTCATTAAACTCTTTAATGTAATCCGGGCTTGTTTGACCCGTAACTATTGTATTTCCCAGTTGTTGGTTATTTATGGACTATGTCATGAACTTTCATTACTACATTGTGATATTTATATGCCTGCGTGATTTGTTTTATTATCTTGTTGTTGAGTTTACTTGTACAGCTCATGAATGGTGCATTCGCACCATTCGCTGGGCCTTAGTCTCACGCCCGTATTCCCGTGTTTTGGGAAGCGGGGCGTGACACTTATTAATCCAACTTTTATCCAATTTCGAAAATATGATTCAATTTGAAAATTAAAATTCATAATGCATATTGCTTTTAGACTCTTTCTTCGAACAAAATATTTATACTACAAATTCATAAATATTTAATTGTTGTTTTTGTATTAGAGTATATAATTAGTTATATTAGAGTAATTTCACAAGCTTAAAATAATGAAACTTCAAATAGGCTTGAACGCATAAATATAGCACTTCCAGGTCTTATAGCACTTGACATAAAAACATTCTTCATAGGTCGCTATATACCTTCGAGAATAAGTGTTAGCATCTATGGGTGTGAATATGACTGATCATATCACATTAATGTCTATCAAATATACTACACATCTCAAAACTACACCCCTTGTAATACAAATTTGAGAGTATTTTATAGTATCCCACTGATTATTTGTTTTTCAATTTGTAGATCTTTTTCCTGTTTGGATATTGAGGTAGGTGAAGGTATGTGAAGGTAAAAAAATAAATTGACACTCTCACTAAATTTATTTGTACCTCCACATACCTCTACCTATCTCCATCTCAAAGCAAGGCCTTTCTTTTGTGGTCAAAATAGTGAAGCTTAAAACTTGCAACCCTTTTTTCATTTAAGAACTATGCAATTTATAGTTAAGTAACAAAAACTTGGTGATTGCTACATATATTTCCTTAAACTACCATTTGTAGGTTTACAGTCTCTTACTTGATGTATTGGTAGCTAACCTCGAGATTTCTAAATCTCTCCGCATTACAGTTAGCATCTAATTGCATCGGAAACTGTTATATATTTAAATTTGCCTATTAACTTGTACACTACCACAGTTTCTTAGATGTAATTCTGTTGTGATTCTGGCAATAAATCTTGTGTGCAACTTGAAGTGCTTAGTTGGCTCGTTTCTGTAGAGTATAGTCTTTACCCCAACATGGCCCAGTCGAGTCGAGTTATTTCAGTTAGGGAAAATGATGAGGAACAAGATTTCTCTACAAATTATTCATGAATATTTTTTCTATTAAGGCTCACGTGCACACCCTTGTCATATCCATTATTTTAATGGTATATAAAAGAATTATACCACAATGTTTCACTACCTTTGCTTTTATACCCAGCCATTTCTTTTGTTGCTTTCATATTCCCTGAAGTTGTTTAATCCTATTTTTTAATACCTATTGTTATATATATGTCATCCTGAATATTGAGATCAACCTAATTCAACCTAAGTCTAAATGTTCGAGATCAACCTAATTCAAATTTGAATACAAAAACAACATAAGAGCCATTATAACAGATCTATGACATTGAGATAAAACTTTCACTGTGTATTGGAAGCAATATCAGGACTATGAGTCTCAGGCTTCGAGATTAACCTAATTAAAATTCGACCACAAAAACAACAACTAAACCTTCGCAACATATTTTTGAGGTCAACAACATTTAAATATTTATGAATTTGTATTAGAGTAAGTTTACTGATGCATTTAAAAGACCTAATCTACTTATCAATCGTCACGGAACCAGTTATGGTTTGGATTAAGAAATAGGTTGCTAAGGTTTCAGTTGGGTATCAGTTCTTCCAAACTGCAGATCACAACTACTGCACTGTTGTGCATGTGCACATTCATCTTCACTTATTCATCCAGCGTCTAAGTAGTTTCTTTGTGACTGCTTATGGACCATCTTTTATATAGACACATATGCTTCCATTTCAATAAAAGATCAGCTATATATATATATATATATATATATATATATATATACCTGCATATCTACATAAAGCTCATCTTTTACAACCTGCAGACCAATTGCTATGCTTACTGCATATACTTATATTCTTATAAAGATCACTTTCCTATAACCTGCACAGAGTTCAAACTTCTATAACTGCATATATATATATTATATCAGTAAAGAGACTATATGCATATCCTGTGATTTTTTTTACTTCACCTCAGTGACGAGGGAATTCTATATATATGCTCATATTTTTTTCAAATAAGCGAAAAGGGGTTTAATCTACATCTACTAAAACCTGCACATGCCTCAATTCAATAAAAGAGATTCTTCTACATTTTCTACATCTGCGTATGATACATTTCAGTTAATGACCATCATTATATCTGTATATGTTTCATTTCCAACTAAAGTGCTTCCTTTCACATCTTGCAAACACTCCTGTTTCAGTAAAGAAAATTTTAAACACATATGTTTCAACTCAGTTTGAGAGATTTTCTATATATATCATAGGTATATATATACATATACTACTCTTCCGTGAAAGGTTTATACTTGTATCAGATATGTATACACATCAGTGTAAAGTCTTCCTATATATTTACTTTATATATATAACTGCATATATTCATTTTCTATATATTTCTGCATATGTTCATTTTCTATATATATCTGCATATGGTTCCTTTTTTTTATAACCTGCATTTACTTCAACAAAAAGTATTTTCCCATAACTGCATATATTTCAACTCCTATAAACTGCGTATAGATCATCTTTTATATAACTTGCATAATGCTTAATTTTCAGCAAAGGGCATCTTCTTTATAATCTGCTTATGTTTCACTTTACATCAGTAAAGGGATTTCTAGATGTCTATCATATATATATATATACATCTATATACTTTACTAAAAAGGTTTATCTATAATAGATAGATACACATATGGGTATTTCATATCAGATAGATACACATATGGATACTACACTAAAAAGTTTTTGCTAGTTCAAGCCTCGACCAAAAAATCAATCTTATAAGAATTTTTACTCAAGTATAAATTTTCAAAAACTCAACCTGCACATGAAAATAATGAAGAATTCTTCTTCGAACCTGATTTTGCTCTCAAGTTTCATTATGTGTGATTGTTAAATTCAAACATGTATAGTGCAATCCATGTTCAAATCATGAACATGTTATTTTATCATCTTAGTTTATGTATTCATCAAACCCAATTGAAAATAATCACAAAATTCACACAACTTCATTTGGCCGAGAGGAGGAAAAACATGTATAGTGCAATCCATGTTCAAATCATGAACAATAATGAAACTAAGGACATCTAAAAGAATTCATACCACAAACCACTCAACAATAGTTGAAGAGTGCTGGCAACGACAAGGGCGGCGGCGATCGATAAGGGCAGTCGAAGGAGGTGCGGCGAGGAGCGGCGAAGGAGGAGCGGCGAGGGTGGTGCGATGCGAGGGAGTTGAGGCGGTGAGTGGTGAGGGGAGAGACGGTCGTGGTTGGGTTGTCAGTGGTGAGGGGAGAGAGCGGATTTAGGAAGTAGAGCAGCGATTATTTGGGAAGTAGAGCGGCGATCGAGCGGGATTATTTGGGAATTAGAGCGCGAACGAGGGTTTAGGGTTACAAAAATTAGGGGAAATAAAAAAAGGGGCCGGGGCGGGTTTAGAGTGGGGTAAATCCCAAAACATTATTTACCCTAGCCTATAACGGCGCGTTTACATAACTGCCGTGATAGGTGATAAAAAAAACAACGACTGTGTGACATAGAAGTCTGTCCCGGCGTTTATATTAAAAATGCCGCTACTGCTTGAGTCTGTAGCAGCGTTGTTGTCCAACGCCGTTACAGAGAGTGTGTTTTTTATAAAATAAAATTATTCTATACCTATAGCGGCGTGTTATTGAAACGCCGGGAAAGATATGGTGCTAGAGGCCTAGTGGTTTGCAGTGACAACAACACTTGCAACTTTGCTTTGCATTACTTACTAAACTTAAATTATTTTGCACACTCTTCTAAAAAAAATTTGTTTTTTTGCAGTCAATTTGTTTAGGAAAAGATGATCATGAAAAAGGTGAAAACAAAAGTTAGACCAATAATCAAAATATAGACCATAATGTCTACAACATAGACTTACTAATCTGTTGATGCAAAATCCCTTAGAAAAGAAGGCCTAAGAAATGAACATGAAGTATGGTGATTATTAAGGTGTAACGTGAGAACCAAACTAAGTATGGTGAAACTGATGAAATACACATATCAAGTAATGTGTTGCAACGTAACCACCTTACCTGAAGGGAAGCGCAATTCTGAAGAACTGAGAGATTCTGAATTCAAAAGGAGAGCAGGTAGAACTTCTTAATCACGCATTTGATGTTCTTGGAGATCAACAGATATCTAAAGTGACAACAAAACAATCAATTTCTTAATTTGAAGAGTTGCCAATCAACTGATAGCTGACCGAGTCTCCGAAGAGTAGTCTACATCCAGGAAAAACAGTCATATTACCAATTTGTTAAGGATAACCTGAATCAAATCACTGCGAAGGAATGGATTCTTTGAGTTAAGAAGTAGCAATTAAACAAGTCAGAGAAAAATATAACTATAAAAAAAATATCTTGAGAATTTAACAATATAGAGAAGAATAAACAAGCATACAACTGAAACATCTTCAAGAATTTTCTCTTCTATATTTCAATCAGATGCACCACAAAAATAGAGCTCAATTTTGAAAGAGATCCACAATGGAGTGCAACAAAAAACTTGCAGTAGAGTACTTAATGCAATCAGACAGAATATCAGAAATACATTTTACTAAAAGGTGGTACATAATGAACTGAATTGCGAAAGGGAAGAACACCAAAATGATCTTCAGAATTGCTGGTTGCAGTTTCTGTTATCATAATCATCGTTCTAAAAACTTAACAGTTGTACTCCTTTAAGGGTGACCTCCTTCCAGCAACCTGCTCTGCCTTGTTTCTTGTGGGGTGATTGCCAATCATCCAAATTTCCATTTGTAGTAATTCTTGGCGAGTCATTTGTAGCAAGTTGCTCAACCGTATTCAATTGTCGCTTCATCTCTTCACCTTTGCAGAGACCTAAAAAGATGAAAAATTAGCACTCTAAAAAGATAAGGGAGTGTGATAGCATTCTAAAAAGAATGAATATATAATAGGAATAATCCTCCTAATCCACTAGTGGCATTCTTTTGGTATGAATATAGCCTATATTCAAGCCGAGGAACAAACGGCCGGCATTTGATTTGTGATGCTATTATTATGTTTCGTAGTTGAAAATGTGTCAAATCATATAACATGTCGACTACAGAACAACAAGTAGCGCAGATAGCATCCTAAAAAGAATGAATGGTAGGAATAATCCTCGTATTCCACTGACTAGAATTAGTGGCCTTTTCTCAGTATGAATGTAGGCACTATTCACGTCCAGGATCAAAGGTGTTCGATTTCTGTTGCTTTTTATTTTGAAGATGAACCCTTCTGCCTTGGAATGAACATATACAGAGCAAACTCTTTATCTAAATCCAGAACAAAATCCAGATTGAGTGGGACCTCAGTCATTGATGTCAAACAAAGTAATATCGCAGTTGGGTTCTCTTTGTCGACTTAAGATGAATCTAGCTGGCCAGTAACCCTTCATATCTTCAAATTGAGGAACAATGCTTGCATTTGGATTGGATATTTTCCTCCTCGATCCTATCTGACTTTTCAGGAAAATTGAGAGATAATATTGATCTGTAATACTGAGAAAGCATCCAATAATGAATAGATATATAGTGATCACAAAAGGAGGAGGGAGGGAGGGAGGGACCAAACTTTTGTCACACCCTTTTTTCTCTCTGTTAGAATACAAGTGCAATTTCCCTTAACCCTTCTACAACTTCAAAGTTTTAGCATAGTGGCAGGGACTTTCACATGGTATCAGAGCAAACCAGGTTCGAATCTCACTGGCTACGCAATTTAAATGCGGATTAAAAAAAAATACCGCTGCGTATTGTCCAGATCTCGGCCCACAATTTGTTGGGTATTTATCTTGTTTCTTTGCCCCATAAAAAAATGGGCTAACTTGTGTTAGAATACAAGTGCAATTTCCCTTAACCCTTCTACAACTTCGAAGTTTTAGCATAGTGGCAGGGACTTTCACACTCTCCCATAAGGTTGGAATGTAATTTGCTGTAATCAGTGATTTAGATCATGACTTTCGATCGACTATTCCTTTTGAGTTTATAATGTGTTTTTCCAATTTGATCACCATTAATTGATCCTAACTAACTAGCTAAGATGACATTTATTTATGTTTAATTTAACCAGTAACTTGATCCTTTTCATTTCAAAAATCTCTTCTTAACATAAAGATAATACGTTACGATTGGTACCATTTCCCTTTCTATTAGGAAATGGGTTCAATATGCTCCGCCGACGCATCCCATCAGCACCTCTGCTATTAAGGTTTCGCTCCTTGGCCTTCCCCCTTTCTGTGAATCCCTGCGTCTTGTGGGCGAGATGTCTAAATGTATTGGTAAGATTATTAGCATCTCTTCCTCAGCTAAGTTGGCTTCGGGATGTCTTCAAGTGGAAGCGATCTTTCGAGTGCCTTCGCGACGAGATCGTATCGAGGCCTTTACCCTGTATGACGGGTTGGCCTCATTCCCGGTCTCTGTGCAATATCATGACGCGGTGAACTTTAGTGCTTCTACTCCTCTGTCTTCCCTTGGACCCCCGAAACCAGTTGCTAAGCCATCGATTTCCACCACCCCCTTCCACCCTGGCTCATCCTCTTCTTCTAAAACGGAGTGGAAAGGGTCCCAAAAAGTCACCTCCAGGAAAAGGTTTCCTCCGTCTACCAAGCACTTCGCGTCTTCTAGCAGCAGCAAGATCTCGCCCTCCATAGCACCAAATTTGGTATGGATCAACCCCGATATTTCTTCTCAATTGGCAGCGAAAGTGCCGGCTTCCGTGCCTTCTTCGGCGGTAGCCTTTACTCCTCTACCTCCCCTCTCCGCTCCCATCCAGTCGGCTCCTCTGGAGAGGCCCTCCCCTGCGGTGCCTCCCTCCTCTTCTCCTCCCGCTTCCAAGTCGCTATCTGTCTCCTCTCAGTGGCCAGCTTAGGAAGTTAATCCTCATTATGCCTCCGACTGGGAAAACTTTCAAAGACAAGCGCATTTCCCTTGCATCACTGCCTCCGTTCCGTCTCTACTCCCCATCAAGGTCAAAAAGTTGTCATCTCCTAATAATGAGGTTTGGATCGATCAAGATGACCTGCTTCTCGTAGAGGAAGCGGAGCTGGAGCATGAACGTTCTCTCAAACAGGTATCGTCTGATTATAATTCGTTTATTTCTATTCAGTTTAGCTTTTATGATCCTGCTCGGTTATTGGAGCTTTTGCGATGTTATAGTGCAATTCCTTATTGCCCTCTCCGGGCCCCTCTCCACCCCATTACCATTTCTTTGTTTTTACCGTGGATTTCCCCTCCTCGGAGGGCAGTGGGGGACATGCTTCTAGGTGTGTTAACTTCCACAGTCTGCGCCCCTGACCTTCATCTTCCTTGCTCACGGTCTAGGGCAGACACTGTGATTTCTCTACCTCTTAAAACCTCCCCTTCTTTTTCCAATTTCCCTTCTTTAGCCAACCTCGACATTCCTCCTTGTCGGACGCCTGTTAAGGAGGGAGGAGGCTCTGGGCTTAGGCTTTCATCGGATGATAAGCTTCCGCCCCGCCTTATTCCATCTAGCGCCCGGATTTTAGCTAAAAAAACTGCGAGAGCGATTACTACTTATGCGCCCAACTCGACTCCGTTAGCATCAGTTGTTCCCGGCGACAAACCTTCCCTCCCCCCTTCCCTGCAGCATCTAAATGTTTTGGGATCTATTTTCCATCCTCAATTTGATCTATTATCCAATCATCAATTGGCGAATTGCGCTAAGGATTTGGGCTTTATTGTGGACCCGGATAATTCGTCTTTGATCTCTTCCTTAAGGCAGATAGAACGTAACAGAGTTCGGGAGCATCTTTTTTTCCATGATTAGTATCTCTTGTAATATCCAGGGTCTCAACTGCCCCGTTAAACAAAGGGCCATTTTTCATCTTATTCACTCTTCTCATTGTGATCTTATTTCTGTCCAAGAATCGAAGATAGATTCCCCCTCCCCTTCTATCCTTCGCTCCATCGGAGGATCCATCATCCCCAAGTGGATCTCACTTGACGCGATAGGATCGAGGGGAGGTATCCTCTTGGGATTCAAAGGGTCGGTATTCTCTCTTATTTCGGTTCAGTGTCTGAACTTTTTCCTTATCATCCAACTGCACTAGACGACTCTCAATTGTTCCCTCACGGTGATCTCGGTTTATGGCCCCTCCACTTCGGACAAGCATCCTCTCTTTTGGAACGAATTCCAATCTCTTCACAACTTCTTGTCTGATCTTTGTCTTCTTTGCAGGGACTTTAATGTCACCAGATTCTCCTCCGAAAGGTCTACCCCGTCCCCCTACGATTCCCAATCCACCCTGTTCAACGATTGCATTCGTGATCTCCAGTTGATCGATCTCCCGCTTAACGGTAGATCGTTCACCTGGTCAAACCTTCAACAATCTCCGTCGATGGCCAAACTTGATAGATTTCTCGTTTCTTTCACTTGGATTAACCAGTTTCACAACTCCTTCATCAAGGCTTTACCCAACCCCTCCTCAGACCATGTTCCAATCGCCCTTCACTCCAATTTCTCTTTCCCTCATCATCATAAATTCCGATTCGAAAAATTTTGGTTACAAGATCAACTCTTTGTCAACCTTGTAGTGGAATGCTTATCTGCAGTCACCGGATCGTCTGGTCTGGGTAGCATTCTCCTCAAACTCCACGCTATCAAATTCGGCTGTAAGATTTGGCGCAACGATAGACAGAATAACACCAATTTCTTTAAAAACATTCTTCTCTGCTCCATAGAGTCTTTTGATAAGATGGAGTAGGGCCCTTTATCAGACTCAGCCCGAGCTGAGAGGCTTTCTTGTAAGCGAGATTTTGCCGACATTCTTTATCAAGACAACATCAAATGGGCTCAAAAAGTCAGAGTTAATTGGTTAAAGGAAGGTGACGGTAACACCGCTTTCTTCCATAACTTTGCTTCCCACGGGCAATGTTGTAATCGTATCTCTTCGATTTCTGACAATGGTGTCGATCTTAGCTCCGATAAGGAGATCCATCGGTCTTTCCTCTCATTCTATAAAAATCTTATTGGATCTCACAAACAGCGTTCTATTTGCCTTGATTGGCATCAACTTTACGGTACTCCGTCTCAGGACCTTTCTTCCCTCGAAGCCCCCTTTTCTTTGGAGGAGATTAAATCGGCAATTTTCGCTTTAAAAAGCAATTCAGCACCAGGACCGGACGGATTCCCGGCTTTCTTTTTCCAAAGGTTCTGGCACTGTTTTAAAGACGATCTCCTCCGTATGTTCTCGGATCTTCATCAGGGATCTTTTTCCTTCGATCGTATCAATTATGCTCACATTGTGCTCATCCCTAAAATATTGGGAGCGCACTCTGTGTCTAACTTCCGGCCGATTAGCCTTCTTAACACCACTTTCAAAATCATCATGAAAGTCCTTTCCGTGCGTCTTAGTGCGGTTATTCCTCCCCTTATTGACTCCGCTCAATCGGGTTTTATTAGGGATCGATTTATCCTTGACAGCGTGGCTTCTGCCCAAGAAATCATCTCTCATTGTCACAACTCTAACTCTGAAGTTATTCTTCTCAAACTTGATTTCCAAAAAGCTTACGACAATATCAGCTGGGAATTTCTATTTGATATCCTCTTTAATAGAGGGTTTGGCCCCAAATGGATCGCTTGGATTAAATCTAATATCTTCTCTGGCACCTCTTCCATCGTTTTAAACGGCTCCGAAGGTCACAAATTTAAAATTAAATGTGGTCTCCGCCAAGGTGACCCGCTCTCTTCCCTCTTATTCTCCCTGGTGGCAGATGTTTTTAGCAAACTGATGCGCAATGCATAGGAAGCTCAGGTCATTCAGGGTCTAGGCGACTCGCGTCTCTTTCTTGGTGTTCTCAACCTGCAATACGCGGATGATACTATTATATTTGTTAATCCAAACCCTCACTCTCTCCGTAATCTTAAACTCCTTCTGTACTGTTTCGAATTGGCGTCGGGCCTCTCGATCAATTTTCAAAAATCCTCGGTTCTTTGGTTGGGAGGTTCTCCCAACTGCTAGATCAAAATATCCAACTTCTTCAACTGTCCTATTGCTTCTTTCCCCATTACTTATCTGGGTATCCCCTTGAGATGGGGTAAACTGCATAAATCTGACTGGTCGCCGATGGTGGACAAGGTTGAATTCAGGCTTAATGTTTGGACTGGAAAACTACTCTCCCATGGAGGTAGACTTACCCTTTTTAACTCGGTCCTTTCAGCTATCCCACTCTATATGATGTCATTCTATTACGTTTCCTCTTGGGTTATCAAGAGGTTAAACCAAATTAGAAGTAACTTTTTCTGGTCTGGATCTTCCTTTCACAAGCCAGGTTCTCACCTTTGTAATTGAAAACTGGTTTGTTCCTCCAAAGAGGCTGGGGGATTAGGGGTTTTGAATCTCAGACACCATAATTTGGCCCTATTGGGTAAATGGCTCTGGAGGTTCCTCAAATGCGATCACTTACCTTGGATCCAAAGCATCAAGGCCTACTGCTATCCCAACTGCCGGTGGTGGGTTATCCCCACCTCTATCCATTGTAATGCCTCCCCTTTCTGGAAGGGTATTTGGAAAGCGGCCGATGCTTTTCAATGTAGCATATTCCATGATTGTTTCGACGGTTCTAAGACTTTGTTTTGGTCTGATCTTTGGATTGGTAATTCCAAACTTGCCTCTTCCTTCCCCACTCTCTTCCGTCTGGCATTCAATCCTTTTGCCACTGTAGCTGACTCCTTTACCCTGATAGACTTGCATAGATATTGGCTCATCCCTTTCTCCGACAGCATTCCGACTCATTTATGTTCTGACTTGGATGATCTCCTCAGTCTCCTTAACAATTTTGAGCGGCGGCCTAAAGAAGATATCTCTTGGCGTTGGAACTCGGCGGGAACTTTCACAGTTAAATCTTTTTACCACTTTCTTAACTTTCGAGGTATTCTATCCCCTTTGAGGATTTCATTTGGAAATCTTGTGCTCCCCTCAAAGTTAAAATTGTTACCTGGCTCGCCCTCAACAACAGGCTGCTGACCGTTGAAATCCTCAACAAAAGAAATTTAGCATAGGGACAGCTGTGTCCCCTTTGCTCTAATTGTTTAGAGGACGCATATCACCTGTTTGTTAGTTGCGATTTCACGGGCCCGTTATGGAAGATAAGTGCCCTAGCTTGGGAGGTTCCTTCAATTCCTTCCAACTTACTCTCGTGCTGGTTTATTCCCCCCTCGATTAAAAAGTATCATAGATCATGGAACCTATCGGTTCAAATTATCATTTGGATCATTTGGATGGAAAGAAATAAAAGGTTATTCAATCACCGGGCTTCTTCTATCCAACTCTTAATAGCAAATTTTTTATTTTTCTTTAAGTTCTGGTCTTCCACACTTTCGGTCGAAGCTAGAGACTCTCTTCTTAGTCATAGGCTAGATGATGCCTTTCGATGTCTCCGTACCCTCAACGCTTTATGAACTTTACTCTTTTACTGTATTGTTTTGGTTATTATCCTCTGATTTACTCGTTTCACGTCTTCTATTCTCTTATTCGCAGGCTTGATGGTGGTAGGGAGCTTCACTTTTTGTGACAACGCTGACGAGCATATTAGCTCGGTTTTTGTTATTGTTGCTGTCTGCTTTTGTAGTGCAGTGGTGGCTTTTTTGTTCTGTACTTCTTCCTTCTTATCTATCTCTGTTTTACTTATGGGAGCTTCTATTAGCTCTATGCTGGTCTAATTTATGTTATTTTCTTTTGCTGTCGTTACATTGCTGGAAGTGGATATTTTGTATCTTCTTGCTTCTAGCTCCCAGGACTATTTTGGGTCGTGGACTAGCATGTTGGTTTAGCACATTGGTGCGCTGGAAGGCACGGTATTCTCATTGTATCCCGCTTGTTTGTGTGCTATGCATTTCCTGTATTGTACTTCTATTGGTTCGGTTTTGTGTTTGTTTTCTGAGTTGCCCTCGAGGTATTGGCTGCCTCCTTCCTTTCAGTTGGACTTTGGTGGTCCATGTTTGATCTCTCCAGTTGTTCTAGTTATGAGCGTGCTGTTGTTTTGCTGTTTGAGCACTGTAATCGCTTTGGTTTATTCTTTGGGAGTTGTTTGCTGTGGTTGCGGCCTTCAAGGGGGGCAGCCGGTTTTTGTTCCAGTTCGTTGTGCCCTCGATCGGCTATTCTTGTCCCCGCAGAGGTGGTCTGCTGTTTAGACCTGGGTCATGGCATCTATTGAATCCCCATGTTCAGGATGTTTGGCGAGCTCTCCTCCCTCCGCTCTCCATTAGCAGCATCG
The DNA here is from genome assembly GCA_017893485.1 of Hemerocallis citrina. Classification (NCBI taxonomy): domain Eukaryota; kingdom Viridiplantae; phylum Streptophyta; class Magnoliopsida; order Asparagales; family Asphodelaceae; genus Hemerocallis; species Hemerocallis citrina. The sequence goes on from CM030367.1 coordinate 123,600,604, forward strand.
CTCGAGCTCTTCATCCTCTTGGGGACCGTGGTGCACATTGGAGCTTGCGGCTGTCTTCCTATGCTGCTTCCCAGTCTGTCTTCTAGCTGGCCGTATGCTGGTTGTGTTTTTGTTTTGACTGCTTTGAGAGGTGCTGTTTTTGGTGTTGTGCTTGGGTGTGGTTTTAGTAGTCACCTGCTTAGTTGGGTTTTACGCCTTGTAAAACTTTGGTTGCCTGTACTTATTATCATTTATATTATTGATTGTTTGGCTGGGGTCGCAAGACTCTATCCGGTTCATCAAAAAAAAGCATAAAGATAATATAACTTTAATTTGGAGGAGAATACCCTTAACTGAAAACAATATACTCGTATATATATAAAACTATACGAATACAAGATTATTCTCATTCCAAAAAGTTTCTTCTTTTTACATTTTCTTCTTTAAAACAACCAAATTTAAATTTAAGATATATTTTGAATGATGAGTGGAGTTTAAGTCCAAATTAAAAGAAATATTAATCAATGCCTATCAATGCAAAATTAATTAATTAGCTAGAGAACTAAAACAAGATATCCCAAAATTAAATCAGAAAAATGAACCTCGGATGAATTTGTCCTTATCCTAGATTGTAACCTCTTCATTTAACACTAGGAAAAATTAGACAATAACTGCATTGCTTTAGATTACCTTTTCATTTTGTTGCATGGATCGGATGTGAAATGTTGGCCACATTCTGGATGTGAAGAGAGGGATTCTCATGGACAAGAACTGAAAACCACACATTTAACAAAGGCTGAAGTGATTTTCTTCACTCTACCTTCCCATATGAGGATCTCTAAATCAAGAACCAGGACAGGTTCAATAAATGTAGCCAGAGAGTCATATAACTAGCTGGGTATAAAAAGGGATTAGGGCTGGACTAAAGTATTCAATAGATTAATTAAACTGGTTGAATCCTAGAGTTTCTCCCAACCACTTCAGTAGTTTTTGTTTTAAAGAAAGCACTGAAGTGTTTGGGGGAACTCTAGGGCTCACGTACCTAGTACTACCTCCTCTCTTCTTAACCCCTAACCCTAATCCTAATCCTTAACATTTGTTTTGAGGAGAGAAGGCTTACAATAATAATAATTAAACAAACTGGCTGCTTCCTAGTGTTCCTTCCAAACACTTCAGTAGTAGTTTATTACAAAGGAATTGAATCTAACCCTTAACTCCTGAAGTGTTTGGGGGAACTCTGGGCACCACCCAGTATCAGCTAGTTGTCTGCTGCTGCTACAATATTTTGATCAGTATTATTTTATTACACGGGTAATTGTTTATTTGATTTGGTTTATTTCTGCCTACACATAAATAAAGATTAAAGGTTTTCTGGTCCCATTTGATAAAGATGTTCTTAAACCTGTTTAGGGTTTCTAGCTAGTTAGATCCTTGATGGTGGATATAAGAGTCTTTTTGTTAGTTCTTATATGTAGTCTTTAAATAATGAAATTAATTAGTTAATTATGTGTATTTTATTAATAATTCAACATAGAATTTTTTAAGGTATTTAGGGCCCCATAATTCACAAAAAAAAAAACAAAAAAAAATTCAAAAAGTTATATATATTTTTTTAATGGTATATGAATGGTAAATAAAATAAAATAAAAATGTGATGCATCATCAGAATCTACTATATGTTGAATTTCTGTATGTACTACTCTTTATGTATCTATATATACTCGGTTGAGACTCTTTTTGAATTTTATCCATATAATTAAAAAAAAGTATATGTACTTTGTTGAACATTTTTTTAATATATGCTATTTTTCGAAACTATTTGCAAAAAGAAGACAATTGCCAAAGTATTTGTGCTCGGAGACTCAACAACTAAACTCGTCGTTCCCAACGGCCAGGGGCGGATCTGGACCCAAGCAGCACAAGCAACTGCTTTGGGCCCCCAATTTTATAGGGCCCCATATTTTTTAAAGTATTTACAATATTTTTAAAAAATGTAATTATTTTCATATATGATTACACTGTATTATCTAAATTTTGAAACAGTTGGTATATTAGCTCATTCAGTGCCGGCCCTGAGTTCCCTGGGGCTCAAGGCAAAAAGTCCAAATAATTATTTTGGGAGGGCCCTAATTACATTGTAATTTTTTTATGCGCAAAATATGTGCCTATATTTATAAAGAAAATAAAAAATTGGGGGCCCTTAAAATTGCAAAAAAATCGGGGGCCTGAGGCGGCCGCCTCACCGACCTCAAGGTGGGGGTCGGCCCTGAGCTCATTTGGTTAGAGTGTTGTGCTAATAACGTGAAGGTTGCAGATTCGAAACCTGCATGGGCTATGAAATTAATATATCAATTATTTTTTATTTTTAAAACTAATTATTTTTCACATAGCCATACATGTCATTTTTTACCATTTTATGAATTTAATATTATTTTTCACTTAGCCCACGTATGCAACTCTATGATTTTTATTAATGTTCAATGGTATATCATATTTACCTGTTTATGATAAATTTCTAATCAAATCTTCAAGTGCATATGATTATTCTGCATTTTACGCTTCCAACTAGTATTCTCATATGCATTTATTCATTATATCCCTTAATTCTGATTGTGTTATCTGGTATATCATATTTATCTCTTTGTGATAATGTAATCTTCAAGTGCATATACATGTTTGTTTTGTTTGCTTCTTTTCACTTTGTTTTAAATTTTGTATCTGTTGATGAAAGGATACTAGGGTTGCCTTCAAAAAGAAAAAAAATAATATAAGGGGCGTTTGATAAAACCAAAACGTTATCAATTAAATATTTTTGGAAGCATATAGTTTGTCCTTCAAAGCTCCAAGTTTATTTGCATTTAAATAATTTTCATTTTTATTTTTTCAACTTATAAAAGGTCCCATTTGAGATCTGCTTAGGGCCTCCTGAAACTCAGATACGCCCCTGCCAACGGCAAGCTTTGTCATTTCGTGCTTGCCGTTGGAAACAACGAGTCTAGTTCTAAATTTTTGAGAAACTCAATGTTCCCAATGGCAAATTTAGTTCAAAACTTTCAGACAAGACTCGTTATTCCCCACGGCGATGTTCTTTACAGTAGATTTGTTGTTGGGAACGGTGAGGTTATATGAAAATTCACAGAGGGTGCAACAGAGTTTTTTAAAAAATTCATCAAGTCCAACAGAGTGGTTCACTCTAGGTGCAATTTCATATAACTTTGCCGTTCCCAACAACGAGTCTACTATAAAGAATCTCGCCGTTGGGGACAGCGAGTCATGTTTGATAATTATGAACTAAATTCGCCGTTGAGAATGACGAGTTTCTTCAAAAAAATAAAAATAGGTCCGCCGTTTTCAACGGCGAGCATGAAATAACTAAGCTCGCCGTTGGGAATGGCTAGTTTAGTTGTTGAATTCCCGACTGCAAATATTTTGGCAATTGCCCTCTTTCTGTCAATAGTTTCAAAAAATGACATATATTTATAAAAAAAATCACTTTTGTTATTCTCCTTATTGTTTGGACAATGAAGATGGAAGTTAGAAGACATTACTCCCATACTGGTTGTTTTACATGTTTTAATTATAAATTTTTTTGCAATTGGGCTTTCAAAACAATAAAATAATACAGCAGCAAAAGCATGATATTTGCTATACCCTCTTTCTTTATGTTATCCTCAACCTAAATATATATATCCAAGCCTGCTGCATGGATTTGAATATGGAGACAGAGAGGATCTTCAACCACAAGCTGTGTTTCTCACGATGACATGTCCAGGTTCAATGAATATGGAATTTGCATATAGATGACATATATAGAGTTTAGCTTGTGAGAATTTTGTTATCCAGGTTCAATGAATATGGAATTTGCATATAGATGACATATATAGAGTTTAGCTTGTGAGAATTTGCAATATTTCATCCTATATATGCTCAAATCAACTTGTACTGGTTTCCACCTAGAGCTCCTCTCAATCCCTTCAGGAGCCTAAGCCTATATTAAGCCGCGTAATGTGGCTGGCTTTAGTACTGAAGTGTTTGGAGAAGCTCCATGTGATCTCTTGTATTATATATTTTTGGTAGTAATTGGTACTTTAAATTGCTAAGAGCGGGGTACAAAAACATGCCGTATATATTGGCATCAGGCATATATCCGGAATCAGCAGATTCAAAACCATGCTATTAAGTGTTCAATAAAGCTGTGAAGGTATGCTCAAAATTGCATTAGAGAAGTTGTGTATTAATTTGATGCTAGCTAATTTGTTATTTCCAAAAAATTTTATGTCTCAATAGCAACATGAAATCCCTATCACTATACAAACCTTCACATAAGCCGCAATATGGGAGTAAAATGTTTTTTTTTTTTGAAGAAAAGGTGGAGTCTGGCCACCCAGTTTCATTAATCAGGGATTAATAAACAAAACTCAGAGTACATATGGGAGTAAAATGTTGTGAGAGATGATCTTGTGACTGGGGTGGTTCCTATACCATATATGAAATATGAAATATCACTGCACCAGAAATTTGAAATTATCTTAAGAGTTTATCCGGATGAATTATAACATATATACCTGCTTTTGAAATATTTCCTTTTTTCCGATCCTTTCCCAGCAAACCTCAAAAACTTTTGGCTAATTAGTATTTTGTGTTAGGATTGTATCTTGTATACTCGTTGTTCAGATTAAAAAAAGGTAATATAAAGTACGGAGTCGAAGCGAGTAGAAGGAGAACAGCAGCAGCAGCGGGTGCAGCTAGTTGCGGTCGACCGGTCTGGGTGGCAGTCGACCGCACCCCCCAACCGCTATTTGTACTGGAAAGTCAGAGAGCGGTACAGTCGACCGGCCTTGGTGGACAGTCGACTGCCCCCACCGCCATGTTCAGTTTTAGGCCTCGATTTGTTAGGTCGTTTCAGCCCAATCTCCAACTTCAAGTTAGATCGTACGGTTCCTATTCAGTTACTTCTTTTCCAGGTTTTATTGAACGACTGAGAATCAAGATTAGACCTAGGGTTTCTCTCTATTCTTCTATATATATTGTAAACTCCTCCAATATAAGAAGGAGTACTTCATAGATTCTTTTCTCCATTGCAAAGAGAGACTTGAGAGAGAGATAGTTCTTGGTGCATGAGTTTAATTCCTTGTGTCAAGTGAATCAGTAACTCCTTGTAATCTATTCTAGTTGAATATCAGATCTCCCTATATTTTTCCCCGGATTAAGCAAAAGCTAACCGGAATAAGTCATCGTTGTTGTGTTTGTGTTAGTTTGGTGGGTCTACTTGCTTGCACAATTTATTCGCCTCGTCAACTTCGACTTTCTCATTGCTCTAATTAGTTCCGCTGCGACAAGAGGGCATTTTTTGATGTCCCAATCGTAACAACTGGTATCAGAGCTTCAGGTTGTCGAGTTCCTTGGTTAAGATGACAGGCCACAGTATTTTGAAGATCAAGCAGTTTGATGGTAAGATCAATTTCAATCTTTGGAAGACTGACATGTATGATGTTCTTGTTTAAGAACGGTTGCAGTCAGCAGTAAAGAAGAAGGAAAAACCAATTGATATGAAGGATGACGTTTGGGAAGATATTCGTGAAAGAGCCATAAGTCTAATCCGACTATCCTTGGCGGGCGAGGTCAAGTGCAGATTTCTTGAAGAAACTGACGCGGCGAGTCTGTGGGAAAGACTCATAACTGACTACTCTGGTTCGTCATTATTAGGTCGGATGCATTAGAAGAGAAAGTTATTCCGTTTATCTATGAAGGAAGGTACCGATCTCCAAGACCAGATTACAGAGTTCAATAAGGTATTATCTGAACTTAAGGCGATCAACGCAGATGTGTGTGAGAAAGATAAAGCTTTCAACCTGATATATTCACTGCTGGATTTGTATGAGCCTTTGATCACGACCATGCTACACGGTTGATCTGCCAAGGAGAGTATTTCGGTAGATGGTGTAATCAAAGCATTGAAGGAAAATCAACTTAGGAAGGAGACTCATAAATCTTTATCGTCTATTCCTATAAGTTGTCTAGCAGTGGATGGTCCTTTGGGCGGAAGACAAAGTGCTTTGCAAATGGATTCGATCCATTGCCGATATTGCAAAAGGCCAGGGCATATAAAGAAAGACTATTGAAAACTGCAGAATCAGGAGAGCGCAAAGAATGGGAGTTCAGCCGCTAATATGGTTAGTGCCTTTGATTTGGGTGGTCGTGTCTTCTTGTTTCAAATTCTTTAGAAGTGGATTCTAGTTGGTTTCTTGACTCAGGGATTTCTTTTCATATTTGCTCCGAGAGGAAGTTGTTTTCTACTTATAAGTCTACTACGGGGCATTGTGTGACAATGGAACTGGAGAGATTTGTGAAGTAGTGGGTGAGGGGACAGTTGAGTTGAAGATACCAGGTCTACACATGTTCACTTTAAGGGATATTTTGCATATTCCTCTACCGAAATGGAACTGATTTCCTTGGGAACTTTTGATGCACGGGGCTACAGGTACACAGCTCGAGGTAGAGTCTGTTTTTCAGGGTCGTCGTAAGGTGATTAGAGGTATGAGAATGGTTGGGCCAAGCCAAAACAATCTCTACAAGCTTTGGGGAATTCGAAATACTTGCGCAAGTGTTGCTCCTTTTCCCGGTATTCCCGCAAGCTCAGCTAGTTTACCGCAACTAGATTCATCGAGACGAGACCACGACGTTCGAATATCGTCAAGAGGTGGAGAAAGCCTAAGGGTAAGTGGAGTTCGTGCGGAGTTTGGCAACTTCATGAGTACATCTACGGAGGTGGACCTTTGAGGGCCTGCACTAGATTTGGTGAGATTAGGTCGAGATCATTCCAATTAGAAGAAGAAGCTATTGTTCTAAGTTTTCTTTGCAAGTAAAATTTGTTAGAGTTTGGAGATGAGTAACACATCATGTGATAGCACTCGTATGCAATCCAAGGTGGAATTTGTTATGATTGTGTCTTGTATACTCGTTGTTCAGATTAAAAGAAGGTAATATGAAGCACGGAGGTCTAAGCGAGTAGAAGGAGAACAGCAGCAGTAGCAGGTGCAGCTAGTTACAGTCGACCGGTCTGGGTGACAGTCGATCGCACCCCCCGACCGCTATTTGTACTAGGAAGTCAGAGAGCAGTACGGTCGACCGGTCTAGGTGGACGGTCGACCGCCCGCGCCGCTGTGTTCCGTTTCGGATCTCATTTTGTTAGGTCGTTTCAGCCCAATCTTCAACTCCAAGTTAGATCGTATGGTTCCTAATCAGTTACTTCTTTTCCAGGTTTTATCGGACGACTAAGGATCAAGATTAGACCTAGAGTTTCTCTCTATTTTTCTATATTTATTGTAAACTCCTCCAATATGAGAGGGAGTACTTCATAAATTCTTTTTTCCATTGCAAAGAGAGGCTCGAGAGAGAGATAGTTCTTGGTGGGTGAGTTTAATTCCTTGTGTCAAGTGAATCAGTAACTCCTTGTAATATCTTCTAGTTGAATATCAGATCTCCCTATATTTTTCCCCGGATTAAGCAAAAGCTAATCGGGATAAGTCATCGTTGTTGTGTTTGTGTTAGTTTGGTGGATCTACTTGTACAATTTATTCGCCTCGTCAACTT